>CM077297.1:240000-575000 GCA_039654925.1 Anguilla pacifica
CAACAGAACCAGCAACTCCTTCATCCCACATGCCATTCATTCATTGACCATTCTCAGGCAACCCACAGTTGCACTTTAAGTATTTTCTGCTTGTTTTTAAATCTCATGTCTGTTATTTGTACTTACGGATGTGTCGTCGAGCATATTGTGTGTTTGCTCTTTTGTAACCTGCCTGTGAAGCAGATAAAGGACCTGAGTGGAGTGTGTTTGGCGTGTGTGTGACTCCCCCCTCTCCCCTCCCCCAGGTGTTCTTCTCCGCCTACATCTTCAACAGCAATGTGATGGTGAAGGTGGCCACGCAGCCTGCAGACAACCCGCTGGACGTGCTCTCGCGCAAACTGCACCTCGGACCCGGCGTGGGCCGGGACGTGCCCCGCCTTTCCCTCCCCGGAAAACTGGTCTTCCCCAGGTACAGGGGACACCGCTCTGTGTCGCATATGGCCACATTCTTTTAGCAGTGTGAACACCAATGCGTAGGGGTGGGCGATATGGCAGAAATATCACATCACAATTTTTTTCAGGCATGATCACGATACACGATATGATCATGATTCTTTTTCATCTTGGAATTTAAGACTATTTTGCAAGTTAATTAACAGTGCAATCAAACTAATATCCCTGTTTAAGAAAATATTGCCCTTCAAGGAAACAAAACCTTAAAAAAAAGAGAATAACAGAGACCATTTGGGCTAAAGTACCAGATTTTAATAAAGTGCAATTCTGCAAAGTATTAACATTCACCAATGCTTTCTCTTGAGGTGATTAAAAAGGTTTGTCGTGTTGCCATCTGATGTGCAAACATTTTCCTTGCAAACTTTGCAAATAACGGTGTTTTGTACCGTGTTGGTTTTGGAAAAGCCAAACCAGTTCCATATCACAGACGTCAAATTGTTTTAGGGACCAACTCCTCTGTAGTCAGCCATGCCGCTATTTTGTCAAATAAGCATGAAACCGTCTAGGCCCACGGTGCACCTGTAGTAACTATATGGCTAGCTAGAGTGAGAGCACCTGTTATCGACCACCTGAGGGGGGGGGACGTGTATTGACCACCTTAACCGGTAGTGTATTTACTACATTTATTATTTATTAGAGAGAACTTTAATAGGTAGCATCGTTACCTATTAAAATGTAAGTCCTGTGAAAAAATATGCATAATAAACTGTCTAAATGTAAAAAACCAACTTCATACATATGCATGTAGAACATTAATAGAGTCTTATTTACAATATCAACTTTAAGACAAGCAACACGCTCTGAATTATCTCATTGCGACCCATTAAAAGCAATGACGTTGCTTAATGACGTTGCTTAATAATTACAAACTGCTTTCCTAACGGTTATTTTGCGACCTGCGACTTGGTTTACAACAGTGAATATGTACGGATTTCTAGACGTGCTGATAGGGACCACCCTTTCTCATATTAACCTCAAATACGCAAGATAGGATGCTTCTACAGTATGCTAGCAAATTTATGTCAAGTTCCATTCATTTATATGGGGTAGTCGATACACGTCCCCTTAGCAACCAAAAGATAGCGCTGGACCACTTCTGCCGGCACAGAAAAAATCGCGAAAATACTAAAAAAATTGATTTTAGGTTTGGCTGAGAAAACAACGTTGGATGCCGTGTATGAGCGTTGTCAGTGCAACTGATAGAATGTGTAGTTTCACTGTAGCCCGATACTCCCGATCTCTCTGGAAAGGCAGATCGTGGAGACATTTTAATCGTTCACAATCTAATATCGTCATATCGCCCACCCCTACGAATGCGTCCTGGGCCGCATTGAAGGACCGCCTAGTCAGCTGACATCCTCTGCATAAGCGGAAGTACGTACTCACTGGCGCGCCAACGGTGTCATATTAAAGTGCGAAACAACAAGAAGCCGCACTGAATAACGAAATAAACGAGACAAAGTATTAAAAAATGATACCATGTCATTCGACAGTCAATATCTGGGACTAAATCTTGAATAAATATACAACCTTACCATTGGTTTTATGCATAGAGATGTCCCTTTTGAGACTGAGTGGTCATATATTGTCTTGGACAATCCGTTTGTGAAATATACAGGCATTTGTGATGCCTGGGTACCTTCCAGATAGCTGTGCGTCATACCACACGTATTTTTTTACGGCGTTGTCGCCCTTTTTAGTACAGTCTGGCTTGATTGACAATTCATTTATTCAGCAGGTGAGAGTGTAAGCTTTCTAACGATGTATAACATGTCTAATTTTGCTTTTGGAATAGCATTTTATAGGTCAGCGTAACTGAAAATATTCTTATCACATTCACTTACGCATCTCGAGTGACCATACACGTGGTCACTCGAGACACGTGGAGACACATTCTGATGCCAGGTGTGAACTGACATCCGTCTCGACTGAATCTAGACACAGTCGAGATATATCTGGATACAAAGTACAGGTCTGAACAGGGCCTCTCTCTCCCTCCCTCCCTCCCCTCTCCTCTCTCCTCTCTCCCTCCCTCCCTCCCCTTCCTCTGTCTCCCTCCCCCTCTCTCTCTCCCTCCCTCCCCCCTCCCCTCTCTCTGTCCCTCCCCTCTCTCTCTCCCTCCCCCCTCCTCTCTCTCTCTCCCTCCCCCCTCCCCTCTCTCTCTCTGTCCCTCCCCCCTCCCCTCTCTCTGTCCCTCCCTCCCCTTCTTCTGTCTCCCTCCCCCTCCCTCTCCCCCCCCCCTTTGTCTCTCTCCCTCTCAATTCAATTCAATTCAATTCAAATCAATTCGAATAAGCTTTATTGGCATGAACTATATATATATATATATATATATATATATATATATATATACACGTACACTCACCGGCCATTTCATTAGGTGACAGTAGTGGCACCCGGTATGGTCTTCTGCTGCTATAGCCCATCTGCTTCCAGGTTAGACATGTTGTGCGTTCAGAGATGCTCTTCTGCATACCTCGGTTGTAACGAGTGGTTATTTGAGTTACTGTTGCCTTTCTATCAGCTCTAACCAGTGTGGCCAGTCTCCTCTGACCTCTGCCATCAACAAGTCATTTTCGCCCAGAGAACTGCCGCTCATTGGATATTATCTCTTTTTCGGACCGTTCTCTGTAAACCCTAGAGATGGTTGTGCGTGAAAATCCCAGTAGATCAGCAGTTTCTGAAATACTCAAACCAGCCGGTCTGGCACCAACAACCATGCCACGTTCAAAGTCACTTAAATCACCTTTCTTCCCCATTCTGATGCTTGGTTTGAACTTCAGCAGATCGTCTTGACCTTGTCTACATGACTAAATGCATTTAGTTGCTGCCACGTGATTACCTGATTAGATATTTGCGTTAATGGGTGTAGTTTGCATTTGAATTGGTGGACCTAATGAAGTGGCCGGTGAGTGTATATACGTATTGCCAAAGCATGGGTACAACAAACAATAAACATTCTGTCTCTGTCTCTCAGTTCCACAGGTAGCCACTTCTCCATGCTGGGTATTGGGGACATCGTGATGCCGGGCCTGCTGCTCTGCTTCGTCCTGCGCTACGACAACTACAAGAAGCAGGCGAGCGGGGAGGCGGTGGGGCCGGGGAACATGTCCGGCCGCATGCAGCGCGTGTCCTACTTCCACTGCACCCTCATCGGATACTTCGTGGGTAAGTAGGACCGTGCGTTCTCTCAGCAAATGCCCTGCTCTTTCACCAAATGCCCCGGTCACTCAGCTGATACCCTGCTCTCTCAGCTGATACCCCGCTCTCTCAGCAGATACCCCACTCTCTCAAGAGATACCCTGCTCTCTCAGCAGATACCCCGCTCTCTCAAGAGATACCCTGTTCTCTCAACCAATACCGCGTTCTCTCAGCGCCATGGATACCATGTTCTCTCAGAGTTCTCTCAGCAGCTTTTCTGTCGTGTCCTCTTTGGGTTTCTGCTAAATGCCTCAATGTAAATTTATGTAGAACTTTGTGAACATTACATGAATGACTTGGTAACGTTGTGTTTTTTAAAACTGTTTTACTTGCATGGATAGGCAAGACACATGAAACACAAGTCACAGCAACCACAGTAGCCACAGCAGTTCTAGTATTTATCCACCTCCTTGGCAAAGCTGTGGACGGGCGGTCAGTTTGTCTGTCTCCCCGCACGTGCTCTCTCTCTCTGCGTGTGCTCCCTCTCTCTCTCTGCGTGTGCTCCCTCTCTCTCTCTCTCTGCGCGTGCTCCCTCTCTCTCTCTGCGTGTGCTCCCTCTCTCTCTCTCTCTGCGCGTGCTCCCTCTCTATCTCTGCGTGTGCTCCCTCTCTCTCTGCGCGTGCTCCCTCTCTCTCTCTGCGTGTGCTCCCTCTCTCTCTGCGCGTGCTCCCTCTCTCTCTCTCTGCGCGTGCTCCCTCTCTCTCTCTCTGCGCGTGCTCCCTCTCTCTCTCTGCGTGTGCTCCCTCTCTCTCTGCGCGTGCTCCCTCTCTCTCTGCGTGTGCTCCCTCTCTCTCTGCGCGTGCTCCCTCTCTCTCTCTCTGCGCGTGCTCCCTCTCTCTCTCTCTGCGCGTGCTCCCTCTCTCTCTCTGCGTGTGCTCCCTCTCTCTCTCTGCGCGTGCTCCCTCTCTCTCTCTGCGTGTGCTCCCTCTCTCTCTCTGCGTGTGCTCCCTCTCTCTCTCTGCGCGTGCTCCCTCTCTCTCTCTCTCTGCGCGTGCTCCCTCTCTCTCTCTGCGCGTGCTCCCTCTCTCTCTCTGCGCGTGCTCCCTCTCTCTCTCTGCGTGTGCTCCCTCTCTCTCTCTCTGCGTGTGCTCCCTCTCTCAAATTCAAATTTCAAATTCAAATGCTTTATTGGCATGACATATTTAAAAATACATATTGCCAAAGCGCAGTGATAACAGCAATCAACTACAGTAACAATATATACTCAAAAAGAAAAAAGAAGACAAGCAGCAACAACAATAACAGCACAAATGATTGGAACATAATACTTATTATCTATTAAGTTAACTGAATTAAATTTACTGAAAAAAAAAAAAAAAAAAAAAAGGATTTTCTCATCAAGAGTACCATATATATACTCGTACATATGTATATACAGAGACACATATATACATGCACACATACGCATATATATACATACTCATATACATATATATATATATACACATATACATACACACACACATACACACATACATATACACACACACATACATATGTTTGCTGGATGCCCCTCTCTCTCTCTCTCTGCGCGTGCTCCCTCTCTCTCTCTGCGTGTGCTCCCTCTCTCTCTGCGCGTGCTCCCTCTCTCTCTCTCTCTCTGCGCGTGCTCCCTCTCTCTCTCTGCGTGTGCTCCCTCTCTCTCTGCGCGTGCTCCCTCTCTCTCTCTCTCTCTGCGCGTGCTCCCTCTCTCTCTCTGCGTGTGCTCCCTCTCTCTCTCTGCGTGTGCTCCCTCTCTCTCTCTCTCTGCGTGCTCCCTCTCTCTGCGCGTGCTCCCTCTCTCTCTCTGCGCGTGCTCCCTCTCTCTCTCTGCGCGTGCTCCCTCTCTCTCTCTCTGCGCGTGCTCCCTCTCTCTCTCTCTGCGTGCTCCCTCTCTCTCTCTCTGCGCGTGCTCCCTCTCTCTCTCTCTGCGCGTGCTCCCTCTCTCTCTCTCTGCGCGTGCTCCCTCTCTCTCCGGGGTCTGATTGCGCGTGCTCCCTCTCTCTCTCTGCGTGTGCTCCCTCTCTCTCTCTCTGCGCGTGCTCCCTCTCTCTCTCTCTGCGCGTGCTCCCTCTCTCTCTCTCTGCGTGCTCCCTCTCTCTCTCTGCGCGTGCTCCCTCTCTCTCTCTCTCTCTGCGTGCTCCCTCTCTCTCTCTGCGCGTGCTCCCTCTCTCTCCGGGGTCTGATTGCGCGTGCTCCCTCTCTCTCTCTCTGCGCGTGCTCCCTCTCTCTCCGGGGTCTGATTGCGCGTGCTCCCTCTCTCTCTCTCTGCGCGTGCTCCCTCTCTCTCTCTCTGCGCGTGCTCCCTCTCTCTCTCTCTGCGCGTGCTCCCTCTCTCTCCGGGGTCTGATTGCGCGTGCTCCCTCTCTCTCTCTCTGCACGTGCTCCCTCTCTCTCCGGGGTCTGATTGCGCGTGCTCCCTCTCTCCCGCAGGTCTGCTGACTGCCACCGTGGCTTCCAGGATCCACCGTGCCGCCCAGCCTGCGCTGCTGTACCTGGTGCCCTTCACCCTCCTGCCCCTGCTCACCATGGCCTACCTGAAGGTGAGGGGGCGCAGTGAGCCACAGGAGGCTGGGGTTTAGCTCCGCCCATAACACCTGGAGATAACAGTCAGCAACTGACTTGATTCAGCCAATCAGAAAAAAGTTTGTTCTACACTTCAAAATGCTGTGATTGGTTCAAATTAGCAATTTGTCGTTGATGCTTTATGGTTCAGAGTTCGGGTAGCTCTGAATTCAGTTGAGGCTTGAATTCTTTAGCCTGTTATTATTTAGAATTTGTCATTGTTTTGAAATGGTTAGCATCCAAATAAAAGGGCTTTTAAATTCTCTCTCCCTCTCCCTCCTTCCCCCTCCCCCTCTCCCTCTCTCCCCCTCTCTCTCTCAGGGGGACCTGCGGCGCATGTGGTCCGAGCCGTTCCATGCCAAGGCCAGCAGCTCGCGTTTCCTGGAGGTATGATGGACCATCAGCGGCAGCCCCGCCCCCTGGGGAGAACAGAGGGATCCCTGTACTGCTGAGAGAGAGAGAGAGAGAGCGCACGGGAAAGCAGAGGAGGACATCCCTCCATCAGACACGCTCCCTCGCTCCCTCGTTTCTCTGTTTCGACACCCTGTCCTCGTCTGGCCAAAATGACACACAGGTCCCATCCACCGCTGCAGCCAGACTGATCGCGCTCCTCCCACTCTCCCTTAGCCCCGCCCCCGGCCCGCGGCCCCTCCCACCTCAATAGTGCGCACCTCTCTCTCGGACTGGAATTTGGATTCCTCTGCTCTATGGAGGTCATCTTCGTCGATTCACCCCCCATCCCTTCTTCCCTCCCTCCCTCCCTACATCTCTCTCTTTCTCCCCCCATCTTCAGGACACAGTTGAAGCCTCGCTAACGGACAGCTCGTGAACAGTGATCGGGGCTCTTGGAATCTTGTGTGTTTTTTCTTTGTTTTTTATATGGTTTGAAAGGACAGCGGATGTGGAACTGCTGGGTAATGAGGTAGCGGGTGAGCGCTACAGGACAGCGCAAGCCCCGCTCAGTCTGGGACTATCGGCCGATCAGCACACTGAGGCCACCACTGCTTCTTCTCTCTTCTCCTGCCTCTCTCTCTCTCTCTCTATACCTCTCACTCTCTCTCCTTCTGTCTCTCTCTCTGTACCTCTCACTCTCTCTCTGTCTCTCTCTCTGTACCTCTCACTCTCTCTCTCTACCTCTCTCTCTCTCCCACTCTCCCACTCTCTCTCCTCTCTCTCTCTCTGTACCTCTTTCCCCTCCCAGGTATTCACAGATACATGTATTTTATTTAGAAGATTTTATTCTTGGAATATGTGGACATACAAATTGAGTGTCTGTGTGTGCGTCTGGGCGTGTGTGAGTGTGTCTGTGCAGATGTGTGTGATAACATCTCTGTGTGTATTTGTCTGCACACACATGATGGATGTCAGTTTAGGGGGAGCACGTTTGGGGACTCGTTCAGTTTTGGAACTGCTGTGGAACAGACGAGGGGGGGGGGGAGCGGCCTGGTGTCAGTCAGCCACACCCACACTCTCTGCGCTGCACGCAAAGGAACACGTACAGCCCCTTAGAGGTGTGTGTGTGTGTGTGTGAGCGCGCATGTGTGTGTGCGTGTGCGCTTGCAGGCACGTGTGTGTGCACGCATGTGTGTGTGTTTGTGTGTGTGTGCGTGTGCGTGCATTCGTGTGTGCGTGCGTGTTTGTGTGCATGCATTTGTGCGTGCGCGTGTTCGTGTGCATGCATTTGTGTGTGCGTGTGTGTGTTTGTGTGCATGCATTTGTGTGTGTGTGTGTGCGTGCGTGTTTGTGTGCATGCATTTGTGTGTGTGTGTGTGTGTGTGTGTGTGCATTTGTGCGTGCGTGCATTTGTGTGTGTGTGCGTGCGTGCGTGCGTGTGTGTAAATGCACCTATATGGAGTCTGCTTGTGCTTGTGGGCGGAGCTCTGACTTAGCCACGCCCAGGAAAAAATGGTTGTTCTTTATCAGACCTAAATTATGGACTGCGATCGGTTCAGCCCGACTGCCGAAGGGGTGAGGAGATGAGCTGGTTGTTTGACCGGTTCATTACTTGGTGTTTTTGTTATGTTTTTTTTTGCCCCCCCCTCATTGATTTGGAATACTCACACGGATTGTCATTCCCCTGCCTTGCGGTGCGAACCTGTTCTGCACTTGATGAGGAAGAGCTGGACCGGTGAGATGGGGAGGGACGGGGGGACAGAGAGGTGTGGGGGGGGGGGGGGGGCGGTGGTGCGTTCCAGAGCAGGCTGCCCGGGACCACTCTGCCCTGCCCGTTGACCCGTCCGCTTCTCCCTCCGGTCACGCTGGCCTTGTGCAGTGTGTGTGCTGTTCCTCCCTCAAACTGCATCGCCGGGACAACTGTGGCCCAGCCCCCACAACTCTCCCCTGGCCAATGGGAGGACGTTCTGTGGGGAGGGGGCCGGGGTCAGGACTCTTCTGGCCCTTCACCTCAGCCTGTCAGGGGGGGACCTTTGACCCAGTTCATCCAGCTGAGCAGCAAGAGGCACAGACAGACAGACAGACAGACTGACAGACAGAGAGACACGCAGACAGACACACAGATACGTAGAGAGACACCGATATGCAGACAGACAGACATACAGACACGCAGACAGACAGACAGACATGCAGACAGACTGACAGACAGACACGCAGACAGACACACAGATACGCAGGCAGACAGACACGCAGACACACAGACAGACAGACAGACAGACACGCAGGCAGGCAGGCAGACACGCAGACACGCACACAGACAGACAGACAGGCTCACAGTCATTTCACCCTCCCACACTATTTTCATAACCGCAGTCCCACCTCCTGTCCCTCACCCTGCATTCTGAACATATTACTGACGATAATGATATTGATGAGGAAGATAATGAAAAAAAGACATGCTTTTTTATGGAAGAGTGGTTTCTTTTTATTCCCATATTTGTATTGTTTTTTCTTCACTTTTTTCTTTTTGTGCTGTAGGCTAGATTTCATTTTATAAGCCTTTTCTCTTTCTTTGTTTTCTTCTTTGTTCCCTGTACCAGTAGAGCACATGTGGGCTCTGCTGCGAAACGTTCACATTACAGCTGAATGGATTCTGTATTAAAAAAGTCAAAGATAAAAAAAAAACTTTAAAAAAATGTCAACTGTGTAGTGAATCATGGATCCTGAAAACGTGAACCTAAAACATTTCATCTCTTTTAAGTCCTTCCAGCCAGGACACTGTAAATAAAGATGACTCTAACTGTAGGTCTGTGCTTAGCTCTTCTTTCTGCTCCTTTTACTTCCTGACTGTCCCAGTCCAGCCTTGCTGCAGCTCTGCACCGCTGTGCAGACCAGATCGGGGGGTCAAAGGTCACATTCCTCTCCCTTTGCCTGCTGGGACATTAGCATTGTGCCGATGCATCCAGAAGCAGCGTTGGGCAGCATCAGCATTGGGCAGCAGCAGCGTTGGGCAGCATCAGCATTGGGCAGCAGCAGCGTTGGGCTGCAGCAGCGTTGGGCAGCATCAGTGTTGGGCTGCATCAGCGTTGGGCAGCATCAGCGTTGGGCTGCATCAGCGTTGGGCAGCATCAGCGTTGGGCTGCAGCAGCGTTGGGCTGCAGCAGCGTTGGGTTTCATCAGCGTTGGGCTGCATCAGCGTTGGGCTGCAGCAGCGTTGGGCTGCATCAGCATTGGGCCGCAGCAGCGTTGGGCTGCATCAGCGTTGGGCTGCATCAGCGTTGGGTTGCAGCAGCGTTGGGCAGAGGCAGCATTGGGTTTCATCAGCGTTGGGCTGCAGCAGTGTTGGGCTGCAGCAGCATTGGGTTTCATCAGCATTGGGCTGCAGCAGCGTTGGGCAGCATCAGCGTTGGGCTGCAGGGTTAGCTGCTGCAGTGTCAGTTTACACTGTAAAAATGTCCATGAATTTTATGGTAAAAGTCTGTAAAATAGCAAAGGTATGAAATTGCTGAAGTGTAAACAATTGTATTATTTCCAGTAAAACCGCTGATATGCATTTAACATTTGTTAGATATACAGCCTGTTACCGTAACATATTGTTACTATTATTTATATAGTTCTGGCAATTCACTTGCCAGTATTTTACTGTAAAATTAACTTTAAAAAATTTTTTTTTACAGTGTACAGTTTACAGTGTACCTCCAGCTCATGATGGATACACTTATTTGAAGAAGGCTTTGCGTACTCATGTGCAGTGCAAGAAAAGCCCAGACCCTAGGCTGTAGGTGAATGAGTTGCCCCACTGGTCTAATTGGCCTGTTATGTTTTTATGTTTTATGAAAATGGAGGTCTCTTTTGTTTGCTTATGTATTCACAGCTTTCATGTCTCTTTTAAGCACTGATGCGTTAAATGGTCTTTAACAGCTGAGAAGGGAGCAGGATTGTTATCAGTGAAGTAGCACAATTATCCATGTATATTATTTTAGTTTTGTGGGTGGGATTGTATATTTCAGGAAGCAGGCATCCAGGCCTGTTTTGAACATGCATGCATGGCTCTCCAGTTAGTTCTGGGTGAAAAAAATGTGACTATAATTATGCAACTTTTTTCAGTGCAATAATAATTATTGCTGCCAAAGCTGCATGGCCTCACTGCTGATTGGCTGTCATATCGGTGCCCAATAGGTTTGGGCACCAAGGGTTTTTTTATAGAAACATCCGTGTGTATGAGGTTCACTGCCCTGCCAGGTGTGCCTCCAGAAAAGCAGGTGAAAAGGTGAAAAGAGCCTTTTAATCACAGGCATCCTCCTTCCTGAGACACTCACAGGACTGAGTATCTGTGTTTTTTTCAGGAATACAAAAATTCTGTATAAGCAAGATGGCACAGGCCCATTCATTTTCAATGACTGTAATGTTAAAGGTCCAGGAGACTGGATTCAAATTGTGCTTATATTCCCCAGGAGTGACAATTGATTGTCTTCTTAACATTTCTTTAAAGTTTTTAACCCCAATTATAACTATTATAGTCATAAGCACTGTTAGATTATTGTGATCTGGCCGTCTGGGTAGTGTAGAGGTAAAAGCACTCGCCTACCACCGCAGAGACCCGGGTTCAGCCCCTGGCAGCGGTACCTCCGGCTTGGTCAGACGTTACTATGAACACAATTGGCAGTGTTCGCGGGTGGGAAGCCGGTGAGGGTATGAGTCCTGATCGTTGCATTAGTGACTCCTACTGGTTGGTCGGGGTGCCTGTTCAGCAGGGAGGGGATCTGGGGGAGATAGCGTGAACCTCCACACGCATTACGCTGTCCCAGTGATACATCAACCAGGACCGTGATACACACGGGGAATTGGTATAACGACTAAATTGGGGAGAAAATGGGAGAAAAATGGCAACCAAAAAAAAAAAAAATTTTTGATCTGTTCAGCAGACATGGACAGGGAGGCACTCATTAATATTTGTCTCAATTAATATTCATGTTGTACACTGTTCCTTGTCGCTAGGTTAGAGCAGGTTATCTGCACAGTAACAAACTACCCAACAACATGATAGAAAGCAACTAAACTAGGCTTTACCATTGTATAGTTAAACTTGAAGGTCATTCAGTGTGCAATAATGTAACATTGAGCTAACACTAACATTAGTCTCAACAGCTGTTTCAAACTCCAGATATTACACCAAAATGAAGAAAGGCTAATTGATTGATATTTATGCTTGGAGGCTATTGAAATTTGGTTAGCTGACGGTAGCTAACCTATTTACTGATCCGTCGCGCGTCTGTTCTGCCACAAACAGCGGTGTCCCTCACGGCAGCAGCTGGGAGGGAGATGAAGGGAGGGAAGGCTCTGCACCAGCACTAGCGCTAGCTTCTTAGCAAAGCCACTTTGTTGATAGTTGAAGTCCTCAAGAAAATGGATTACAAATATTAGTTGTTGGAGTTTTTGCATTATTTCAGTGGGAGTGGGTGTGTTTGGAAAGCAGAGCACACTGAGATGCATGAACCTGAACAGGTGGAGCAGTGTGTCTGAGTGAGGAAGCCAGAATGAACCGTGTGTTCATTTGCATGGCACAAATGTACAGACTGCTGTTCTGCGGTCAGGAGCCTCATCGCCCTGCGCCAGCCCCAGGGGCCCGGGGCCTGGGGCCCGGGGCCTGTTTCCTCACTCCTGGCACATGCAGCCTTACGGCCTCAGTGACTGAGGGGGATATTTAACAGCAAAACTCTCTGCAGAGTGTGGTTCAAAAGGCCGGACTACGCTGAAGACACCCAGAAGTCACACCCAGAAGTCACACTGTATCCATGGCAAAGCGTGGAAAAGGGTCGGTGCTGTATTTTGTTGGAACACCGATCGCATGCACCCATAGGGCCCTGATTTGACTAGAAGCGTCTTTTTCCTGGAAAATATGGCCTGTTGATCACCCACCTGTTTCTGCATACTGTTATATGCTATCAGACTATGTTCAATCTAACCTCAGTGTGCTTTGTAATGGGGTCTGTGGTTTTCCTTTATTTTTTATAAGGATGGTGTTCACAGAATGTTTAGCACCAAGCATATCAGTGCTCATATCAGTATTATAGTTGAGATAAAGCAGTGCAATAAGCTAACAATATATGTCAGAATATGTAGAATATGTAGTCAGAATATGTAGAATAATATGTCAGATGTATTTTGAAAATGCTTTCAGTAGAAGGTGTGTGGAGAGGTAATCGAGTTGGGTGCCTTACATTACAGACATTTAGCAGACGCTCTTATCCAGAGTGACTTACACAGCTCTTTTACACAGCATTTACACTGCATCCATTTATACAGCTGAAACTATGCTGAAGCAACTCAAGTTAAGTACCTTGCTCAAGGATACAACAGCACTGTCCTGCCTGGGAATCGAACTCTTGTATATGTACAAATGGCATGCATAGCATAATCAGTCTAACGAGCCCTCTTGTTGATATTATGTGCACACCTTGGTATCTTTGACACTTTTACTGTATTATAAGTAAATGTGTTAGACTTGACAAGAAAGAACAATAAAGTGCAGGTATGAAATGAAACTCTAAAGAAAATGTGTCAATACCAGAGAGTGTGTTGGAATTAGCTGAATGAACATGGATATCAGACGGTGCTGCTGCGATGCGGTGTTTTTGAGATGGGTAATGTGTTTTTGGGATGGGTTAATGTGGTGTTTTTGGGATGGGTTAATGCAGTGTTTTTGGGATGGGTAATGTGTTTTTGGGATGGGTTAATGTGGTGTTTTTGGGATGGGTTAATGCAGTGTTTTTGGGATGGTTGATGTGGTGTTTTTGGGATGAGTTAATGTGGTGTTTTTGGGATGAGTTAATGTGGTGTTTTTGGGATGAGTTAATGTGGTGTTTTTGGGATGGGTTAATGTGGTGTTTTTGGGATGGGTTAATGCAGTGTTTTTGGGATGGGTGATGTGGTGTTTTTGGGATGAGTTAATGTGGTGTTTTTGGGATGGGTTAATGCAGTGTTTTTGGGATGGGTGATGTGGTGTTTTTGGGATGGGTTAATGTGGTGTTTTTGGGATGGGTTAATGCAGTGTTTTTGGGATGGGTGATGTGGTGTTTTTGGGATGAGTTAATGTGGTGTTTTTGGGATGGGTTAATGTGGTGTTTTTGGGATGGGTTAATGCAGTGTTTTTGGGATGGGTGATGTGGTGTTTTTGGGATGGGTTAATGTGGTGTTTTTGGGATGGGTGATGCAGCGTTTTTGGGATGAGTTAATGTGGTGTTTTTGGGATGGGTTAATGTGGTGTTTGTGGGATGAGTTAATGTGGTGTTTTGGGATGGGTGATGTGGTGTTTTTGGGATGGGTTAATGTGGTGTTTTTGGGATGGGTTAATGTGGTGTTTTTGGGATGAGTTAATGTGGTGTTTTTGGGATGGGTTAAGGTGGTGTTTTTGGGATGGGTTAATGCAGTGTTTTTGGGATGGGTTAATGTGGTGTTTTTGGGATGAGTTAATGTGGTGTTTTTGGGATGGGTTATGTGGTGTTTTTGGGATGGGTGATGCAGTGTTTTTGGGATGGGTGATGTGGTGTTTTTGGGATGGGTTAAGGTGGTGTTTTGGGATGGGTTAATGCGGTGTTTTTGGGATGGGTTAATGTGGTGTTTTTGGGATGGGTTAATGTGGTGTTTTTGGGATGGGTTATGTGGTGTTTTTGGGATGAGTTAATGTGGTGTTTTTGGGATGGTTGATGTGGTGTTTTTGGGATGAGTTAATGTGGTGTTTTTGGGATGAGTTAATGTGGTGTTTTTGGGATGAGTTAATGTGGTGTTTTTGGGATGGGTTAATGTGGTGTTTTTGGGATGGGTTAATGCAGTGTTTTTGGGATGGGTGATGTGGTGTTTTTGGGATGAGTTAATGTGGTGTTTTTGGGATGGGTTAATGCAGTGTTTTTGGGATGGGTGATGTGGTGTTTTTGGGATGAGTTAATGTGGTGTTTTTGGGATGGGTTAATGCAGTGTTTTTGGGATGGGTGATGTGGTGTTTTTGGGATGAGTTAATGTGGTGTTTTTGGGATGGGTTAATGTGGTGTTTTTGGGATGGGTTAATGCAGTGTTTTTGGGATGGGTGATGTGGTGTTTTTGGGATGGGTTAATGTGGTGTTTTTGGGATGGGTGATGCAGCGTTTTTGGGATGAGTTAATGTGGTGTTTTTGGGATGGGTTAATGTGGTGTTTGTGGGATGAGTTAATGTGGTGTTTTGGGATGGGTGATGTGGTGTTTTTGGGATGGGTTAATGTGGTGTTTTTGGGATGGGTTAATGTGGTGTTTTTGGGATGAGTTAATGTGGTGTTTTTGGGATGGGTTAAGGTGGTGTTTTTGGGATGGGTTAATGCAGTGTTTTTGGGATGGGTTAATGTGGTGTTTTTGGGATGAGTTAATGTGGTGTTTTTGGGATGGGTTATGTGGTGTTTTTGGGATGGGTTAATGTGGTGTTTTTGGGATGGGTTAATGCAGTGTTTTTGGGATGGGTGATGTGGTGTTTTTGGGATGAGTTAATGTGGTGTTTTTGGGATGGGTTAATGTGGTGTTTTTGGGATGGGTTAATGCAGTGTTTTTGGGATGGGTGATGTGGTGTTTTTGGGATGGGTTAATGTGGTGTTTTTGGGATGGGTGATGCAGCGTTTTTGGGATGAGTTAATGTGGTGTTTTTGGGATGGGTTAATGTGGTGTTTGTGGGATGAGTTAATGTGGTGTTTTGGGATGGGTGATGTGGTGTTTTTGGGATGGGTTAATGTGGTGTTTTTGGGATGGGTTAATGTGGTGTTTTTGGGATGAGTTAATGTGGTGTTTTTGGGATGGGTTAAGGTGGTGTTTTTGGGATGGGTTAATGCAGTGTTTTTGGGATGGGTTAATGTGGTGTTTTTGGGATGAGTTAATGTGGTGTTTTTGGGATGGGTTATGTGGTGTTTTTGGGATGGGTGATGCAGTGTTTTTGGGATGGGTGATGTGGTGTTTTTGGGATGGGTTAAGGTGGTGTTTTGGGATGGGTTAATGCGGTGTTTTTGGGATGGGTTAATGTGGTGTTTTTGGGATGGGTTAATGTGGTGTTTTTGGGATGGGTTATGTGGTGTTTTTGGGATGAGTTAATGTGGTGTTTTTGGGATGGGTGATGTGTTTTTGAGATGGGTTAATGTGGTGTTTTTGGGATGGGTTAATGCAGTGTTTTTGGGATTGGTTAATGCGGTGTTTTTGGGATGGGTTAATGTGGTGTTTTTGGGATGGGTTAATGTGGTGTTTTTGGGATGGGTTAATGTGGTGTTTTTGGGATGGGTTAATGCAGTGTTTTTGGGATGGGTGATGTGGTGTTTTTGGGATGGGTTAATGTGGTGTTTTTGGGATGGGTGATGCAGCGTTTTTGGGATGAGTTAATGTGGTGTTTTTGGGATGGGTTAATGTGGTGTTTGTGGGATGAGTTAATGTGGTGTTTTGGGATGGGTGATGTGGTGTTTTTGGGATGGGTTAATGTGGTGTTTTTGGGATGGGTTAATGTGGTGTTTTTGGGATGGGTTAATGTGGTGTTTTTGGGATGAGTTAATGTGGTGTTTTTGGGATGGGTTAAGGTGGTGTTTTTGGGATGGGTTAAGGTGGTGTTTTTGGGATGGGTTAATGTGGTGTTTTTGGGATTGGTTAATGTGGTGTTTTTGGGATGAGTTAATGTGGTGTTTTTGGGATGGGTTATGTGGTGTTTTTGGGATGGGTGATGCAGTGTTTTTGGGATGGGTGATGTGGTTTTTTTGGGATGGGTTAAGGTGGTGTTTTTGGGATGGGTTAATGCGGTGTTTTTGGGATGGGTTAATGTGGTGTTTTTGGGATGGGTTAATGCAGTGTTTTTGGGATGGGTTAATGTGGTGTTTTTGGGATGAGTTAATGTGGTGTTTTTGGGATGGGTGATGTGGTGTTTTTGGGATGGGTGATGCAGTGTTTTTGGGATGGGTGATGTGGTGTTTTTGGGATGGGTTAATGCGGTGTTTTTGGGATGGGTTAATGTGGTGTTTTTGGGATGGGTTAATGTGGTGTTTTTGGGATGAGTTAATGTGGTGTTTTTGGGATGGGTTAATGTGGTGTTTGTGGGATGAGTTAATGTGGTGTTTTGGGATGGGTGATGTGGTGTTTTTGGGATGGGTTAATGCAGTGTTTTTGGGATTGGTTAATGTGGTGTTTTTGGGATGGGTTATGTGGTGTTTTTGGGATGAGTTAATGTGGTGTTTTTGGGATGGGTGATGTGTTTTTGAGATGGGTTAATGTGGTGTTTTTGGGATGGGTTAATGCAGTGTTTTTGGGATGGGTTAATGTGGTGTTTTTGGGATGGGTTAATGTGGTGTTTTTGGGATGGGTTAATGCGGTGTTTTTGGGATGGGTTAATGCTGTGTTTTTGGGATGGGTTAATGTGGTGTTTTTGGGATGGGTTAATGCAGTGTTTTTGGGATGGGTGATGCAGTGTTTTTGGGATGGGTTAATGTGGTGTTTTTGGGATGGGTGATGCAGTGTTTTTGGGATGGGTTATGTTGTGTTTTTGGGATGGGTGATGCAGCGTTTTTGGGATGGGTTAATGCGGTGTTTTTGGGATGGGATCAGCATGAGGGCGGAACACTAAAGCTATAAGGAAGTGACAAAATCACGCCACATCCCCACAATACTGAACGGAGTACTGGTGGCCCAGGGATTGGGACTCTATGGAGTGTCCCTAATTTGTTGTGTTTGTCTGCGGGTTCTTTGCAGATTACATTATGTAATGCATGTTTTTTTATGTATCGCTGTATATGCCATGTGAGTGCTATAGTCCAGAAACTGCTGCCTCATTCTCACTCTCACTGTTCCTCAGTAGGACTGCAGGTCTTTTTTTGCCTTTCAGTCTTTCAGGTAAACCTCGGTGAGGACCAGCAGGACAGGGGTCAAATTCCATTTCAATTCAGGAAATGAAATTAGCCCCGAACAAGTAGGATCTTTCCATTCAGTAGTTTCCTATATTGACATAGCTTTGACCCCAGCACTGCAGTACAGCCACATCCTCTCACATGTGGGTGCTGGTTATGCCAGGAAATGAAATGCAAAGGCTTCTTTGTCTGGCTTTGATGGTGGGATTCTTTGTCTCCCAGGTTGCAGCCTAAGGGTTGTGGAGCCTGTATTAGGTGCAGTCCTCAGCCTGGTTAGTACATGCTGGCTCCATGGAGCCCTGCCTCCAGCCTACCAGTTGCTTCAGTCACTTACTGATAAACCAGGCCTACTGTTGTCATTTCCAGCTGGCTTGACATTCAGCTGCCTAATTGTCACCATTCCTTTCACTGACATATAGCCGTCTGTCAAGAAGGACCAGTTTGTTCACACAAAACCAAAACTTTTAGCCGGTGTCATTGTAGGTGAAGTGATTTGTTTGTTTTTTAATAAAACCTGCATGCATGAATAGTATTTATTTTTAAGTTTGACATGCCAGGAGAATGTGGTTTGGCTCTGAATGTCCGACCTGTTCTACTGCAGTACTTTACCGCTCGGTAAACATTAAGGAAGTCCTAATCCCCAGGTAACATGCTGCTAATGTACACTTGAGCTCAAAGACCTCAGAAGCCTAAACCTTGCTCCAGTCAGATAACCGCAAATATGGAAAATAAAATAATAATGACACTATGTTGTGTCAGTGGCCCCGGATAATACGATCTTCTGTACAGATTTAAAAAATGATTCTGTTGACCTCCGTTGGGCTTGAGGCTGAAAGAAGCCGACATCCATCGAGAGATTAAAATGGCTTTTTCTTTTTTTTCCTTTTTGGGGCAGCAGACTGATGTGCTGTCATTGGAATGTTACCTGTTTGGAACCGCCTTTAATCCGGGCAGGAAGGTCATGGCTTAGCTTGTTTGATGCCCCTCCTCTGTTCTTCTCAACTCTTGCTTGTGTGAGTGTTTTCTTGGAATGTGTGCCAAAAAAACATTCCCCACGCCATTACACCGCCACCAGCCTGCACCTTTGTTGCGAGTCAGGAAGGATCCATGGATCCCTAATGTTCAGGCCATACTCTGACCCTAGCGTCTGCATGTCAGCATAAATTGAGATTCATCGGACTAGGCAACGTTTCTGAAGTCTTCAATCAACCAGTTTTGTGTCCACTGTCGCCTCGTCTTCTTGATCTTAGCTGACAGGACAGGAACCTGGCTCGGTGTTTAACTAGCTCAGTCTTTACCTGGCTTGGTCTTTACCTGGCTCGCTTTTTACCTGGCTCAGTGTTTACCTGGCTCAAAAATAAGCATGTAAGCAAGACCTTTTTAGTACCAACCATCGACAAGAAAGGCCTTATCTTTGGTATAGTTCCTGGTCGCAGGAAGTGGCTTGCCTCACCTGTGAGTTCCCCTTTTATTTCCTCCCAGGTTTGCTTCTTGAGTCGTCGCTGTGCTGCACAGACCGCGTCAGCTGCTTGTGTATTTACCCAGAAGCCTCTGTTCCACACTATGGGCTGTGTGGGGCCATAGAAGATTTCACTGGTCAGGCCACAATAACAACCAGCTTTGGGCACCTGGAGCGGTGTTGAGGGGAACTAATACAACCCACAGACTGATCGCTGTTACCATGTTGAGTTTTTATTTGGCAGGATTGTTTGTCTGATTCTGATTAGGAAAACATGATTTCAGTGCTAGTTTGTACTTGGCAGGATTGTTTGTTTGCTGAACAGGTTACTCTACAGGGTTGGAGTCCTGATCTATGTAGTCACTTCTGGCACTATGGTCTAGTGTGTTTCTTTTGCACCTCTGCACCTGGAACTAATGCACTTGTTGTACGTCACTCTGGATAAGAGCGTCTGCTAAATGCCTGTAATGTAATGTAATGTAATGTTGAGATGGAGCCAATTACACCTCCCCACCACCACAGCCCTGAATCTGTAATGTGTTTGCTGTACAGCGTGGAGTGGGGAATGGCAGCTTTACTTCAGTCCAGCAACCACTGGCTTCACCATGCCACTCGTAATTTAAACTCCAAATGTTTTATGTCTGTCTCCAAACAGACCATAAGAGGTGTGCAGTCTGTATTACTCCAGAGGACGGTGTGGCGTTTTTATTAGCAGTGTTCAGTCAGTCATAAGATGGAGTGTAGTGTTCCACAGTAGATATGTTCAAAAGAACCCAATAGAATAAATACAGGAAGAGCAGGACCGTATGCAACAGTATAAAAACAGGAAGAGCAGGACCGTATGCAACAGTATAAATACAGGAAGAGCAGGACCGTATGCAACAGTATTATAACAGGAAGTGCAGTACCGTATGCAACAGAATAAACAGGAAGTGCAGTACCATATGCAACAGAATAAACAGGAAGTATAGTACCGTATGCAACAGAATAAACAGGAAGTGCAGTACCATATGCAACAGAATAAACAGGAAGTATAGTACTGTATGGAACAGAATAAACAGGAAGAGCAGGACTGTATGCATACACGTGCATGAAACAGAGCACAGGAAATAGAGCTCAAACACAGGTCCGTTTTTACCATCTTCTTTGCAGATACTGAGCGTTGTGTTGACCTTCAAACTGAGTTGGTAATCCTCTTCTCCCCTTTAGTCGCCATGATGCCCTTCAGAACAAGCCATTATTTTGTGTTCTCTACATCTTGGCCAATGCTTGGCATCAAGTCCATTACTTTCCAGCTGTGCCGTCATTTGTATTTTTGTGGCTCCTAGTCCATCTGTGCCTGATGTACTGGCCCTGTACGCAGTGAACTCCGCACAGGGCATCCTTCAGTTTTCCACCTTATGTGCCGGTTATTAAAATAGATATAATTCTGTTATTATAATTCTGCTTGTGTCGGCCTAATTTAACCAGAATGCTTGCTGTGAAATGAATTGCCAATGAAATGCTCAATCCCTTGTCAGTTTTAAACTATGATCACCCCCTAACCCCCAACGTGTATTAATATCTGACTTCATGCAGGGTTCTGCATCTATGGGTCTGGAGTGGGACCTTTTTATCCTAAAATCGGCAACCAATTCAGGCACAGGACTCCAGAGATGTGAGATCACCGTGTCATCTGATTTCATTGATCAGTTCAGAGCTCGGTAACAAAACACTGCAGTCTGTGGCTGTCTAGGGATGGGGGTACAGACACCCTGGCTAAACAGGCTCTGAAATGAGTGCATCTTCAGGGTCACTGAGATGATAGACAGCTTTATCCCATGTTGCCTTCATTTTGTTCCAAGTGGCAGAAGCCACAGAGGGTGTGGGAAGGCCCAGACTGTATCATCCCAAAAGCCATAGAGGGTCAGGGGTGTGGGAAGGCCCAAACTGTATCGTCCCCAAAGCCACAGAGGGTCAGGGGTGTGGGAAGGCCCAAACTGTATCGTCCCCAAAGCCACAGAGGGTTAGGGGTGTGGGAAGGCCCAAACTGTATCGTCCCCAAAGCCACAGAGGGTTAGGGGTGTGGGAAGGCCCAGACTGTATCGTCCCCAAAGCCACAGAGGGTTAAGGTTGTGGGAAGGGCCCAAAGCCATGGAAAGAAAGCCTTTATTTTAGAGCCACTGTTTTACACCTTATTCTAGAATAGGATACACTTCTTGTACAGGTAACATCAGGCAATTGCAGATTGCAATTTTTTTTTCTCCACATTCTTCAAGTGTTGGTACACACATGTGCACACATGAAACTATTCCAGGTCAGTAGTTAAAATTATGGTTTGTGTTATGATTTTTAAAATATTGATGGTTGTCCACAGATGTTTTCAACTTTCCTTTGTCTCCTTTTTTATCTATCGCACTCTTACCTGAAGAAAGATCCAATGCCATTTCTGTCTTATCTCAGAAAATGCATTGGCAAATTTCACACATACTTCCTGTTTTCTTCCTATACAATGTAAAAAAAATTGTCAGTATCAACTGATGTTTCTTTTGTCATGTCATTAAATCTGCATTTTTGGTTCAATCATGGGAGAAAAAATCCTTACACCCACAGGAATCTGCAATGTATCTTATTTTAGCCTATTGTTTACAGTGTTAATACAAAAACCATTATGCAAATTCATGGCTTGAATAATTACTAAATTATTAGTCTTTTGCCACACTTTTTTCAGTGGGTAGTCAGAAAAACCACTCGAACAGTGCAGAACAGTCACATACTGCATAATATCGCCATCTTCTGGGCAGAATTTTACTTTCTCTTTCCAGTTTTGAGACTTGTCATTTTGGAAATATGGAAGAATTCTAAATAGTTTCCCCATACATTTCTTAAAATATGTCCAAAACTGCTCAAATAATTCTAACTGTCAGCTTAGGAAGAATAGGGCATAATGCAAAAGTAAATGTGAATATCAAACAAATTGATAACCAGTAAACTGTAATACGGCCAAGTCAATGTCTGCTGATGCTTCTTCTTGCAGTGGCCTTTGAGGTAAGGGGGGTCTGTGGGGTCTAAACTGGTCTAAACCAAATTTTTATTCTTGGGTGAGGGTATAATAAGGTGGTAATTGTGTCCCAATATACTGTGCGTGCGTGCTTGTGTGTTTGTGTGTTTGTGTGTGTGTGTGTGTGTGTGTGTGTGTGTGTGTGTGTATATATATATATGTATACATACACACACACCTATGGGTAAGAAATTAAAGGAAATCCCTATGTCAAGGATCATCAACTCTGGCCCTCGAATCCAAATCCAGCCCTGGTTTTCTTTTCTCCCAGGTAATTAGTGCTACTGATTGGCCAGACTGTCTTCACACCTGACTCCCAGGCAAAGGGAGGGTGGAAAACCAGCAGTTCTCGACCCTCGAGGACCGTGAGTTGCTGATCCCTGTCCTGTGTGAAGTGTCTTAGTAAGGTGTTAGGCAACTGCAGGCCACCAGGACAGTTTCAATGCACCTTGGCATAGATTCTACAAGTCTGCGGAACTCTACTAGAGGGATGGAACACCATTCTTTCAAAAGATATTCCCATTTAGGCTTTTGATGGTGGTGGAAGAGTGCTGTTGTAGGGGAGTAGGGCTCTGCTGTAGAGGAGCAGGGCTCTGCTGTAGGGGAGTAGGGCTCTGCTGTAGGGGAGTAGGGCTCTGCTGTAGGGGAGTAGGGCTCTGCTGTAGGGGAGCAGGTCTCTGCTGTAGGGGAGTAGGGCTCTGCTGTAGGGGAGTAGTCCTGCTGTAGGGGAGCAGGGCTCTGCTGTAGGGGAGCAGGTCTCTGCTGTAGGGGAGTAGGGCTCTGCTGTAGAGGAGTAGGGCTCTGCTGTAGGGGAGTAGTCCTGCTGTAGGGGAGCAGGGCTCTGCTGTAGGGGAGCAGGTCTCTGCTGTAGGGGAGTAGGGCTCTGCTGTAGGGGAGTAGGGCTCTGCTGTAGGGGAGCAGGCCTCTGTTGTAGGGGAGTAGGCCTCTGCTGTAGAGGAGCAGGTCTCTGCTGTAGGGGAGTAGGCCTCTGCTGTAGGGGAGTAGGGCTCTGCTGAAGGGGAGTAGGCCTCTCCTGTATGGGAGTAGGGCTCTGCTGTAGAGGAGTAGGGGAGTAGGACTCTGCTGTAGTGGAGTAGGGCTCTGCTGTAGGGGAGTAGGGCTCTGCTGTAGGGGAGCAGGTCTCTGCTGTAGGGGAGTAGGGCTCTGCTGTAGGGGAGTAGTCCTGCTGTAGGGGAGCAGGGCTCTGCTGTAGGGGAGCAGGTCTCTGCTGTAGGGGAGTAGGGCTCTGCTGTAGAGGAGTAGGGCTCTGCTGTAGGGGAGTAGTCCTGCTGTAGGGGAGCAGGGCTCTGCTGTAGGGGAGCAGGTCTCTGCTGTAGGGGAGTAGGGCTCTGCTGTAGGGGAGTAGGGCTCTGCTGTAGGGGAGCAGGCCTCTGTTGTAGGGGAGTAGGCCTCTGCTGTAGAGGAGCAGGTCTCTGCTGTAGGGGAGTAGGCCTCTGCTGTAGGGGAGTAGGGCTCTGCTGAAGGGGAGTAGGCCTCTCCTGTATGGGAGTAGGGCTCTGCTGTAGGGGAGCAGGACTCTGCTGTAGGGGAGCAGGGCTCTGCTGTAGGGGAGCAGGACTCTGCTGTAGGGGAGTAGGACACTGCTGTAGTGGAGTAGGGCTCTGCTGTAGGGGAGTAGGGCTCTGCTGTAGTGGAGTAGGGCTCTGCTGTAGGGGAGTAGGGCTCTGCTGTAGGGGAGCAGGACTCTGCTGTAGGGGAACAGGACTCTGCTGTAGGGGAACAGGACTCTGCTGTAGGGGAGTAGGACTCTGCTGTAGTGGAGTAGGGCTCTGCTGTAGGGGAGCAGGACTCTGCTGTAGGGGAGCAGGACTCTGCTGTAGGGGAGTAGGGCTCTGCTGTAGGGGGGTAGGGCTCTGCTGTAGGGGAGTAGGGCTCTGCTGTAGGGGAGTAGGTCTCTGCTGTAGGGGAACAGGACTCTGCTGTAGGGGAGTAGGACTCTGCTGTAGGGGAGTAGGGCTCTGCTGTAGGGGAGCAGGGCTCTGCTGTAGGGGAGTAGGGCTCTGCTGTAGGGGAGCAGGGCTCTGCTGTAGGGGAGTAGGGCTCTGCTGTAGGGGAGTAGGGCTCTGCTGTAGGGGGGTAGGGCTCTGCTGTAGGGGAGTAGGGCTCTGCTGTAGGGGAGCAGGACTCTGCTGTAGGGGAGTAGGGCTCTGCTGTAGGGGAGTAGGGGAGCAGGACTCTGCTGTAGGGGAGTAGGGCTCTGCTGTAGGGGAGTAGGGCTCTGCTGTAGGGGAGCAGAACTCTGCTGTAGGGGAGTAGGGCTCTGCTGTAGGGGAGTAGGGGAACAGGACTCTGCTGTAGGGGAGTAGGGCTGCTGTAGAGGAGTAGGACTCTGCTGTAGGGGATAGGGCTCTGCTGTAGAGGAGTAGGGCTCTGCTGTAGAGGAGTAGGGCTCTGCTGTAGGGGAGTAGGGCTCTGCTGCAGGGGAGTAGGACTCTACTGTAGAGGAGTAGGGGAGTAGGGCTCTGCTGTAGAGGAGTAGGGCTCTGCTGTAGGGGAGTAGGGCTCTGCTGTAGGGGAGCAGGGCTCTGCAGTAGGGGAGTAGGGCTCTGCTGTAGGGGAGCAGGGCTCTGCTGTAGGGGAGTAGGGCTCTGCTGTAGGGGAGTAGGGGAACAGGACTCTGCTGTAGGGGAGTAGGGCTCTGCTGTAGAGGAGTAGGGCTCTGCTGTAGGGGAGTAGGGCTCTGCTGCAGGGGAGTAGGGCTCTGCTGTAGGGGAGTAGGGCTCTGCTGTAGGGGAGTAGGGGAACAGGACTCTGCTGTAGGGGAGTAGGGCTCTGCTGTAGGGGAGTAGGGCTCTGCTGTAGGGGAGTAGGGGAACAGGACTCTGCTGTAGGGGAGTAGGGCTCTACTGTAGGGGAGTAGGCCTCTGCTGTAGGGGAGTAGGGCTCTGCTGTAGGGGAGTAGGCCTCTCCTGTAGGGGAGTAGGGCTCTGCTGTAGAGGAGTAGGGGAGTAGGACTCTGCTGTAGTGGAGTAGGGCTCTGCTGTAGGGGAACAGGACTCTGCTGTAGAGGAGTAGGGCTCTGCTGTAGAGGAGTAGGGCTCTGCTGTAGAGGAGCAGGGCTCTGCTGTAGGGGAGTAGGACTCTGCTGTAGGGGGGTAGGGCTCTACTGTAGGGGGGTAGGGCTCTGCTGTAGGGGAGTAGGTCTCTGCTGTAGGGGAGTAGGACTCTGCTGTAGGGGAGTAGGGCTCTGCTGTAGGGGAGTAGGGCTCTGCTGTAGGGGAGCAGGAATCTGCTGTAGGGGAACAGGACTCTGCTGTAGGGGAGTAGGGCTCTGCTGTAGGGGAGTAGTCCTGGTGTAAGGGAGTAGGACTCTGCTGTAGGGGAGTAGGACTGCTGTAGAGGAGTAGGGCTCTGCTGTAGGGGAGTAGGGCTCTGCTGTAGGGGAGTAGGACTCTGCTGTAGGGGAGTAGTCCTGGTGTAGGGGAGTAGGACTCTGCTGTAGGGGAGTAGGGCTCTGCTGAAGGGGAGTAGGAATCTGCTGTAGGGGAACAGGACTCTGCTGTAGGGGAGTAGGCCTCTGCTGTAGGGGAGTAGGAATCTGCTGTAGGGGAACAGGACTCTGCTGTAGGGGAGTAGGGCTCTGCTGTAGGGGAGTAGGGGAACAGGACTCTGCTGTAGGGGAGTAGGACTGCTGTAGAGGAGTAGGGCTCTGCTGTAGAGGAGTAGGACTCTGCTGTAGGGGAGTAGGACTCTGCTGTAGGGGAGTAGTCCTGCTGTAGGGGAGTAGGACTCTGCTGTAGGGGAGCAGGGCTCTGCTGTAGGGGAGTAGGGCTCTGCTGTAGGGGAGTAGGACTCTGCTGTAGGGGAGCAGGGCTCTGCTGTAGGGGAGTAGGCCTCTGCTCCTGATTAATAAGGAAAGTGCGTGTACATTGGTGACTTATCATTATTTTTGCCATTGTTGTGTACATGTGTGGGTATGAACCTGTCCTCTGTCAGCCACTCAAGTGAAACATGGAAAGCCATTAACACGCATATACAGGTATACCCTGCTCAAAATGAACAATCCAGGTAATGAGCTATATTACTGAAATTTTATTTACTAAAATGATATTCAATTTTATTATAATATTTTAGTAAATTACTAATTGCTATATAGTATAAAATAAAATCAATCAAGCTTTATTTATAATGCACTTTTCATTCAATCAAATGCGATACAAAATGCATCCCATAATAAAACAGGAGATTAACACATAGAATATAGAACCTAGAATAAAACAATAGAAAGTATGTCCAAGCAGAGTCAAAACTGGAGTGAGGACTGGAGATCCAACACTTTCCAGAGCTTTAAATTTTTTTCCAGCGATTCAGTGATCTGTGCACCTCTTGTAACACAAATGAGTCATTCATAACATTTTTGAGATTATTGGACATAATGAGTCTTTCAAGGTCCTTCAGATCCTTTGGTCGGGGCTTCAGTTCAGTCCACAAATGTCCAATCAGGTGTAAGTCTGTAGATGGAGATGATTGTTTCAAGCAGTAAATTTGGCCTCAAAGATCACGAATACCTCACAATCAATCAAGACATTACTGACCAAAATTACTGACCAAATGTTATCGGTTGATTTTGAAGTATGACCGAGATGGTGATCATGCTGATGGATCTATCTGAAGCCCAGTTCAAGCTTCCTGGTGAGGAGCATAAAACATCTTGGCTCTCACTGGAGTTCATGAGTTCACTGACTGACCTTAACAAGAGTGCCAGGACCAGTAGATGCAAAACAACCCCATAACCTGAAAGATCCACAACCCCATAACCTCAAAGATCCACAACCCCATAATCTCAAAGATCCACAACCCCATAATCTCAAAGATCTACAACCCCATAAATTCAAAGATCCATCACCATGGTCATTCTCAGCATAAGCCAAAGTCACTGTTGTTTGTGTATGTCCAAAAAGCTGTTGGTCTCTCCTGACCATATCACCTCCCAGTTGAAGTTCTGGTTCTTGACCAACATCGAAGAAATATAATTTTTCCGAATGAAATTTCTGCTTGGAACAGGTTTGCTTGATTCACTGAAAATTTGGGATTTGTAGGAGGCTTTTAAAAGTTTAGCATCTAAATAATTCTGCTTAGCCTCTAAAGGGTTAAAGCATTTAAAATACATATATTTTCCTCAGATCTGAAAAATGCTTGTACAGTAATTCAACATAAAAGTTCTGAGCATATTTTGCCATTAGTGCTTTTATTCATTCATAAAGAAAACAATCATGAAGAAGTAATTATTCAATCCTAATAGGTCACTGCAGCTTTAATGGGAGCTGTAGGAAAATGACATTGCCATTGCTTATACAAGCTTTTCATAAAGACTGACCCAAGGACATGAACAAACACAGGATGAGTATGACCAGCAGTTACAATGTCACTTCACTGAATGTGCATCAGCACAATTGTTCTTATTTGTTAATTGAAGCTATTATAATGAGTCCAGGTCAGAGGAAAGTTCTGGTACTTAAAATCATACAAATCTATGCTTTGGGCTTGTGTCACAGGGACCTTTAGCCAAGTGAATATTAGGGCTTTCATTGCATTCATCTGGACAAGGAGAATGCCCTGTGCTGGCTGAATGGGCTATTATAACACTGAGGCTTTTTAATACAAATATGAGTCAATATAATGAATTATATTGACTCACTAATTAATGATTAATTGAATGGATTTGAATTTAAATGGATTATCCAGACACTGCAGAGATAGTGTCTAGTCTTTTATATGAGTTCCTGGCTAATCATTAGAATTGATATTAATTATAACAAATGGCCACGTGAATTTGGTGGCAGATGATGAATTTATCATGGTGACCTTGAAAAGTCTCAGGTCTCCCTCCTGGTTCTTCATACATTTGGACGTTAAGAATGTCTGTTATTTTACTTCCATCAAGGTAGAATCAAATCTACCACTGATAATGATAATATAATCCATATTATGCTCTGATGCTATAATATTATCAGACTGTATTGCCTTGAAGCTACTAATCGTCATAGAAAGTATTATTTAACTTGATAACTTTCTTGAAGGAAGATTTATATGAGACCATATTCTACATCTTCTAGAAAACACTTAAAGAATAGAAACCAGGAGAAGTGTTCAGATTTTGAAAAGGTCTTTCATAAAGTTATGTGGAACTAAATTTACAGATGTCTTGAATTTTAAAAAATTGGTTCACTCATAAAATGGGTAAAAGTTATTTAGCAGACTGCAACATTAACAATGGCTTCATATCTGAAACTATCAAGAGGTTTCCAACAAGGATGTTTATAATTTGAACCAGAAACAATATTCCTATAAAAAGGCTTAGATATTCATGATCTTGAGACAGATTTACAACTATGCAGATGATCCCAGATTCCTTCTCAGCTGGCCGTTTTAAATAATCTTCCAGAAAATCTGAACACTTTCCAAGAAAATTATGAAGAAATGATCCTTATTTTGAATTACTGTAGTTCTTTATGATGATAAAGCTTATGTGGCTTGATAAATGTAATATTGAGTTACTGTCTCTGACTGCGCCCCCTGCCTGCCATATAACAGGTCTTCCTCTGACGCCACTCTGTGCTGCAGTGTGAAAAGAAGCAGGCCAATGACACCATGTTTCAGAGCAGAAGCAGAGATGTCTGCACTCTCATGCATGGCCACCAAACCAGAGATGTCTGCACTCTCATGCATGGCCACCAAACCAAAGATGTCTGCACTCTCATTCATGGCCACCACTTACCATGCATGACCAAGACTATGGGTGCAAATAGCTAATTAGACATTTTAACCAATACACATAATTTTAGACATTTTTAGACTTTATTGCTTGATATTCTTCAGTCAGCTGCACAACAATGCTCCTGGACAAGGTGCATTTATTCAAAACCAACAGAAGTGTAACTTTCGCTGATTTAAATGCTGTTTAAACTAAATGTTAGGCGCAATATTATTATTAGAGGACTGATCATTTGTTGCAGATGTGTTCCAGCCTAACTTTCCTAAAGTTTAGAGTCCATCCTTTCTTTTCAATATATTTTTAAGATATTATAAAACACTTCACAGTATATTAGCAAATATACAAATCTACTTTCAGATAGTGACATTTAAAAATAAAACATTAGGAAATAAATGTAGCATTGTCATTTGTAATGTAGTCCACATTTTTACAATACATTTCAGCATATTCTTTTTTTCTAAGGGGAAGCAAACTGAACTGACCCCAAACCCCACACCCTGACTACAGAACACGACAGCTCACACTCCTTCAATGCTAAATACTGACCCTTTAAATGCATTAAGAAGAGCTGCTAATATGCCTCCACTTACCTAGGAGAGCCGAGCCGGGGTGAGACTGCTCATGATGTAGAGAGCGAATGTGCTGCCCTCCCACGGAGAGCAGCCAGCGTCTGCTGGTCTCACTGCCCTCGCTGAGGACCGCGCTCCTGTATAAAACGGCTCACTTGTGCAGGGCTCAGAGCATCGCATCAGACGCACTGCTCGAACCCTGCGGAGGAGAAGACTCAGCATTTCACACACCATGACCCAACTGAAGGTGAGTGCATCTTTCACAGAGCGACTTGCGCACATCTCAAAGAGATTACATTTGAAAAAAATAACATTAATTCTTAAGTAGTATTTTACTCATTTGGAAAAGAAATGATTTAAGTTAGGCTTTTCTGCTATATTCACACAAAGGTCATTTTTGTGCTCAGTCCACCATTACTAATTGGACAGAATGGAAGCAAGGAGTGTTCACATGTTTTATACATCGGTTATATCTCGCAGCCTAGAACCGAGCATTTCCCCCTTTAGTCCAGAAGGATTTTTGTATTGCTTTCGGTCTGCTATATGTTGCAGAATTATATTGCTCTATTATGTATTTTTTAAAAGTGTGCACACCTGAAGTACGATCTTCCACCTGTGAGCATGAGAAAATAAAATGGAAATTAAATACCTGAAAGGAAATATTAAGAAAAAGTTACACATATGCTAAGTAAAATTACAATTTTAATATTAACTGTACATTTTTATGGGCCAAAGAGGGATTATGGGGAACATTTTACTGTAAATTGTATTTAAGGATAATGTTTTGGACACAGAGACCATGAACAATGCTGCATCCTCCTGAAAACCTGCAGAACAAAGAGTTTTAATTTTTTTGACATAATACGTGTCTTTGATGGCAAATACAAGTTGCAGTGAAACAGATACCGTCCAGTATACAGAATAACAGATTTTAGCACAGTATAATATGCAAAACGTGAGACTCGTGTCCCTACAGTGGACAGAAATGATTTTGCTGACCTTACGAAGGTATAGCTTGAGAGCATATTAGCATATTAATTAAATACCTAATTTTAATGGGAAGTATGTGTATTTCACATCTTAATCATTATAAAAATAAACGTTTCTTCTATGACTCCTAATTGTCTCTGAGGTAATATTTAATGTTTCAACCATTTCACAAAAAATTTGAAATGAGACTCAAAACCGAACTTTAACCGAATTACATATGCATTCTTAATTGCTTAAGAATATATATATATATCGCTCTAGTATGTTTCTTTTGTACCTCTGCACCTGGAACTAATGCACTTGTTGTACGTCGCTCTGGATAAGAGCGTCTGCTAAATGCCTGTAATGTAATGTAATGTAATGTAATATATATATATATATTTTTTTTTTTTTTTTTTTTTTTTTTTTTTTGCTTACCAGTGTGTCTGTGTAGCAGCGGAGCTTGAAGTGCTCTAATATCGCCAAAACGGGTGAACGTTTGTGCTTGATTTCCAGCTGCTGCGCTGCTACTGCCTGGTTGTGCTCGCGCTCAGCGTTAGTCGCGGCAGCCCCGCGAGCGGGAGGTGCGTGGAGGAGACGCTTTGCAGGAGGAGCCTAGAGGAGTTCCACTACAAGCTGGCCAACATGCCCAAGAACCTCAACCAGAGGAGCATCGCCGCCTGGGTTTATGAGTAAGAGTTTACGCGACGTTCACTCTCCCGCGAGCCGCAAAGAAGGTCACAGGAGAACTTATTATTATCTCCGCTAGGCGGAGCGGCGGATCACGCGTTTGGTCGCGTGTTTGTGCGTGTGTGTGCGTGTTTGTGCGTGTATGTTTGTGTCTGTGCCCGCAGCTAATCTCGCATACTACTGGGCCGATCAGCCTAATATTTGTTGTGCATGCTGACAGCAGGCCAAGGACTTGAATTCTCAAATATTTTGCAAATCGGTCAACGACAAGTATTTTATTTTAATTAAGTTCCATCATTGTTGTCCATTGAAATAGATTGAGTGCTATCTCCTAACTGGCCGCTAGGGGCCGCAAGTGATCAACAACTGCTTCCGTTTGGAATGACTGACGGAGATCTGCACTCTACTGCGTGCACTCTTTACATTACATTACATTACATTTATTTGGCAGACGCTTTTATCCAAAGCGACGTACAAAAGTGCATTTCATGGTCATGGACAACTACAAAACACAGGTTCAATAAGATACAATACTTATTTTGTACAGCTATTTCTAGCCAAGAACACAGTTTAGTTCACAGTTAACACTATTCTGACCTAACCCCTGCAAAGCAAGTTCTTCTAGTTTTTCATTCAATAGAGAATACGCGGCCAGAGATCGCTAGTTAGCAGGAAACACATTTCACAAACCTTACCTTTAAAACAGACAGTCACTCTCTTTTTTTTCCTTTTTTCATTCAAATTACCAGATGAAAAATCAATACCAGTAGTTTCAGCTGAATATGCAGGTATTTCAGTCATGTAATGGTAGATAAATTAAATCTGATTGATGCTATAACCAGTTTAAAAGTAAGACTTCTTCCCTTCCTCTTCTAAGTTCACCTGTCATCACTGTAAGCATGAGTCTGTCAAACAGCACCATTAGTGAAGGGAGAATTAAGTTTAATTGAGCCCAAAATGGGTGGAGCTATAATAACCTGTGAGTCTTTGACATATTTATCCCAATCAAAATGACTTCCTCTCCACAGTGAAATGCAATGATTGGTTCAGTCAGTTGAGCAATTTAGGTTTTCAAGAAGCCTGTTTCATCACTGTTCTAGCAAAATAAAAGGTCAAAGCCATGGTAAACATTTAGCACTACAAGCAGTGGCTTAGATGTGTTGAAAAGGCTTTTTTCCCCCTTTTTCTCACAATTTGGAATGCCCAATTGTATTCATCAGCCAGACTCATTGCCTAGCAACCTCCACTGTCAGCCAGGGACAGTGCAGATCAACACATAACCGCTAACCACTGCTTCTTTCCTCTCCGCCACACAGCTGAGCCAGAGAATCATCCTCTGGCTTGACCCATGACATTGCCCAGGGATGGAGGGAAACATCACTGCTCACCATCGACCCCTGGTGGTTAATCACACTGTCCACTTGCAGTCTGATTGGCCACCAGGGGTCGCTGGTGAGCAATGACAGATCCCTTTATCCCTGGGTGACATCATGGACAACTGTGAGGAGCCCAGAGGGGCAGCCTGACACATTTGGTGTTAGCCAGGTCCAGATTCAATACCAGACCCATTCATGCATGAGAACACTGGCTTAACATACCACACCATGTGGCCCATCCACACACTGGAACAGAGCCTTAACAGATACCAGACCATGTGGCCCATCCACACACTGGAACAGAGCCTTAACAGATACCAGACCATGGGGCCCATCCACACACTGGAGCAGAGCCTTAACAGATACCAGACCATGTGGCCCATCCACACACTGGAACAGAGCCTTAACAGATACCAGACCATGTGGCCCATCCACACACTGGAGCCAGAGCCTTAAGAGATACCAGACCATGGGGCCCATCCACACACTGGTACAGAGCCTTAACAGATACCAGACCATGGGACCCATCCACACACTGGAGCAGAGCTTTAACAGATACCAGACCATGGGACCAATCCACACACTGGAACATAGCCTTAACAGATACCAGACCATGGGGCCCATCCACACACTGGAACAGAGCCTTAACAGATTCCAGACCATGGGACCCATCCACACACTGGAACAGAGCTTTAACAGATACCAGACCATGGGACCAATCCACACACTGGAACATAGCCTTAACAGATACCAGACCATGGGGCCCATCCACACACTGGAGCAGAGCCTTAACAGATATCAGACCATGGGGCCCATCCACACACTGGAGCAGAGCCTTAACAGATACCAGAACATGGGACCCATCCACACACTGGAGCAGAGCCTTAACAGATACCAGATCATGGGACCCATCCACACACTGGAGCCAGCAGTTCTGCTGGTCTCAGGGGCCAGAGTACTCCTGGCTGAGATCTCTCCGTACGAAGCCTGCAGGCCTGGCCCTGGAGAGCAGCAGGGCCTTTTCACCAGGTTAGATGGGTCACCTGTACAATGCAGTTGCTTTAATTCAGGGCTGATTCAGTGCTTCAGTGCTGAAGAATCGGCAGATCCTGTGGCTCCCCAAGACCTCCTGCGCTAGAATGTAGCCATGGAGAGAGCCAACGTACAGTGAGTTCTGAGCTCATGTCAATTAGCGAAAGCTGAATCTCTGACGCTGGTTTGGCTTATCTCTGACACTGGTTTTTCTGATCTCTGACACTGGTTTGGCTGATCTCTGACGCTGGTTTGGCTGATCTCTGACACTGGTTTTGCTGATCTCTGACACTGGTTTGGCTGATCTCTGACACTGGTGTGGCTGATCTCTGACATTGATTTAGTTGATCTCTGACACTGGTTTGGCTGATCTCTGATGCTGGTTTTGGAGGACGGAGTGTGGAGGTCGGAGTGTGGCACAGTGGGTAAGGAACTGGGCTTGTAACCGAAAGGTCGCAGGTTCGATTCCCGGGTAAGGACACTGCCGTTGTACCCTTGAGCAAGGTACTTAACCTGCATTGCTTCAGTATATATCCAGCTGTATAAATGGATACAATGTAAAATGCTATGTAAAAGTTGTGTAAGTCGCTCTGGATAAGAGCGTCTGCTAAATGCCTGTAATGTAAAAATGTAATGTTTTGCTGATCTCTGACACTGGTGTGGCTGATCTCTGACATTGATTTAGTTGATCTCTGACACTGGTTTGGCTGATCTCTGACACTGGTTTGGCTGATCTCTGATGTTGGTTTGGCTGATCTCTGTTTCTGAAGAATTCTCCTGTGTGTTTTTCTGCTCCCCAGGCCCAACACCGACCTAAACAGGGTTCCTCAGGTCATCCACGAAGCCAAGTGCCTCTCCAGCCACTCCTGCGGGGACGTGGAGAGCCCCTTCGGCCTGGAGACTATCCCCATCTCTGTCCGGATGCCGGTGCTGCGGAAGAGTCACGGCTGCCCCACCTACTCGTTGGAGTACCAGAGCGTGGCGATCGCCTGCATATGCGCCACGCCCAGACGCTTCTGACCCGCAGCTGGCAGTGCCCGGCGGGTAAACCCATCACCTCATTACAGGCTCAGTTCGCTGTGCCTGCTGGGTAAACCCATCGCCTCATCACGGGCTCAGTTCGCTGTGCCTGCTGGGTAAACCCATCGCCTCATCACGGGCTCAGTTCGCTGTGCCTGCTGGGTAAACCCATCGCCTCATTACGGGCTCAGTTCGCTGTGCCTGCTGGGTAAACCCATCGCCTCATCACGGGCTCAGTTCGCTGTGCCTGCTGGGTAAACCCATCGCCTCATCATGGGCTCAGTTCGCTGTGCCTGCTGGGTAAACCCATCGCCTCATCATGGGCTCAGTTCGCTGTGCCTGCTGGGTAAACCCATCGCCTCATCATGGGCTCAGTTCGCTGTGCCTGCTGGGTAAACCCATCGCCTCATCACGGGCTCAGTTCGCTGTGCCTGCTGGGTAAACCCATCGCCTCATCATGGGCTCAGTTCGCTGTGCCTGCTGGGTAAACCCATCGCCTCATCACGGGCTCAGCTGAAATACGATTGTTGCTTTACGGTATATGTTTATGGCATGTTACATGTTAAATATGACTGGCACTTTATATGTTCATGGCGTATTATATGTTCTGTTGTTGAAAAAACACGTTAAAGGTTTCATGACGAAGCAAAAGTAAATAAATCCGTGGTGCGTGTTGCAGCACTAGGGTTGCCACCCGGATCATGGCTTATGTATGGCTTATGTTTTTCAAAAGATGCATCATGAAATTAAACACAAAATAAAAATGTTTATATATTTTTTGTTATTTCATCTATTGAAATATACATATAAGCCTAGCTACTGAACGCACTCTTATACTTGCACTAAATAAGGAGTTGAACACACCTGACTAATCAGAAACACCTGTGAAGCCATTTGTCCCAAACATTATAGTGTCCTGAAATGGGGGGCTAAATGTATAAAAAGCACTGTTATTTCTACATGGTGAACCTAAAATGTATTAAAATACTTGTTAATAAATGCTGAGATCTGCAGTTTAACCACATAAGAATTGTTTGATTACAATTTTAAAATTGTGGCAAACAGAGTCAAATCAAGAAAAAAAAGGCTTTGTCCCAAACTTTATGGAGCTCACTGTATACTGTTATTCATATAATGTTTAATTTCCTGTGTGCGTTTGTGTATGCATATATATATATATGTATGTGTGTGTGTGTGTGTGTGTGTGTGTGTATATATATGTGTCTGTATGTGTTTGTGTATGCGTATGTGTGTGTGTGTGTGTGTGTGTGTGTGTGTGTGTGCATGTATGTGTGTGTGTGCACGCGCATCTCAACGTTGTGCAGTAAATTAATGTTCCCTACTGCTTCTCTTGTTGCTTAGTAGAAGGTATCCCAGTCTGGACTGAATGGTTTAGAAAATGGATGAATGAAATGTTCACAGTGTGATAAAGTCAGTAGTTAAGATCTGTGCAAACTATCTAGTGTTATGTGAAACGACTTTATTTTATGTGAAAGTTTTAAAATGGTCATGATATTGTTGTGATTTGCTGCAAAATTACAAAAACTACTGAATAAAAAATATTGTGCTACTTTGAACAGTCGGTTTAATCAAAGACATTGTGGGTTGCAGAGTGCCTAGCTGGCGTTTAAATATCAGTTTTAAACCTCTACTCCAGCAGCATTTCAACTGGAATAGCGAAGCCTTATTCACCAGCTTTATTAAGCTGCTCTACTGTTAAGCAGTTCTGTAGACTAGAGGTTAGCTAAATACGCTGCAATTGACCTTATATGTTGTTTCATTTATGGGTCGAGTGGAAAGTGTATCCCAAGCAGATACATTTTCAAAGAGATTCCGTCTCCCAAAACGTTCCCCGTTCGTCATACGTAGTAACTACCACTAGATGGCATAAGTGCCTTTCCAATATGTAGGCCCAGTTTCATCATGAACATTAATCTACATAGCAATGGATTTCGTCCACGTTAATGATATATTTACTGATAATGGTTTTTTTGTGTTATATAAATGTGACGCACCAGAATTTATTTGGTCTCCCAGATTCATGTATGCTGTATCTGTAATTTAAACAGGGTGATTTTTTCTATCAAACATAAAATAGTGCCCATCTGACACAGACTTCCCCGGTATTTCAGGCCAAACTTGCCTTTCTGCTACCCCCAACAAACCAGTTTGACTGGGCTCTACTTGGGGGTGAGAGGTGAAAGGGTCGTAGGGTTGGGGGCGGGGTCATGGTGACAGGGTGATCAATTTTTTTCTTCGTCTTCTCTTTTTGGAAAGTGACTCCCGGGCAGGTGCGTGTTGGTGTGTCTTGGAACCCTGTTACCTCAATTCATCATTCAAGCCCGATATTCGTTTCTTTCAGTTGTCTCAGAGCGTTAGAGAACACCCAGAGCTGAACAAAGCGTGTACTATTTATTTCCGCGCATTGTTTATGTTTTGTAGGGTTAGGGTTAATCCCCGTCCACCGAAAGCAAGCTTCGCACAACCCTCAACGATTCTGCGCTGCACTCAGCTATAGACAAAGGAAACTGCAGTGGTTTTCTTGTTTCCGATTTCTTTGTATTCAGGTTCTATTGAATGATATTAGCCTGCCTCCTGGCATATTCATGTAGTTGGGCTTTGACTGCTTAGGGCCTTGGATCAGAGCGGATAAACCCATTACCCACGGGTCGAAATAATCTATTTCTGTGTGGAGATGTGACTTACAAGGGGAACATTACACACAGGAAAATCACATTGTTCTTCATTGTAGATGTGTGATTAGACTTTTAAAATATAGTCAGTTGGAAAACATTTGTTGTTTTAAAATGTGCTTTATGAATAAAGTTGATTTGGCTTGACATACCAGTGTGATTTGGGCAGAGGCTGCTTTGGATAATTGTGGAGATTTTGTTTGTTTGGTTGTTTGATGGAAGACACACGTCCTCTGCCGAGCTGCCGGGCCTCCGCTGTGGCTTGGCTGCGATCACCGTGAAAGACGCCATGAGAGACACTGAGAGACACTGAGAGACTCTGTGAGAGACTGAGATGCTGTGAGAGACTCTGTGAGAGACACTGAGAGACTCTGTGAGAGACTGAGATGCTGTGAGAGACTCTGTGAGAGACACTGAGAGACTCTGTGAGAGACTGTGAGAGATGCTGTCAGAGACTGAGAGATGCTGTCAGAGACTGTGAGAGATGCTGTCAGAGACTGAGAGATGCTGTCAGAGACTGTGAGAGACACTGAGAGACACTGAGAGACTCTGTGAGAGACTGTGAGAGATGCTGTGAGAGACTCTGTGAGAGACTGTGAGAGATGCTGTCAGAGACACTGTGAGAGATGCTGTGAGAGGCTGTGAGAGACCCTGTGAGAGACTCTGTGAGAGATGCTGTGAGACACTCTGTGAGAGACACTGAGAGACTCTGTGAGAGACTGAGATGCTGTGAGAGACTCTGTGAGAGACACTGAGAGACTCTGTGAGAGACTGTGAGAGATGCTGTGAGAGACTCTGTGAGAGACACTGAGAGACTCTGTGAGAGACTGTGAGAGATGCTGTCAGAGACTGTGAGACGCAGTGAGAGACTCTGTGAGAGACTCTGTGAGAGACGCTGTGAGAGACTCTGTGAGAGACTCTGTGAGAGATGCTGTCAGAGACTCTGTGAGAGGCTGAGATGCTGTGAGAGACTCTGTGAGAGACACTGTGAGAGATGCTGTGAGAGACTCTGTGAGAGACACTGAGAGACTCTGTGAGAGACTGTGAGAGATGCTGTCAGAGACTCTGTGAGAGACTGTGAGAGATGCTGTCAGAGACTCTGTGAGAGACTCTGTGAGAGACGCTGTGAGAGACTCTGTGAGAGACTGTGAGAGATGCTGTCAGAGACTCTGTGAGAGATGCTGTGAGAGACTCTGTGAGAGATGCTGTGAGAGACTCTGTGAGAGACTGTGAGAGATGCTGTCAGAGACTGTGAGATGCAGTGAGAGACTCTGTGAGAGACTCTGTGAGAGACGCTGTGAGAGACTCTGTGAGAGACACTGTGAGAGATGCTGTGAGAGACTCTGTGAGAGACTGTGAGAGATGCTGTCAGAGACACTGTGAGAGATGCTGTGAGAGGCTGTGAGAGACCCTGTGAGAGACTCTGTGAGAGATGCTGTGAGACACTCTGTGAGAGACACTGAGAGAGTCTGTGAGAGACTCTGTGAGAGATGCTGTGAGAGACTGTGAGACGCAGTGAGAGACTCTGTGAGAGACGCTGTGAGAGATGCTGTGAGAGACTGTGAGACACAGTGAGAGACTCTGTGAGAGACGCTGTGAGAGACTCTGTGAGAGACGCTGTGAGACTCTGTGAGAGACTCTGTGAGAGATGCTATGAGAGACTGTGAGAGACACTGAGAGACTCTGTGAGAGACTGAGATGCTGTGAGAGACTCTGTGAGAGACACTGTGAGAGATGCTGTGAGAGACTCTGTGAGAGACTGTGAGAGACTCTGTGAGAGACTGTGAGAGATGCTGTCAGAGACTCTGTGAGAGACTGTGAGAGATGCTGTCAGAGACTCTGTGAGAGACGCTGTGAGAGACTCTGTGAGAGACTGTGAGAGATGCTGTCAGAGACTCTGTGAGAGATGCTGTGAGAGACTCTGTGAGAGATACTGTGAGAGACTCTGTGAGAGACTGTGAGAGATGCTGTCAGAGACTGTGAGATGCAGTGAGAGACTCTGTGAGAGACTCTGTGAGAGACGCTGTGAGAGACTCTGTGAGAGACACTGTGAGAGATGCTGTGAGAGACTCTGTGAGAGACTGTGAGAGATGCTGTCAGAGACACTGTGAGAGATGCTGTGAGAGGCAGTGAGAGACCCTGTGAGAGACTCTGTGAGAGATGCTGTGAGACACTCTGTGAGAGACACTGAGAGAGTCTGTGAGAGACGCTGTGAGAGATGCTGTGAGACACTCTGTGAGAGACACTGAGAGAGTCTGTGAGAGACTCTGTGAGAGATGCTGTGAGAGACTGTGAGACGCAGTGAGAGACTCTGTGAGAGACGCTGTGAGAGATGCTGTGAGAGACTGTGAGACGCAGTGAGAGACTCTGTGAGAGACGCTGTGAGAGACTCTGTGAGAGACGCTGTGAGAGACTCTGTGAGAGACACTGAGAGACTCTGTGAGAGACTCTGTGAGAGATGCTATGAGAGACTGTGAGAGACACTGAGAGACTCTGTGAGAGACTGTGGGAGATGCTGTCAGAGACTCTGTGAGAGATGCTGTGAGAGACGCTGTGAGAGACTGTGAGACACAGTGAGAGACTCTGTGAGAGATGCTGTGAGAGACTCTGTGAGAGACACTGAGAGACTCTGTGAGAGACTCTGTAAGAGATGCTGGGAGAGACTCTGTGAGAGACTCTGTGAGAGACACTGAGAGACTCTGTGAGAGACTCTGTGAGAGACACTGAGAGACTCTGTGAGAGACTCTGTGAGAGACTCTGTAAGAGACTCTGTGAGAGACACTGTGAGAGACTCTGTAAGAGATGCTGTGAGAGACTCTGTGAGTGACTCTGTAAGAGATGCTGTGAGAGACTCTGTAAGAGACTCTGTGAGAGACACTGTGAGAGACTCTGTAAGAGATGCTGTGAGAGACTCTGTGAGTGACTCTGTAAGAGATGCTGTGAGAGATGCTGTGAGAGACACTGAGAGACTCTGTGAGAGACTCTGTAAGAGATGCTGGGAGAGACTCTGTGAGAGACTCTGTGAGAGACACTGAGAGACTCTGTGAGAGACTCTGTAAGAGATGCTGTGAGAGACTCTGTGAGAGACTCTGTAAGAGATTCTGTGAGAGACACTGTGAGAGACTCTGTAAGAGATGCTGTGAGAGACTCTGTGAGAGACTCTGTAAGAGATGCTGTGAGAGACTCTGTAAGAGATGCTGTGAGAGACTCTGTGAGTGACTCTGTGAGAGATGCTGTGAGAGACTCTGTGAGAGACACTGTGAGAGACGCTGTGAGAGATGCTGTGAGAGACTCTGTGAGAGACTCTGTGAGAGATGCTGTGAGAGACTCTGTGAGAGACTCTGTGAGAGACACTGAGAGACTCTGTGAGAGACTCTGTAAGAGATGCTGTGAGAGACTCTGTGAGAGACTCTGTAAGAGATGCTGTGAGAGACAGCGCTTCGACTGCTCATCCTCGGCGGTGAGGTGTGCGTTCCCTTGGCTGCGATCCCCCATTTTGTGTGACTGGGAGTCAAACTGGCAGACAATTCCTCCGGCTGGTGCTGGTGGTGCCGGTTGAGTCTTAAAATGGGCAAATACTCAGTTACACATAATGAAACTGACAAAAATCTAATTCTAAATTTAAATGTGTGGCTGAGACAGTGAGGAGATATTCTGCTGAGGAGAACCCTATAAACCTCATGAAGTAATAGTTGTTTGTAGGGTTTTTGTGAATTATGATCTTTCAACAAAGAATGATTCTTTGTCATACCAGAACAGCAAGCTGAACTGAATCTGTTGCACAAATTCCTCCCCCTGCCATGTCTGCCCACCCCGACACTTCCAGACCTTCTGCCAAGTCTTTAATTTCTTATGCCATTTTCACTCACAAGCTCTTTCTCTTCAGAAGCAAAAGCTACTGTTTAAATTGATTATTAATTCGGGTTAAATTTAACTGAAGCAAAAAAATTAAGTATCACAAAAAAGAGATTAAGATAAATCCATTTAGATAAATCCATTTTACCTCTCAAAATTTGAGAATAGAAGTGTTTACACCTGAGACTAGGATCATAGGTCAGACCTGAGACTAGGAGTAGACTAGACCTGAGACTAGGATCATAGGTCAGACCTGAGACTAGGAGTAGACTAGACCTAAGACTAGGATCATAGGTCAGACCTGAGACTAGGAGTAGACTAGACCTGAGACTAGGATCATAGGTCAGACCTGAGACTAGGAGTAGACTAGACCTGAGACTAGGATCATAGGTCAGACCTGAGATTAGGAGTAGACTAGACTTGAGACTATCAAATGAATATTCTGCTTTTTACCCCACGGTTACCAATGACCTGAAGGCCACACCCACTGGGCAGACAGTCATGTTGTCGCCTGGAGACGGAACGGATTTTAACCATTGGCAGGATCATTTGAGGGCCTCTGCCAGAAGCAGATTGGCTCATGAGTGACTAGTCAGCTGGTGTAGGAAATAACTGGGCCAGCCAAGCAAACAGGATGCTGAGTCAGAGATTTTTTAAAGGGACAGTAGAAACCAGAGCACACAAGGCTGAAAAACATTTTCATTTCATTTTTACATTCCTATAGAAATGACACTACCAGTCAAAGGTTTTAGTACACCCACAGTTTAAAAAAAAGTAAATAAGCACCTTTTGTTTTACAAGTTAGACACAATGGCCCCTTTTGACACAATATTAATATTTTTGCTGTTGATAAGACTTTGCCTGCAATGCTTCATTTAATTTATTTGATCATTTAACAAAAAAGTAACAGTTCATCTTTTGAGATGAATAATTGTTTAAATCATAGTTTAAGATCCTAAACATTTCCAAAGTGTCCACCATTAAAGTGCAGTGGATCACTGTGGGGAAATGATTGTAATTGTGTGGCTGTAGCAGGTGAATGGATTCCCTTCTCTCACCATAATTATTTGTTTGAATGTTTTGGAAATGGGTTGGTGTCTAATAGAATTTAATTCATAATGAAAGCCAACCTAGGAAACTGTTTGTGAAACTGGAATGATTGTCAGAGTATTGGTCAGACCCCTCTTTGCACCAACACTGTTCAGTGTTGCTTCAAATGTAGGTCTTTATAGATTATTTGGTTATTGATGGAATAACTGATAATAATAACAGAATAATACACTGCAGCCCTAAATAAGATGACAGCTGTGAAATACAGAAGATCTGAGGAGGTCTAACTGTGAAATACAGAAGATCTGAGGAGACCTTACTGTGAAATACAGAAGATCTGAGGAGGTCTAACTGTGAAATACAGAAGATCTGAGGAGATCTAACTGTGAAATACAGAAGATCTGAGGAGACCTTACTGTGAAATACAGAAGATCTGAGGAGACCTTACTGTGAAATACAGAAGACCTGAGGAGATCTAACTGTGAAATACAGAAGACCTGAGGAGATCTAACTGTGAAATACAGAAGATCTGAGGAGGTCTAACTGTGAAATACAGAAGATCTGAGGAGGTCTAACTGTGAAATACAGAAGATCTGGGGAGACCTTACTGTGAAATACAGAAGATCTGAGGAGGTCTAACTGTGAAATACAGAAGATCTGAGGAGATCTAACTGTGAAATACAGAAGATCTGAGGAGATCTTACTGTGAAATACAGAAGATCTGAGGAGATCTTACTGATTTTAATTGCAGATCCTTAGTGGATCATCCCAAGCTGACAGAGGATATTTTTTTAAACACAAACCTGTTGATTTACTTTAGATTATATTTTAGCTGAGACACTGACCCACTTCAAGCGACGACTGAAGACTCACCTCTTCAGGCTGCACCTCTCCCCATCCCTCCCTACCTCACTGTAATCTCTTAATTGACTGTAAGCTTAGGGTTGTAACTACGTAGCTGTTTCGTAGGTGACTTAGTTAACGCAATTGTCTTAACTACTGCTTGTATTTTTGCATAGACTGTGTTGTTACTGTTCTCGTTTGTGTTAGTGTTAATCAGTTAATCAGGGTCCAAGTTGAACTATGCGGTTGTTCCCTGCACTTGGAACGGTACTTCTCTCTAGGGTTTTTGACATACTTGTTCCTGGTTATGGTTATACACTTTGTTGTACGTCGCTCTGGATAAGAGCAGCTGCCAAATGCCTGTAATGTAATGTAACTTTAGATGTAGACTATTTACAAGTAGAATAATTTATCCAAAGTGGCTTACAAAAAACTGAATTTAACTTTGCAAACAAACACATAATGCAAATCCATACAAGACAGACAAACTGCACAATAACTAACTAATGAAACAAATACATTTTTAAAAAGTGGGAAATTACGATACGGGAATATATTCATCCTCTGATCTTAGTAAATTCTACTAGGTTTGAAACATGATTAACAGACCAGTTTAAATGCATGTGTCACAGCAAACTATCATATCACTTTAGATTTGTCAGTAAAATTGACCTTTGAAAGATGTTGCCTGGAAGTTCTTACTGGGGGTCAGCTGGGATTTGGAACTGAAGAACACTATCCTCCATGATTCCTCCATTCCTCCTCCTCAGTCCCTTCTGTCTGAGGGAGATCCCTTCCTCCTCCCCCCCTCCCCCCCCTCCCTGTTTGAATAAGGCCTGCTCGCATCAACCCTTTGCCTTGGGCCCGCTGCCCTTTGACACGTATTAGACAGAGGAGCTGAGTCAGGAATTCTTCTGAAGTTTGAATTTGTATACTTCCACACTCAACACAGGAACAGAATGAAAGACAGTGTGAGAGAGGGAGAGAGGGAATGAAAGGGATGAGCTGGAGAGAGAGAGAGAGAGAGAGAGAGGGAGAGAGAGTGTGTGAGAGATGAACAGCACATAAAAAGCTTGTGTTTATTTTATTTTTTTTAATGCAAAGCATCATACATTTTCAGCCAGTCTGTCAGTAACACGGTAGACCTGGACAGTGTCAGTGTTTGACATCACAAAATACTGTATGTCGTTGGTGGTAATGAGGTTGGCAAGAACTTGGAGATAATTGGAGCTAATCTATAAATGCTTACTAAGATGGCAACCTATACTTTGCTTTTTCAGTGAGATAAATCAACAGGGTCTTCATTGAAACCTATCACGGAAACACAGTCCAAAGCTTGCAAATATTTACACTTCTAAACATTTTCTCATTCAAAGTAATCTTTCAAAATTCATACTTTTAAAAACTATTACACCAACATTCAGAATATAAATTGTGCATTTATCACCTTGAATATTGTTCTGACAATTTAGAAATTGTATTCCTGTACATTGTATTTTTCATTTACTTGCAACTGTTTTTAAATTGAAAACAAAAACCAAAAGTTAAAATAGCGTACTCTGCATAAATTGTTAATGATCCAAATACTTTACTTTTTAATGTTATGATTGCAATGTCATAATTGCAAATTGAAATTCACTTGTTCAGATATTTGTACCTTTAAAGATGATAATTAATACTAACCATTTTCAATAATTACGATGGACTCATAACACTTCAAAAGAACGGAGAACACAATCATTTGCAGTACTGAGTTTATAGTGCAATGATCCTTTCAGTAATTATCATTTCTCATATGCAGTTTTCCCACCAGTGGTGATTTTAGTGACTACCCTTTCCAAAATAGGGCTTTCAGTATCGTGGTGTTTTTAGGAACTATCAATTGCAACAGTGGAGTTTTCAGTTACTGTGGTGTTTAAGTGACTATCATTTCTAACCGTTGTTTCAGTGTAGAGGTGTTTTTATTAGCAACTTTCGTTCACAGCAGTTTTCAATATAATGGTGTTTTAGTAACTATCATTTCCAAAATGTGTTTTCTTTATAGTGGTGTTTAGAGTAATAATCCTTTGCAATTTTGAGTTTTCAGTATAGTGGTGTTTGAGTCAATATCATTTCCAAAATTGAGTTTTCAGTATAGTCGTGTTTAATAGTATTGTTTTCACTTTTTTCCATGTTCAACAAAAAAATTATAATTTGTCTCGGAACAAAGAAGGTAGACAGAGTGAGACGTGGACTTCTAAAGAGTCATCAAATTTGCAAAAAATATGTATTTTTTGTTATGTCATGTACCTGAAAAGTAATTTTTAAAAATATGTGCCAATGAAAACAAAATGAGAAAACCCATTTATTTGGTTTGTTTGTTTTGTTTTTTGCATCTCTTATATATTTATGTAATGTAAAAACTGCCCTGTCAAGTTTAGTGAACTCATACTTTTAACTTGTTATATGAATTAAGTTTAATAAAATAAACATTTCTGCAACAGTTGTTAATGAACAAATCTATTTGTTTAATAATAATCTATTTGATAACGTGCTCTTATTAATTTTCATTATACTCCGTATATGCTGGAGGACGTTTATGGATCGGTTCTCAGACTACGTATTTTATTCGTTTTTATTTGATTAGACTGAGTATAATAAAGAAAATATCACGAGATTCGCTGCTTCTTGGCATGTGTAAGTTTATTCATGAAAAAGTTCGTAGCCTCGTTACTAAAAAGTTTTCTCTAAAGTGAAATGCCAGTAAAATAGAACGTATTTTCCCGTGAGCACGCACAAAACTGCATGTAAAATTTCTGTTTAGTCGTAATAAATATGATGCTGATAAAAAAAATTTTTTTAAATCTGCTATAATACCAGCTGGTGTACGATTAAAACAAGTTTTATTGTTAGTAGAACGATGCTTCTGAATTTTGACTGGATGATTTGCATGGTTGGGTTTTAATTTTCTCGCAATTTCCGACTTAAATTATAGGCTATTAATCAAATGACTTTTGTCCACAACCGTTATTATTGTTTAACCGCATTTTCTCTATGGTAATAATTTTGTTGAAGGTAAAAAAAAAAATAAAAAAAACTCTGGAAAGGATATTGACCGTTAAATTGTGGTCCATGGAGACGGTAGAAGAAAACAACATGTGCGTGACAGAAAAACACACATCTTCTAAGTTCCAAAAAAGAACCTCACAAAGACTAGCAGCTCCGTTCGGAATGGAGCGCCTGCTCAGGTCCACGCCCACTGTGACATTTTTTCTACCTTGCCCAATCAACACAGGGCAATTGCGATTGGTCAACACAAATCCGAAACGAGCATTACAACAACATCTAAAACGAACATTTTAATTAGTAGGCTATAGCTTTTTTTGTTGATAATCCAGAATTAGAAAAGTGTGCAACGTTCAACAGAAAATTAAGTTTTACTTAAAAAATATCTGATGATCTGAATGACAGCCTTTGATTTAACCTCACCTTGACCTCAGTCTAATATGTTTTAGGACAATGACAACATTGTCACTTGAGGTCTACAAGAACACTTTTCACAGAGAACTGCCAAAATTGAAAAATGACAATGTAGCAAAACTGCTTTTTATACTATTTACCAATGTTTACTAATTTGCGAGCTAAACATTAGCTTCTGTATGCATAACAAAATTTGGATAACTACATATTGTATTTTTTTTGCGAATCACTCGAGTCAAAGTCGTCACGCGGAGCCATTACATTTGTTTCATTTGAGAGATTTTCTTTTCGTTTTTGCGTTTTCAGGATTTTGAAACATGCGCTTTTGTTACTCACTCGCCACATTTTCCCATGGGCTGCTCATGGCCTTCTGTAAATTACGGCGCACCGAGACATATTTACTGCCTGCCCAAATCCAAACAGCTCTGCCTGCTTCTGCGTGTGTTTGTGCAACGATAATGACCCCGGGGGTGCCCTGACCAGTAGTGCAGTACGTGAGCGTTTGCTGTCCTGGGAAGTGATCGCGGTGGACGGCGGGTATACGTGGCGCGGGCCATTGCGGCAGTGTGCACGTGAGATTCCGCCCGAGCCTGGCGCCGCGCTGCCCGGGAAACCTGAGTGTCTGCGCGCTGCTTCTGAACCGTAACATCTGGGAATTCTATGGGTGCTGACTCTAAGGGGTCAAAGACCACACCGAGGTCAAGCAGTTTCCTCTTTCAGTACCAATAGAGACCTTGAGGAAGGGTAAAATATGTGGTCGTTTGGGGGAAATAATTTAAAATTTTCTGGTAATTGTAATACATTTACTCTGACAAGGCGTCAAACTGGAGGACTGAAATCTCTGTTGAAAGTACAGTTTCCTTTAGTATTAACATTGCTCAACGTGGTTTATGCTTAAATTGTAAAACAATGGCAAGCATTTTATCATTTAACAGTGAACTTACTGATGAAAGTGCACCTGTATTCAGGCTTACTTTTCCGCTGGCGGTGGCTATTTACATGCAATAACTCTATTCTGTTTTTCAAACTGATACTGCCAAGGAAGTCTATTTATTGGGGAAAAAACAAGGATTATGAATATTATGTTCTCATTTTTAATGCATAATAATAAAAATTAATAAAGCATTTGAACAATGTGGAATATATTCATTACAGTTCAGTCAGCAAGTGTGTGTTGGCGGGGGGCATGGTGATAAGACAAGGTGGACAGAACTAGTTTTGTGGGACTTTAAAAGGGACATAGGGCTGAACTAATCTGCTGTGGGCTGTTTAATGGCCATACTGAGACAGATCCTAATTTTAACTCCTCATCTGAAGGACGGTATCATTTCCTCAGTCACTGTGCTGTAATGCTGGACGGCTCTGTTTGGTCTGGAGGGACTGTTCAGCAGCCACTTTGCCCTCCCAGGAGGGCTCCTGCCCCACTGCTAACCCAGCTGATCCCGGCTTGTCCTGACCCAGCTCATCCCGGCTTGTCCTGACCCAGCTCATCCTCGCTTGTCCTGACCCAGCTCATCCCCGCTTGTCCTGACCCAGCTCATCCCCGCTCGTCCTGACCCAGCTCATCCTGGCTTGTCCTGACCCAGCTCATCCTCGCTTGTCCTGACCCAGCTCATCCCCGCTTGTCCTGACCCAGCTCATCCCCGCTCGTCCTGACCCAGCTCATCCTGGCTTGTCCTGACCCAGCTCATCCCCGCTTGTCCTAACCCAGCTCATCCCGGCTTGTCCTGACCCAGCTCATCCTGGCTTGTCCTGACCCAGCTCATCCCGACTTGTCCTGACCCAGCTCATCCCCGCTTGTCCTGACCCAGCTCATCCCCACTTGTCCTGACCCAGCTCATACCAGCTTGTCCTGACCCAGCTCATCCCCGCTTGTCCTGACCCAGCTCATCCCAGCTTGTCCTGACCCAGCTCATTCCCGCTTGTCCTAACCCAGCTCATCCCGGCTTGTCCTGAACCAACTCATCCCAGCTTGTCCTAACCCAGCTCATTCCCGCTTGTCCTGACCCAGCTCATCCCCGCTTGTCTTCAGCACTTTCACATGAGAATGGTACAGGATTACATGGCTACTGACAAAATGGTCATATCAGCCCTCTCTCTGCAAAAGCATGGACTGCCTTTGGGTCTATGGTTCATCAGTACTGAAATTTGGCCCCCACTTTGTACCCCCATCATATTTCTCTTTCCCAAAGAGTCTGCAGAATTCAGATGAGTCAAATCATTGGTGAGAAATCAAATCTGTGATAACTAGAACTAAATCTTCTGTTAACCAAATTAACCTCACTTCTCTTCCTGATAGTAAATGCACAGATGTTAGCTGTTCTTTAAAAGATTTGAGTCAGACCCAAACACATGCAGAGCTGTTGAGCTGTCTGTCTTCTACCCCATAACTACGAGAACTAATTTATTCAGTTAATCATCTAACTAATCAAGCTCTTCAATCCAGATTATTGTGCGCTAATGCTTTTCAGATGATACTGGAACCTGCAGGAGAAAAGGATTGTCGAAGAAGTGTAATGGCTAAGGGACAAGGAATGGTTGTGGGTTCGATTACAAGCTGGGTCGCTGCAGTTGTATCCTTGAAAACGGTACTTAACCTGAATTGATTCCATAAAATATCCAGGTGTTTAAATATATTATATGCCCAAAATTAGAATATTAGAAGTTCCTCTGGAGAAGAGCATCTGGTATGTGCTGAAATGTACTGTAAGTTAATAGTGATGCACTAGTGTACTCTACTTAAGACCCTGGAGTACGGATCCTCAGTGCCTCACCTGGAGGACTGCAGGATGCCACACTTAATCCATCAATGAAAGCAGCCAGTTACACAGTTCCCTCACCTCACATGGCTTTTGGTCTGAATGTGTTGCTGCCTTTAAGGTGGACACAAACCTCTCCCCCAGAGTGTGCTGTATTGCCAGTTTAAGAGGACTATGGTGGGACAGTATGCAGTTGGTGCATGCAGTTCCAGTAGTGTGTGTGCGTGTGTATGTGTGTGTGTATGTGAGAGTGTGCAGAGTGTGTGTAGTGTGTGTGAGTGTGCAGTGTGTGTGAGTGAGAATGTGCAGTGTGTGAGAGTGTGTAGTGTGTGTGTGTGAGAGAGAGAGAGAGAGAGAGAGTGTAGTGTGTGTGTGTGTGTGTAGTGTGTGTGTGTGAGAGAGAGAGTGTAGTGAGTGTGTAGTGTGTGTGTGTGTGTGTAGTGTGTGTAAGAGTGTGTGAGAGAGAGAGAGAGAGAGAGTGTAGTGTGCGTGTGTGTATTGTGTGTAAGAGTGCGAAGTGTGTGTGTGTGTGAGAGAGAGAGAGAGAGTGTAGTGTGTGTGTAGTGTGTGTAAGAGTGTGTAGTGTGTGTGTGTGTGTGTGAGAGTGTAGTGTGTGTGTGTGTGTGTGTGAGAGAGAGAGTGTAGTGTGTGTGTGTAGTGTGTGTGAGAGTGTGTAGTGTGTGTGTAGTGTGTGTAAGAGTGTGTAGTGTGTGTGTGAGAGTGTGTAGTGTGTGTGTGTGTAGTGTGTGAGAGAGAGAGAGAGTGTAGTGTGTGTGTGTGTGTAGTGTGTGTGAGAGTGTGTAATGTGTTTGTGTAGTGTGTGTAAGAGTGTGTAGTGTGTGTGTGTGTGAGAGAGAGAGAGTGTAGTGTGTGTGAGAGTGTGTAGTGTGTGTGTGTGTAGTGTGTGTGAGAGTGTGTAGTGTGTGTGTGTGTAGTGTGTGTGAGAGTGTGTAGTGTGTGTGTGTGTGAGAGAGTGTGTAGTGTGTGTGAGTGTGTAATGTGTGTGTGTGTGTGTGTGTGTGAGAGTGTGTGTGTAGTGTGTGTGAGAGTGTGTAGTGTGTGTGTGTAGTGTGTGTGAGAGAGTGTGTGAGAGTGTGTAGTGTGTATGTGTGTGTAGTGTGTGTGTGTGTGAGAGAGTGTGTAGTGTGTGTGTGTGTGTAGTGTGTGTGAGAGTGTGTAGTGTGTGTGTGAGAGTGTGTAGTGTGTGTGTGTAGTGTGTGTGTGTAGTGTGAGAGTGTGTAGTGTGTGTGTGTGTGTGTGTGTAGTGTGTGTGAGAGTGTGTAGTGTGTGTGTGTGTGTGTGTGTAGTGTGTGTGAGAGTGTGTAGTGTGTATGTTCCTATGGAAACCCTTCCCAGTGCAGTAGAGCAGAGCCTATAAAAGCGTCTGCCACCCACTCGGCTGCAATGCCACACATGCAATTAGCCTGCTGCAGGACTGGGGGGAGGGGAGGGGAGAGGAGGGGAGGCACGCTGGCCTGGGAAGTGAAGGGAAGAGGGGGCCAGTCCCACAGAAGCGAGGGGGACGGGGGTGCAGGGATGGGCCAATGCTCTGTATCCTTTTTTTTCAAAGAGGGAAACCAACCGGATTCTCCACGCCTCCCACCCAAAAAAGAGAAGAAAAACCGAATCCATAATCCTATTCTGCCAAGTCATCAATACTGATCAATGGCCATCAGCCTCCGGTCAATGGCCCCCCCTCCACTAGGAAATAAAGGGTCGGGAGGAGAGAGGAAAGGGGAGGGGGAGGAGAGGAGGTTTGCAGAGAGGAAGAAAGGAGTAACAGTTTGAAGAGGAAAGGAAAAGATAATGGATGAAGTGAAATGGCAGAGAGCTTTAATTATCTTTGTTTGAGAAATGATAATGATAAAGCACTGCTCTGAGGGTAAAGTACCGCTCTGTGGGTAAAATACCGCTCTGAGGGTAAAATACCGCTCTGAGGGTAAAGCACCGCTCTGAGGGTAAAGTACCGCTCTGAGGGTAAAATACCGCTCTGAGGGTAAAATACCGCTCTGAGGGTAAAGTACCACTCTGTGGGTAAAATACCACTCTGAGGGTAAAGTACCGCTCTGAGGGTAAAATACTGCTCTGAGGGTAAAATACCGCTCTGAGGGTAAATTACCGCTCTGAGGGTAAAATACCGCTCTGAGGGTAAAATACCGCTCTGAGGGTAAAGCACCGCTCTGAGGGTAAAATACCGCTCTGAGGGTAAAATACCGCTCTGAGGGTAAATTACCGCTCTGAGGGTAAAGTACCGCTCTGAAGGTAAAACACCGCTCTGAGGGTAAATTACCGCTCTGAGGGTAAAATACCGCTCTGAGGGTAAAGTACCGCTCTGAGGGTAAAGTACTGCTCTGAGGGTAAAATACCGCTCTGAGGGTAAATTACCGCTCTGAGGGTAAATTACCGCTCTGAGGGTAAAGTACCGCTCTGAGGGTAAAGTACTGCTCTGAGGGTAAAATACCGCTCTGAAGGTAAAACACCGCTCTGAGGGTAAATTACCGCTCTGAGGGTAAAATACCGCTCTGTGGGTAAAGCACCGCTCTGAGGGTAAAATACCGCTCTGAGGGTAAAATACCGCTCTGTGGGTAAAGTACCGCTCTGAGGGTAAAACACCGCTCTGTGGGTAAAGTACCGCTCTGAGGGTAAAGTACTGCTCTGAGGGTAAAATACCGCTCTGAGGGTAAAACACCGCTCTGTGGGTAAAGCACCGCTCTGAGGGTAAAGCACCGCTCTGAGGGTAAAGTACCGCTCTGAGGGTAAAATACCGCTCTGTGGGTAAAATACCGCTCTGAGGGTAAAGTACTGCTCTGAGGGTAAAATACCGCTCTGAGGGTAAAACACCGCTCTGAGGGTAAAGTACCGCTCTCAGGGTAAAATACCGCTCGGAGGGTAAAATACCGTTCTGAGGGTAAAGTACCACTCTGAGGGTAAAGCACCGCTCTGTGGGTAAAATACCGCTCTGTGGGTAAAGTACCGCTCTGAGGGTAAAGTACCGCTCTCAGGGTAAAATACCGCTCGGAGGGTAAAATACCGTTCTGAGGGTAAAGTACCACTCTGAGGGTAAAATACCGCTCTGAGGGTAAAGTACCGCTCTGAGGGTAAAATACCGCTCTGAGGGTAAAGTACCGCTCTGAGGGTAAAGCACCGCTCTGAGGGTAAAATACCGCTCTGTGGGTAAAATACCGCTCTGAGGGTAAAATACCGCTCTGAGGGTAAAATACCGCTCTGAGGGTAAAGCACCGCTCTGAGGGTAAAATACCGCTCTGTGGGTAAAATACCGCTCTGAGGGTAAAATACCGCTCTGAGGGTAAAATACCACTCTGAGGGTAAAATACCGCTCTGAGGGTAAAGCACCGCTCTGAGGGTAAAATACCGCTCTGAGGGTAAAATACCGTTCTGAGGGTAAAATACCACTCTGAGGGTAAAATACCGCTCTGAGGGTAAAGCACCGATCTGAGGGTAAAATACCGCTCTGAGGGTAAAATACCGCTCTGAGGGTAAAGCACCGCTCTGAGGGTAAAATACCGCTCTGAGGGTAAAGCACCGCTCTGAGGGTAAAATACCGCTCTGAGGGTAAAATACCGCTGAGATATCCCTCTGAAGAAATCAGTCAAATTGAATCAACCTGTTGATTGACTCCAGGTTAATTATTATTCTAAACTTTTTTGTTTTTTAAATTCACATTTTAGCAGAGCTCTGTGTAGTTTAGCACTCCAGAATGAATAAAATATTTTAAAAAACAAGAAAATATTTGAGGTGTTCATTCACATTTAAAAAAACATTTTCTTCTGTGTTTTCTTGAAATATTCTGTTAAATCCTATTTGCAATAGGACAATAAATTGAGTCATTTTATGGTAAAAATACACAACAAACATGACTAACCTCTTTGAGATTTTACACCCTGTTAACCTAAAATGTGTATAAACATTTAAAGAATCTTGAAGTTAGCAATAACAGTGAAACGCTGACCTGTACATTTAAATACCATGTTTATTGCATGCAATGTGTATTCCAAAGAGGAAGACTGTTTATTTAGAGGTGTCAAAATAGGGACTCCACTAAGTCCTGTCATTTCACAGTGACCTTTACTTTGAAAAGCAAAAAGAGGAAAATCAGGTTTTTCAGTACTCATGCAATAGTTTCTGCAAGTAGTTTGAGTAATGTGAAACCTCAAAAATAAATGCAACTGTTTGAATCAATTATTTAAAGTTAAGGACAAATTGCAATTCTGTAACATTACATTGAGCCATTACACTGAATGCCTCAACTGCAATACAATCTGAAGGAACAAATAATTTGAAAATATTACAGAGAATAATTTGTGTGGTTCCTATTTTTTCTCACAAGTGTATGCACACTTTGAGTTCAAGCAAAAAATATAAAATAAAATAAAGGACTTCAAAAAATAGTCAAAAATGCCACCTAAAAATGTAAGGTGATTCAAAATGGGAAGTTAAAAAGAAAATACACCACAAAAAACAACAAATTGAAATGTGTATTTGACTAAAATAGATACTTCTTTCATTCCTGTCTTTGTAAAATATATTATTTAAGTTGGAATATCAGCATTTATATGTATTTTTAATCCTCTGAAACCCCTGTATTACGTACACAGTCTATTCTTCACATATTAACATTACTATTACTTTAAGGCTCCTGTTTATCTACATCATTTTAAATCAATCAACATTAAGACAGAAGTTGCTAAAAATTTATAAATAAATAAATTGTCTTTTTTGGCAAATTATTCACTGAATTATTTACAGTTTACAGTTTACAGTTTACAGTTTTACAGTTTACAGTTAGGGTCAGTTCTGGAGGAAATCTCTTCTGTATAACTCTGACTATATTTCTATCTGATATGGTTAGTTCTGGGGGAAATATCTTCTGTATAACTCTGACTATAGTTCTATCTGATTGGGTTAGTTCTGGGGGAAATCTCTTATGTATAACTCTGACTATAGTTCTATCTGATAGGGTTAGTTCTGGGGGAAATCTCATCTGTATAACTGTGATTACAGTTCTATCTGATAGGGTAAGTTCTGGGGGAAATCTGTTCTATAACTCTGACTACAGTTCTATCTGATAGAGTCAGTTCTGGGGGAAATCTCTTCTGTATAATTTTGACTATAGTTCTATCTGGTGTCTCAGCAGAGGATATTTCACTTCTGCTATCTTAGAATTAGTATAATTCAATCGAACAAAACTTTTTTTTACAGTTTGATTGAACAAACTCCTCGGATGATCAAATGTGAATAAAACATTTTTCACTAAAATAAGTTATATGATTATATTACTTATTTTTCCATTAAGGAGATAAAGGGGGTTTAATTCTGATATGAGATTGGGCAGGCTGAGCATGTGGAGGTGGGTGCAGTTGTGGGTGAGACTTGGTCACACCCATTTTGTTCCCATAGGCTCCCTTGTGATAAAGCCATTCCCACTTTGCTCCTATAGGCTCTCTTGTGATAAAGCCACTCCCACTTTCTACAGCTGATTTGGATCTGAAGAGGTTATTTCAGTTTTTCTGCTATAAAACAATGAAAATAAGCAAGCTTTTTTTTAGTTAATGTTTTTTTAACTTAAGTTATTACCTGTCTTATTCCTAATGCAACAAATGACAATTGACGGTGCATTAGCTAGCTGTTATATTTCAAAGTTTAGCTTGAAATGCATTCACTGTTACTAACATTAGGATTGTAGTTATTGCAGTTATTATTGTCGATAGAAAAGTAGCTGTTGTTATGGCTATTACTCAACTTTGTACGCTATCATGAACATTCATAAATAGTTTCATCCATGATTTGTAATACAGTTTCAGAGTGTTGCTCACTTCCAGTAGAATTCTCTTTTTGGAATTAGCTTCAATGTTGCCATTTTATTTATGGTACATTTACGTTCAATCAGTTATTCCCATTTTCAATAATCACATAAGAACAAATATCAATTTAACATTGGATGATCGCTACATTCTTTCCATGCACAAATATTACAGTTAATACAGGCTAATGAATGCATGATTGTAGTTTTTTTTCACTACTAGGTGCTGTCTGTAGAGCTGGTATGAGTGCGCTTCAACGCTCATTTGAAAAGCTACTCTGACTGACTCTGAGCAGGAGGTCACAGGCTAAACTCCTACCTTCTGGAAAGAATGGAGTCTCACCATCTGGGACAAGCATGAATCTCTTCCAGAGCCCAGGTATGACCTGTCAGACGCTCATCACACTCAGAATTCTTCAGAATCCAGACAAACAGCCTGTTCTTCAGCACCTTGCCTGCAGCCTTTGGAACAGTTCACACTCACAGCTCTGGGGGAATCTCTTATATATAACACTGATTAATACACTAACACTAAGAAACCGTCTATTATGTACATCACATATCCATACACACATACAGAGAAGCTCAAATCTTTCTTGTTCTAAAAACTAACATTTATTTTTCCAGTTTGCACAACTCCCAAAAGCTTGCAGCTTGACTTCTTTAACTGCATGTGTCCTAACCCTAATGGCACAGCCGCCATTTCTAGACCTACATAAATCTGTCACATGGCTGCATTTTTATTGGACAAATGAAAGTTAGTTCATCTACAGCCTTCGAATTTCAAGTAAAGTACACCATACTAATGGACCAAGGGAAAGCAGACTGGCTGTCGACTGGCGGTGGATTTACACAGCTGGGTATATGCTGAAGGGATTCACACTACATGATATCCAAATTATTATTATTATTATTATTATTATTATTATTATTAATAATAATAATAATAATAATAATAATAATAATAATAATAATAATAATAATAATAATAATAAATTAACCAATTCGAGCATAAAAACAACATCTCCCTTTTTTGCCACTTTACGACTCATTTGTGCTGTCCAGCTGACTATATTCCCTTATTTCCCAGAAAACATCATCGTTCCTACGTCGTGCCTCAAAAAGGCGTAGGCCATGTCCCACCCTACATATTTTCTACCTACATCGTGACATATAGGCTACATTTATATGAAAATATACTGTTCGACGTGGAATAGAAAACTCAAATCAAGGTGGCAAAAACTATAAATTATAGCCTGCATTGCTAAAGTTTATTTTCCATATTTCTATAGTTACTTTACTATCCTTATCAGATGACTATTATTCAATTAAATGATTTTTTGTACACTGTGAAACACGATAAAATAAATACAATTATATGCAATAAAACAGGTCCATTTTCCCGTGTGGGCAAACGTTATTTGCCATTTAAAATCAGAACTAACGTTTAGAAAATTGTTTTCGACCGTGAATAGCCTAAATGGTTTGAGTGAGCCAAACGCCAAGATCCACGCGTCAAATAAAATTAATGTTGAGGACTCTGTCCTATCCACTAAATAATTTAAACCGATTTAAAAAATAATAAACTTATATCGCATATTTTTCTTTTTTCCACCTGGCCCACCGACCTGCCCCGACAGCTTCTTTTTCACGCCCCCCCCCCCCCCCCCCCCCCCGTCCCCCCCCAACCCAGCTCTGACTCTGCTCCACCCACCGCTACACTGCGCACCCCTACGACTCCCTCTCTCTCGCTTACACACACATTCACACACATACACACCCGCTCCACCCACTGCTACACTGCGCACCCCTACGACTCTCTCTCTTTCGCTCACACACACATACACACCCGCTCCACCCACCGCTACACTGCGCACCCCTATGTCTCTCCTCTCTCTCTCTCTCTCTCACACACACATACACACACGCACACACAGTTACACAAATCATTTGACAATCAAAATTTGTTGCAAATCCTGCAAATCCTCTCTTACCTGTAATTCGTGAGAATGTTGTTTTTTTTCCTGTTGCAAAAGAGTTTATAATAGGCTACATAGACAAAGCTACGCGGATCAAGAATTTATCCTGTGAGTGGCAAGAAATTAAGTGAACATACAATTGTTTCAAGATTACGGTTTGGAAAAATGTATATAGTGCTGTAGTCTTCAACACAGTAACCGTCTATTCCTTTAACCCTTGAGAGTCAGATGGTTTTAACCCGAGAGAGAGAGAGAGAGAGAGAGAGAGAGAGAGAGAGAGAGAGAGAGAGAGAGAGAGAGAGAGAGAGAGAGATGCCTTACATCAAATGTCTTTTTTGCCGATTAACTGCACAGTCAGGTCCCCGCAGATCAGGACACGAGAAGGGTAGCGAAAGGCGGGCTCTTTCCTCCGGACAATGCCATTATTTCAGCTCCCTTGGCCAGGAATGCCAAATTTCACAGCCCACTGCGCTCCTCCAGCGTCGACTAAAGAAACGAGTATGGCCGCCTTTGAGTACGGGCTCGCGCGTTTCAGCCATGAGTAAGGCCGCCTTTGAGTGCGGGCTCGCGCGTTTCAACCAATCCAGCTGTCCGACTCAAATGATACGCATATGGTTAAAAATTAATCGGTCATTGTAGGCAATTGTGCTATAGGCTAATCGCACCATACACGTATCGTATGGACTCAATTTAATTATTTCTATTACATGGATCTTCGTATTTTCAGGACTATTGTTTAGGCAAACACTGTTCAACAAGTAACTTGAATAAACAATAAATAGTTACTCTACACATAGGCCTACCTGCAGCAATTTACATATAACTGACAGTATTTTTTTTATGGCCACTCACCCTGGAATACCAGACAGTGAACAATAAACTACAACTTTTTCTTTAATATAAATATAGACCAAACAAGACCAGGTCAAAACTTAGTATACGGCTGGACCGAACCGGCCGACCAATGGTGTCACAGACATGCGAGGTGTAACTTCATCACTCACTGAGTCACTCAGTCACAGACATTCACGTTTATAGGGCTGGCCCCGCTGTTGCGGTCCAGCCAATAAAAAGGATAAAGGAACCCAAAAGTGCTCGGAAGCGCAACAGATCTTGAGACCTTATGTTGGTGTCAGACCCAGGTAACTGCTACAGAGGCATTGCAGTTCTATAGCACCTTTTAAAATGTGTTATTTAGAACTTTACAGCGGTTCACATTGAAGGGGTGTACCCTTCTAAAACTTATGATAGACAGGCGTGTTGATGGTTACTCAGGACTGAATAAGCATTGTGCTGAAGATTTTTTGTTTTGTTCAGTTTCTGTATGCAGGTAGCTCATCTTACTGTCAACTTTAGTGGCCTATAAATGATGACAAACAGTAGACTCCAGATAGCTGTATTTGTCAACTGAAACAATACCATGTGATTCATAAACAAATAAACATACATTTCAGCATTTACTGATATGTGTAGTTGTGGTTTTTGAAGAATTTGCCTAAAAGCAATTGCAAATTGTGACGTTATGTAATGTCTGCTTTCCAGTGTACTGTCAGTAAACAAACTCTCTGAACACATTATGTCGTTTCCAGCACTTGAGTTCACCATCAAGTTGTTCATTAAGTAATTCCTTCACAATTAAAAACTAAATAAACAGAAAACATATAATTAGCACCATTCATTCCAGGCTATTTTTGCCTCAGGATTGCCTCTAGCATTGCAGTTTGCCGTGTTCCGACTAATATCTGGACCAATGAAAAGCCTTGCATTAATTGTAGGCAGCAGTGTAGTATAATGGGTAAGGATCTGGTCTTGTAACCTAAAGGTTGCAGATTCAGTTCTTACGTTTGATATTGTCATTGTACCCTTGAGTAAGGTACTTAACCTGCAAAGCTTCAGTATATATCCAGCTGTATAAATGGATGCAATGTAAAATGCTATGTAAAAAGTTGTGTAAGTCGCTCTGGATAAGAGTGTTTGCTAAATGCCTGTAATGTAATGTAATTGAATAATAATGAAACAATAATACATTCACATTATTACATTATTGGGTTTTCAAGAACATATTTATTGACAATTTACATTTTATTGATATTCAAGATACAATCAGGTTAAATGTGAGAAGATAAAAAGTTAACTTCTTTACACTCAGAAAAAAGATTTTAAAAATACCTGAAAAGGTACTAAAGTTTGACAGATGGTACTCTATAAGGTACTGTATATACAGTCCTTTAGCAGCAATACATGATTAATTAGTAGTATTTTACCCAAATACAACATTATTGTACTTTCAGGGAACAAAAATGTATCCTGAAATGTTACCCAAAACATTCAGGAAGGGTGCTTATGAACACATTTGTATAAAGCAAAAATTAATCTTTCACGGAGTTCTTGGCGAAATGAGAATTATATTCCAGCACTGAGCCGGGAGTCTGCTGTGTGTCGGCCTATACCATTTGGTAACATTGGAAACAAAATATTAGTACGTCCAGTAACAGTATAAATGAATAGGTAACAGTTTTTTCTGGGTTTATCCAGTGTAATGAAATCATTAAAAAAAGCACACCCAACAAGATTCACAATCGCGTGCGAGAAGCCTTACATTTAGGCTACTCCCTCTGACACGCGCACAAGTCTTACCTTCTACACATTTGTGTTTGGCGGTAGATTTGGATAGGCGCCTTGGGGGTAGTACAGCTATAACACCAAATGAAAAAGTAGCAGCCTACTGAAAAGGTGGGGAGGGGAGAATTTATGAATGGAAGACGGTGTTCGTACACTCATTGTTAAAATATAAATATACTGTGACGCTACTTGATACATGACCAATCTCGGAGCTGATAAGATTGTTAAAGATCCCAAAATTCAGCCAATAGCGTAGCACAGCGCAAAGACTAGCGCAAGTGGGGACCAACCGGAAAAAGGCATGCAAATAAGGAATTTGCTTCAGCAGGATCTGAATGTCAACTAGTCAAAGATGGAGTCTGGAGCTGAGAGGCCGCGAGGCTAACCGTGGACGGTTTGCATTTTTTTATTTCCAAGACGAAACGAAGAGAAACTCCGCATTTGCGCATGGTCAGGACGGAGCAAAATCAAGGAAGACGAGAAAAAAGTTTGCGTAATTTACAGCGCCTGCTTTCTCTGTGTTTTGGTCAACTTTTCTTCTTTTCCCCTTTTTTGCAGTACGGATTGTCCCTCCCTTGGCTAGGTACCATTCATGAATTTGGGGGTCCTCTTTCTGTTTGTGAGTAGCATCCGGGTGATTGCGCGGAAATGGCGGGAGCTCAGGGCGAAAACGGGGAAGTTGGGGTGGAGGGGGTGGGGATGGGGATGGGGATGGGGATGGGAGTGAACAAGGGTCATTTAAAGGAGTTTACAAAGGAGGCATATTGGCGAGAAAGGGGAAATGCATTTGTGTTTGTGATGCAAACCAGTGGGGGCTGCCTTTCAATAGACTCGGCAAGCTGTTTGAAATTCAGACAGATTTCTGTCCTTTGCTCGGAATGTCCTTTCTGAGTACTGAATTGTGCTTTGCGAGACAGCACGCTTTTAGATGCAGAAAATGATGTGAATTCAACATTGATATTGATTTGTTTTATGCTGGTGTCCACAAGAACGAATACTTGTAATATGATGTCACAGTGTGAATTGAATTTGTGTCTGAAACCAGCACCAAGTATAGGCGAGCAGAGTGCTATGTGTTATGTGTTACGCCAAGACTGTAAGGCATGTAGTCTAAACATCGTTTGATGTCACTTTGCTCACACATTTCACGCATACACCGTTTCAATATAATTTTTTAATATTTATTTTGCTACGGGCATGGTTCATTTAAACGTGTAAATTAAATTTGCGCAGATTTATTGCAGCAATGGTAATTTTCGATATATTTACTACGTTATCGCCTGCAAGATTAATTATATTGCATTAATGTGGAGTGTGGGTCGAAAATGGAATGCGAAGGCCCACTTTTGCTTTAACATTTACAGGTAATGATTACCGAAGTCCACATATCTGTTAAAGAACGTCCGCGCATTTACTCTGTTCAATTGCTTTTTAAATTGCGAGAATATACAAGCCTGGGTTTTCAGATGTCGAAATGTTGCCATGAAAATTGTGTGGAGGTAACATACGAAATATTTTGAATTCTGGGCGGAAAGTTTTACATGAAGGGATATTGGATGCTTATTAAACGCGATGCATATAACTGGGGGGTTTTTTCTTTACATTTATTTTTATTTTTAAAGTTTAAATTAAAGTTTTTCTAACGACTGTTTTAAACAGTGAGAATAACAACCCCCCAAGTGCCCCCGCCCCTCCCGAACTGGGAGGAGGGTTTCAAATTGCCACTTTGGCAAAAAGGGTAAGAATAGTACGTATTAAATGAAAGCTCCTGGTATTGTATCACGATTGTATCACGGAATGTGCACTTTGTCCCATTTGTTCTCCTGTTGTCCTTTCATCAAGAATCGCGACATTTTATGAGACTTTCAAGCTAAAGGCAAGGTGGAAGACAATTTAAACTAGCTTGAAACTGTATGGGAAGGTTAGTTTATTAAACGAACTGTGCGCGCACGCGTGTGTGTGTGTCTGCGTGTGTGTGTGTGTTGGGTTACTTTTGACTTCTTACATAATGTTAAGGAGTGGGATACTTATCACTATTTATAGCAGATTGCACAGTCATTTAAGTTGATAACTGTTTCAAAATGACAACTATTATATTATAATTGAGCTCTTTCTCGTTGATGAGAGTACACATCAGACCCCAACTCTCCACAATTATAATGAGTTCCAGTACTGCCATCTAAACTGAAATGATTAGTTTGAATTTAAACAAAACTTAGGTGATTTGCTTTGGCAACTTATAAAATTTGACTAACGATTCACATTTCATTGCTCCTCACATTACGTGCATTGCATGCATGTGGATTTCGAAACGGAGCTTTGTGTTCATATTGCTGGAACTTCTCTTATGGGCACGTGTTACGGGTCAGACTTGGCCCAGATGTAACAGGTGTGATTTTATCGCAGGTCTATCATGGCACGCGTTTCGTTTTGCCCTTTAAGATGTATATCCCTGGTTGGGCATGAATCCTCTACTTGAGTTCAGAAATCCATCAGTTTAAGCTTATTTGTTGACGGAACGAGACGGAAATGGAGAGGGGCTTGAGATTCTGTTGTCCGCTGCCCTTTTTCTGTTGTACTACTAGAAAATCAGATGAGCAGTGCAATATTAAAAGGGCATTGGCTGACAGAGCGACCCAACACCCCTCTCTCGCTCTTTTATTTCCTCGGTTTCCCTGTTTGGTCGGATTTACCAACATGCACGTGTTTTTACTGAAATGCCGCCGTGAAGGCCATCAGCTAGGATGCTATTTTCTTTTTACGAATTTAAGACTTTAGAACCATAGCATATGAAATGGCGTAGCCTATTTTGTGATTTGTGTTTGTTTAAAAATGCTGTGCTCATAGCATTGCAAACCCGAGATATGTTGGTTAAAATTGTGTATTTTGCGCATTGGTGGAATCATTCCACTAGTTTAATACATACAAATACCAATATCTGATCAGAGATTGGTTGTATTGTTATAAACACAACGTTGGAATTTTTGTTGAATTACTGAGCACAGAGTTGCTTAATCATTATCTCTCTTATCGTTGGAAATAGCCTAGATGTGTGCAAGCGTTTTACGCAACCTACGTGGCAGGACTAAAATGCTATAAAATAGAAAATATTAACTTCTGTGGTGGGAACACGGTGTTTGTACATCATGTAGTGTTGTACTGCTTAAATGTCCTTTCACAACCGTTTTGTATCATTTAGTAGCACAATATTTTCTTACACTGTTCTTTACTTGGCTTAATGCGTTTACTCAAAACATAACCGGTTGGTAGGCCTACCTATATTTATTTGCATTTCAGGATTTACACAGACGCACGACCAGATCACCACACACGAAACTGATTTAGCATTAACAAAAAACTTTCAAGTTTCCAGAAAAATGAGAGACGGTTGATGTGATCACGCTGTTTGCGAAAGCGTAAGTCGGTTGCTCTGACGATGTTGCACTACTGTCCCAGCCGCTCAAGCAGTGCAATAGTATTGTCATAGCATTGGGCCTTCGCGTGCACACCTCAGCACTGACGGCACAGGCGGAAGAGGAATACAGAAGCCGCAATTTATTTGGGGAATTATGGAAAGCCCTTTCACTATTCCCATATTCCCTATCCCAATACATTTTCCTGTTCCCCATGATCTCATTTTGCGGATGCGACCAATTACAATTACCACGAAGCCTTAATTGATATGCTAGTGTATTGCCTTATGGTACACCATAATCACGCCAGATCCACATCTGTAGGCCTTGGTAAAGCTAGGAACGTTGCTACACAACCGAACGTGCTTTTTCTGGTTTGGAGGGGGAAGGGGTGGTGGTTGTCAGACCACGCCTTCGCAAAAGGCATACATTTTGTATGGCATGACGGAGTCAGAAAAGCATGCGAGGGAAAGGAAAACATGTTATTGACACCGAATGTGTTTGGGGAGGGGGGTCTTTTTGTTTCCCCCAATTTATGTAAGCGAATTTTGTGTGTCTTTCGAGTTAATCTCTTACTTTGGCGTAAATGTGTTTTTTATGAACGTGTAGTCTATAAGCCAATAGCTTTTACTGACTGTTTAGCTAAAGATGTTTGTGTACGCCTGGTGGCGACGTCATGAAGGGTGGTGATCGTTAAGATGTATGTCCTTAGGTAGGTTCACTGAAAAACAAATGTAACTAGACAGTCAGTAATAATCTTTTCTTACATATAAATTATATTTTTAATACACGTGGTATCATACGACATTTGCTGTCAACTACAAAGTATAGGAAGCTTCTCTGTTGAAGAAATAATCTTCTATCTCATGCTGTCTTTATGTTCCCAAGTATTTTGGCAAGTACTACTAAATGCAAAGAACATGGATGTGCTTGAATGCAGCTAATATTTTTTTTAGTTTCTTGAACATTCTGGTTGCTAATAAAGCTAGTTTATATCGTAATGCAATTTTTGTCACGTTAAAACATTGTGTAACTGCAGTGTGCGTATTTTCTGCGTGAACTTTTAAGTGCACGCTTTTAATAATTATTTGCTGTCAAAACCAGACTGTCATATTCACCCATTTCATTTTAGTAACTTGCACAAGGGGCATCACTCGTGGGGAAAAAATAACTAGATTTCATGGTATCAATCAATGCATAAACATTTGCAATGGCTGTACAGCATGTGTAAAAATAAAGTAAAAGAACTGAAAAAGTGGCACGTGTGAGTGAGAGGGGGATGAACATATTTAAGTTGGGTTGTTGAGAGATGAGTTTGCTCTTGAGGAATGCAGGGAGGCAGGTTCTATGGTAGGACTGGAGGGGGAGGGGGGCAGGGAGGGGAGGGGGCGGGGAGGGAAATGCCTGCCCCGATGTTCTTAAAAACCCCTCTCGCCACCAGTGTCCCTGTAGCACTTTTCCAATGAAAACCCTCTCGCCACCAGTGTCCCTGTAGCACTGTTCCAGTGAAAACCCTCTCGCCACCAGTGTCCCTGTAGCACTGTTCCAGTGAAAACCCTCTCGCCACCAGTGTCCCTGTAGCACTGTTCCAGTGAAAACCCTCTCGCCACCAGTGTCCCTGTAGCACTGTTCCAGTGAAAACCCTCTCGCCACCAGTGTCCCTGTAGCACTTTTCCAGGGAAAGATACTGGCTTTGCTTTCAGTGCAACATTCACATACTGCACGGTATCCTTTTTAAATTCCAGGTAAACCGGGTGAGTATTTTTCTTACCCTCTCGTTGCATGGCGTGCGTCTATGATGTGTCCACATCTGGATACTCTTAGTTGTGTCTGTCTGACTGAAACCAGCTAGCACGTAGCTTTGAGGCTGAGCCTTTTATATTGCTGATGCTCAAACGATGTGGGGATTTAATTTGTTTTCATAAATCCAGCTGTTGATCTGCCACTGCATGCAAATCAAAAAAATCTAGAGTGAATCCACACTGACACCTGCAGTATAGATTGAATCAGCCTGGTGGATTCTACACACACACTCGTTGTGTATGTGGATGCAGTCTTGTAAAACTGAAAATTCTATTTGCATTTTGTTGTGTCCCCATTGAAAATTAGTTGGGGGGAGAAAGGAGGAGGAGTTTAGTTTTGGTGCTTCTTCATTGTTAAGGTACGGGGAGGGAAGTGTGATTGTGTGGAAAGCGAGTCGGTTCTTAATTGGTGTGGATTCCCCCAGAAGGGCAGGGTGGCGAGCTCAGGCCTGTGTGCTCCTCATAAAGTACAGGAATGTGTGGGATTGAGGAGGTTGAATGTCGTCCCCAGCCGTCACATCTGTGAGCAGGAACAGTTCAAGTAAATCACTCGTATATCCGTACTATCTTCCACATATAAACAGCACAACAGTTAGTTCGTTTTTGCTTTATATGGCATTTCTCAGACTTGCTGACTGGTTGGCATGAGATGATCACAGATATTTACGATGTAGTGCTGTGCTGGATTTGAAGGGAGAATTTGGTGTCAGTGGCCCTGAAAGCATTTTGATGGAGTTCAGGCCTTGTGGTTCGGTTTTCTCAATGAAAGTTTGTATTTCCTGCTAGTTTCTCGTCATTTTAAGGTTTAGAGGTGTTTAGTATGATTGAGATTTCTCTTGCACATACAAATGTGTTTCTCTGCCATGTTTCAGTTTTATATGTTTTCTAATTAATTAACAAATAAAATTCTTTAAAATGTATCTTTACTGTGAATGAACTTTACAATATTATGTTTGGTATGATGTTACTTCAATGCAGAAATTTCAATTAAATACTTCAGGTTACAAAAATGTACCTTTTACCAAACAAGCATATTATGTCCTAAATTCATAGCAGTTTGAGAGGGCTGCAGGCTAAAAGTGATGATTGTCCAGTCAACTAAATGTGAAAAAGGTTAAAAAAAAACCAAGAAAAGTTTTATTTTTTATATTTATCATTGTTTTTATTTATTTTTTTTGGCCAGAAGGTTTTTCATAATGAAGACTTGCTCACCAGCTAGATATTTTCAAAAAAATAAAAAGTACAATATAAAATTTTTTAAAAAGCTATGTTATTACAGTAGACTCATGAGGAAAAATTGAAAGTACGTAAGCTAGCTGCTAAAAAGTTAGCTGCAAAAAATAAAGCATTTGATTCCATTTAAAGCATTTGCACTGAATGCAGCCATTGTACCACGATAACTTGAGTCTTGATGCCATCAAGAAATCCAAAATGCAATACAAGTAGTAACTATTTTCAAAAAAGTATTGCAAATTGTCTACTTGTATAGAAAATTGTCAATAAATAATCTGCTTAGATTTAAACAGAGAATATGTTGGTATCACTGGCAAGTGTAACATACATGGCCTGTACTCTTTGGTTAATGAGGAAAGTGTCTTATTTGTTCACATTACTTACTTGCTTAGCAGATACCCTTAACCACTTCAAAATACACTCAAAATGAACAAAATAGGGTCTGCAGTCTACCTCTATATACAAATCTACCCCCTTCCAAGTAATTAAAAACAGAATATCCCACATGACCCCCCCCCCCCCCCCCCAAAAAAAAAAATCTTTTGAAAGGTTTTTTCTTTTTTAAATAGAGGTCAAAGGTTACTGTTTCTGCCACTGAGAATAATGATGCCTTCTGGAAGTGGTTTGGTTTAGAATAACTCAAATGCTTCCTCCCGTACAGCCTTTAAATAGGAAAAACATGGCACAGATACCATTAATGGGTTTGTTCGACCCAGTTTGTTGCTGCAAAATTGCATTTTTTTTTTTTAAAATGGGGGGTAAGGAAAAATGGTGCTGAGATCAGTTCAAAAATAGAAGCAAAATAGTAAAATTTTGGCAACCAGTTCTGTTTGCATGTTTTAATTTATGGGAATATAATGTGTGGATGTTGCAGTTCTCTCGCTTCCTCTCATCTATGTTATGTTATTCTGTGCTTCACCGTGAGCTTTCTTCTTCAGTTTAAATGTTCCCAACTCCTTCTTGCATTTCAGTGCGAGCTATGGCTGCTTTACGGCATTCTAAAATAATTAGATTGGTTCTGTTTATATTATTAAAAGCACAAGAGAGGCTTGCTCCAGGTTCACCATTCCTCCTTCAGGTTGTCCACTGAAGGACATCAAAGAGCATCTGTATGCCTGCCACAGGTGCCACCTGCAGTAGGTATGGATCCACTCTCACCACTGGGAAAGCCAAAGGCAGATTGGTCCAAAACGGGGACACAGTTAAATGTTTAGTGTTTATTTAAATCTGACCGTTTCTATAGGCTCAATAGGGATGAAATGTACTCCCTCAGAGTAAAATGTCCTCAGTAAGAGTAATTTATTTGACACTGATGATAATAATAATAATTATAATACATTTTATTTATCAGGCGCCTTTCTGAACACTCAAGGTCACCTTACATGGTATTAAAATATGAATATAATATATAGAATTTCACTGCGATCCCTGCCCTGTTTATTCCTTCTCTCAGATGTGCCATTTTCCCAGGCAGTCTCTTTGGACAGTCAGACGTCTCTTTGGACAGTCAGACGTCTCTTTGGGTAGTCAGGTCTAGAGCTGGCTTGGGGCTCCGGGTTACAGAGTTCACTTACTGGACAAAATAGCTGATCTTCAGCCTGACCGTTTCTGTCTGCCATATTTGAAGAAGTGTTGTGGCCTAAAAAAATCTAATCTATGAACAGCTGTAAAGTTCAGGTGGAATTCTGTTGATGGACACATGACAGGAAAGAAGTCTTATGCTTTTTGAGAGTGTGTGAATTCTGTGAAGAATCAGCCCTGGGTTATGAATCTTACTCAAATTGCAATGCAAGAAAAGAATCCAAGCACAACAGTTCAGCCTTGTTGGTCTTCTGTAGGTTAAGGGCTTTATATATTCATTAATTATTTGGGTACCTCAGTGTTCATTGGTATTTTTTTATAATGTGCTTAAAGTAACACGTGTAGATTTTAAAAGTTATCTCTGTTGAAAATGTTGAAAGAGTTTTTGGAGAAAGTGTTTAACCCTTGACACTACAAGGGGTTTTAAGGGTGTTCTGCATAGCAGGGTGATAAATTCTGATGCGTGTGAAATTCAACACAGTGGCAGATATTCAGGAAGAGCCTAGGATTTGTACATCAACAAATGCTGCTGCTTGATACCAGTAGAAAAGTGTGCATGAGCTGATTATTCAAAAATATACAGTTGGGTACTTTCATTATTCATTTTTACATTTCATTTCTGTTGACTTATCTTGGTGATTTTTTCCCCTCTAATGTAAAGTCTGAAGAGTATGCTTGAGTATGTAGCTAGGACCCTATCAGTGTTGCTGCTTTGTTTTTGCACTGGAGTATTTCAGTGTTTCTTACTGTCTTTGTCCTCAAGACTTCCTTTCAGTGTAGAGTGAAGATTTTACTGTGTCAAGATCTTGTTTCTTTGTCACTGTTGAGGCATAATGTACACTCCCATTTTAAATGTCAAAGTGCTAGTGTAAGGGTGAGCTTTACCTGCTGCCTTCTGGCTTAAGAAGGCCATTTTACTGAAGTCTGGCTACATGAACGCCAAGCTGTTTACACAAACTTGTCAGGCCTGGATTGGACAACGCTGAGGAAATGGGGCAGAGGTCAGATGAAGGGCTTTTAGTGATTTTTGTCTCTTGTCGGGACAATAGAGGTGTAGAATGTTTACTGGTCTTACATGGGATGAGTTGTCTATATTCCACATGTGTCTTTGGAAGGGTGATTTGCAAGGGAGACAGTCCAGGAACAAGGGTATATAAAAAAATTGAATAGAAAAAGAATGCATTTGTGGGAACACATTGCCAGTCCATGTTATTTTTAAAGGTTTGATTTTCATCAGTTTAAATTGATTAAAGAGTAAAAACCAAAACCAATGGGGAACCATCAGAGGATGTCTATTCTGTCTGCTGGGGCAGAAAGGAGAAGGGGAACCCCACAATTGAGGCAGCTTGTTTAGAAGGGGAACCCTAACATTGAGGCAGCTTGTTTAGAAGGGGAACCCCACCACTGAGGCAGCTTGTTTAGAAGGGGAACCCCACCACTGAGGCAGCTTGTTTAGAAGGGGAACCCCACCACTGAGGCAGCTTGTTTAGAAGGGGAACCCCACCACTGAGGCAGCTTGTTTAGAAGGGGAACCCCAACATTGAGGCAGCTTGTTTAGAAGGGGAACCCCAACATTGAGGCAGCTTGTTTAGAAGGGGAACCCCAACACTGAGGCAGCTTGTTTAAAAGGGGAACCCCAACATTGAGGCAGCTTGTTTAGAAGGGGAACCCCAACATTGAGGCAGCTTGTTTAGAAGGGGAACCCCAACATTGAGGCAGATTTTTTCCCAAGTGGGTGGCCCCTGCTTCTTGATACCAGGTAGTCCCCAAAGTCACTCTGTAAATGTTAGCACACGGCTACCAAGGGTAGAGCCTCTTCCTATTACACATAGAGTTATATTTGTTTTCTGAATGTACAGTTTGGTGTTGTTAAATTTAGTAACAAATTCACACATCCAACCCCCCACCCCCTGCACAAATATAGCCTATTTGGGTTGTATATCTACCACATTGCTTGTATGTTATTATTTTTAAATACATTGATAAATGCATACCCTTATAGAACTTCTGTGATTAGCTTTCCATATGATAATTCCATTGATGGAGAAAAAAATCATGCAATTAACTGTGTGATGTTTTTAAAAATTACTAACAATTTGTATGATTGCTATGGTCTTCTGTCTCCATGAACTTTAAAAATCCTGGGCAATGTTTGTAGTATACACAAGCAGGACACTGGAGCCATGGCTTGGATTGGCTGCATATGTCCTCCAGAGATGCCTGATAGGCTGAATATGTCCTCCAGAGACGCCTGATTGGCTGCATATGTCCTCCAGAGATGCCCGATAGCATAAACATGTTTGCTGACATTTCTGACGGTTCCTAAAACGTATTTATTTTATTTTATTCTTTGCAATGTTTCATTTTTTATATTTTGTTGGGGGAGGGGGTGGTATTGTGCAATGCAATATGCATGAGGGGGTCCAATGTTCTGCTGCCAGCTGGTGTCTTTTCTCCTGAGATGGAGTCTGTTGACAGAAACTCTTTCCCTGTTGCACTACTGTTAGTCGCAGCTAGCAGTGCAATAATGAAAGGGCATCGGTCAGTCGGGCTGCTCCACCTGAAGAAGAAATGCGTGGGTTCCACGGGGGAAATATTCAGGATTTCTATTTTGGTTTTTGGTTAGCATCGCTAACTTTCAGCTTTTAGTTAACTCACTGGTCTGGGCATGTTATCAACATCTGGTGTTATTGCTCTGGTAAATAAGGAGGGGAAATTAGATGTTCTCCTACATTGTGGCATAAGTCACTTTGGATCTAATACAGCTGGGCTGCCCATCCCATTCTGGAGATCTACCATCCTGCAGGTTTTCATTACAACTCTAATTTGGCAAACCTGATTCTACTAATTAGAAACTCAGTGAGATCTCTGGCTGTTGAATGAGGTGTGCTTTGTTCGAGCTGAAGTGAAAACCTAGAGGACGGTAGATCTCCATGAACAGGGTTGGGCACCCCTGTAATACAGGAACCTGTTTTTGAGAAAATGTTCATACAGGGAGGTCCAGTCATTACGTCTTACAACTATAGCCTAACGGTGGGTATTTATTTGACACCACTGAACAGTTCTGTTCTGGACACATACAATGTTTAAGTATTAGAAGTATTTTGAAATACCTCCGATGATATCGCCCTGCTCGCCCTGTCCTTCCTGTGCTCGCCCTGTCCTTCCTGTGCTCACCCTGTCCTTCCTGTGCTCGCCCTGTCCTTCCTGTGCTCGCCCTGTTCTTCCTGTGCTTGCCCTGTCCTTCCTGTGCTCACCCTGTCCTTCGTGTGCTCGCCCTGTTCTTCCTGTGCTCGCCCTGTTCTTCCTGTGCTTGCCCTGTCCTTCCTGTGCTCTCCCCATCCTTCCTGTGCTCTCTCTGTCCTTCCTGTGCTCTCCCTCTCCTTCGTGTGCTCGCCCTGTCCTTCCTGTGCTCGCCCTGTCCTTCCTGTGCTCGCCCTGTCCTTCCTGTGCTCTCCCTGTCCTTCCTGTGCTCGCCCTGTCCTTCGTGTGCTCTCCCTGTCCTTCCTGTGCTCGCCCTGTCCTTCCTGTGCTCGCCCTGTTCTTCCTGTGCTTGCCCTGTCCTTCCTGTGCTCTCCCCATCCTTCCTGTGCTCTCTCTGTCCTTCCTGTGCTCTCCCTCTCCTTTGTGTGCTCACCCTGTCCTTCCTGTGCACGCCCTGTCCTTCCTGTGCTTGCCCTGTGCTTCCTGTGCTTTTTTTTGGATCTGTACTACGCAATTTTATATTTGTAGTCAAACATTTCACGTGATTAAAGTGCAGATTCTCTAAAAGGGTATTTTTATACGTTTCACCTTGTTTAAATTGCAGCTCTGCTTATACATAGTCATTTCAGGGCATCATAATATTTGGGACAAAAGGCTTCACAAGTGTTTCTGATTACTGTGGTGTACTGTGCTCAGTGCAGGTATAAGAGAGCTTCCAGCACTTGCTCTTGATTCTACGCTTTTCATTGCCATCGAATGAAGTAATGAATATATTTGACAATTTAAAAAACGAGATTTCATAAGACTGCATAGCAGACTGCTGTCCTTTAAAAATTGTTGAGGATAGAAACTCAAGAAACCCAGCAGCCTTACTTCCATTGTATTAATCCATTGTATTTCCTTTGGGGTCTGTTTTTGGTGTTTGCCGTTTGTTTTTGGAGGACCAGATTTGTGCCAATTAAAGTCAAGGAAGCCATTGTGAGGCTAGGAAATTAGAAAACACCAGGCCAAAGCTTAGGCATACCAAAATCAACTCTTTGGAACATCAAGATGAAAGAGAACACTGGTGAGCACAGTAATCACATGGGGCCTGCTAGCCCATGGAAGACCTCAGCAGTCCATGGCCAAAGAATTCTCGCCATAATGAAGAAAAAGCCACAAACACCTGTCAGACAGATCAGAAACGGGAGGCAGGTGTGGATGTGTCAGTGAATATGGTCTGCCGAACTACAGAGGCTACACTGCAAGATGCAAACCAGTAGTTAATTACAAAAACAGGATGGCCAGGTTACAGTTTGCCAAGAAGTATGTAAAAGAGCTTGTGGACAGAAGAGCCCAAGATTCATTTGTATCAGAGTGATGGCAAGAGCAACATTTGGAGGCCAAATGGGACTGCCCAAGATCCAAACATGGTGGAGGGAGTGTTATGGTTTGGCCATGTATGGCTGCCACAGGTACTGGCTGAATTGCCTTCATTGATGTAACTGTTGATAGCAGCAGCAGAATGAATTCTGACGTGTACAGAAGCTTCTTATCTGCTCAAGTTAAAAAATGTCTCCAAACTCATTAGATGGCACCTCATGTATACCTCTGTATAGAAAGTGCTGTAGTTTCTACACAAGGAAACCGAAGTCTAAAAGAATACCCTTAAATAAAAGCTGAGAATGTGAAGTTTGTGAATTGTTTAATTACAAATCCAAAATTGTGGGGTAAAGAGCCAAATCAAGAAACAAATGTCATTGTCTCAAACATTATGGAGCTCAATGTAGAGACACACAGGTTTTTTCATACTGAAACGATATTATGCTCAAATTGTTCTTTGTTGGTCTAGACAGAAATGTGTAATAATTCCAGTTTCAATAAATTGTTCCACAGTGGAAGCTTATTAACGTCTAAGAAGTCAATTTCAGGAAACTGAAAACGTTTTACTGACATACGCTTTACTAGATCAGGTAGTTGTAAGATCTTGTTTCATGTTTCTATGGGTTTCGATGGATCGACGTACTAATTTGTGTTGTTTCTAGAAGGCTTTGGCTGTAAACCTCCCTGCTGGTAGGTGGCTGTTAATTGCATTTTAATGCTTTGCCTACATTAGGACACATTTAACCTCGTCATAGGGGGTAATTGCTACCATCAAACCGCATTTGAGACTCGCCCTTGAGTTAATCAAATCCCATATCCTAAGATTAGTAGCCCATGAAATGTCAGGATGTATGTAGTTCTCCGAGTTGCATTCCTTCCATAGGCTACGTAGTTACAGTCTTTATGGGTCCTCTAGATTCAACTCGAATCCCCGCAAGTCAGGCTACTAACAAGCATAGGCTATAGACTTATCAGCGAAATAGTTTTTGAAGACCTGTTCGTTCTCTGTTCCAATGGTAATATTGATGACGGTGTTTTTATGGCGGCCTTTATCGTATTAAACTAATGAAAACCTATTTGTTTTTATTAGAAAGTAAAATGGGTTTATAATTAATGCATTCATACTCTTAACAAATTAACAAAAGATTGAGAGAGAAAAAAATAATAATCAGTTACCAAGGTGTAGACACTGAATTTATTTAACGAAACTTGCGATTTTCGTGCATGCACTGCTTTGTTTTTTGTGTGTACCGGCGAAAGGTATGCAGCCTTTGAAGTCTCTAAAGGCTTTAGACATAAGATAATAAAAATTAGTTTACGGCTATTACGGACATGGAAACCATAGTCGCCTATAATCTCTGTGCTTTTCATTATCAGCACAACCTTGACCCTGAAATTTATTTCAAGGTAAAAACTGAAAAATGCGCTGTGATGAGTTGAGACCTTTGATAAAAACAAATCTGCCGCCGATTCTAGCTCATTGTGTTAAAGCCATGCCTTTCAACAGAAAATAACATTCCTTAATAGCAATATAAGACAACTATTATTTTGTTTTATGTGCGATAACGTGTTTTGCGTGTGTGTGTGTTTGCGGGTGTGTTTTGCAAATTATTCTGCTTTGTCTCGTTAAGCATGCACTCTCTCAAACTTTGAGACGCGTTCGATTCTGAAAGAACTCCGTGCAGTTATGCTTATGTGTAATTTTATTTTTTGTTTAAAGAACGACATAAGTTTTATAACAAAAGCTAACAGGAATAAATTGTTGCTCTCGGATATATTACGGATCACAGCTCCAATGAATGCAAGTCATGGCTTATATATAAAATGATTCATAATTGGCGCATTAAGCGCAGCGTCTGCTGGAAAGCGGTGTGTTTATAGCACCACCTTCCGGACAAGAGGCGCACTCCCGATCGGAGTCAAATTGTCGATGGCAGCCTCACCTAACTGATCAGTTATGTAGGGTTATTAAATTGCGTCATTAAATGCGGTATCCACTGGATGCAATCAAATTTGGGGAACAATAACGCCACAGACTTGCATGTAAATATGAGACATGGAACTGGCTATTGTAAATATAGCATATTCAATAGCCTACAATTATCTCATTTGTTTTTATTCGTATGACGCTTCACTTTTTTCTGTAGCTGGTGTGTGCTTGTGTGCATAATTTCTATATGTTTACTGCAGTATATTATGCCTCATTGTATAAGAATTATTAATTGACCCTGAATAAAATCATCAGTGGTATGATAAATATAATTATGATATGCCTAATAAAAATATGCCAATTAGTCTATATTTCTGTTTACGTGTTTATTTGCAAGGTGAACTTCGTTTGAGTAACCAGATAAGGAGATTTGTTAACTGTTGGCGGAATTACAGAAATAACCATTTTAACATATACCATGTGTTATTGGTTTGCTCTGAGTTTCTCAGACAAAAAAGAGGATTGAGTGGGCGGACGTTATGAACATAATTTGTTCATTTATGTACGGTTCATGGAACGATCAAACCTAACCGGACATTTTTAGGAATTTAGAAATCTCGTCTGGACTAATTATTTTATGTTGAAGGCACATACAGACTCGCTATAGGAGCTGTGCATGTTGCAACAGCGCCCTCTGTGGACCAACCCCAGTCATTTACTGGAACAGCTAGTCACTGCAGTTCGACTCCTAGCCGCAAAGATACTATGTATTGGGAGTGCTACCCCGCAGGGAATACGACATGTATAATTAATACTACTTAATATAGCTCTGTGTTTTGAATGCTCAGAGTAGAACTATTCTCTGTGAGATCTTAAATCTATCTTTATTCACAGAGTCACCTTTCCAGTGTTTGCAATATGTTGTTCTCTAGTATGTTGTAAGGCTGTGGCGATGGATAAAAGCTAGGAACTGGTATTCAAAACTAGTAGCTTGGGATCCCAGTTCTATGTGTGGCTGAATAGTGTGAAATATAAATATATGGAATATTTTATATAAACATTAAATTATTTGTATGGACTTGATACTTCAGTTTTGAAATATTATAAAGCTACATTTTTTTCAGGACAATAAACAAATGTAGGCTTATACAGTATTTTGCCAAGACTGTGGTTGTTTTGTAAATGTAGACTGCATATATTGTGTGTATTAACCATGTAAATTCAGGCGAACATGTGGTAAGCATTGCTTTTTGCAGCTTATTATTTAAACTTGATGAATGAATGAATTGATGATTATGCAGCACTGTATTAAAATAAAACACTGCATATATATGTATTTATATGGCAATAAAAATACCTGAAGAACATTTTTATTAATTTATTTCACTGTGGTTTACTTTGTTTTTATTACTCTGATGGATAGGAAATAATGATATTCTTTTCTTTTGTGCATTATTATTATTATTTTTTTCAGTATTTGGACATAAGATTATAGGCATGTGTTTTACTGTTTTTCCACTGAAACACATATTTCAGCATAAAGTTATTTGGACACATTCTATAATTTTTTCCCCACTGTGGTTGTAACATAAGCCAGATGTCCTATCCATCTGAATAAAAAAATAACAAGACATGCATTTTGATGCTTTTCCACTCAAACACATTTGTCATCATATATATTAAAATAAAATACTTCATATATATGCATTTATATGTGAATAAAAGTCTCTTACTGGCAAGTAAAGCATATGTAGTAAAGTTAAAAATATGTCATATGCTCAACAAGATATCCGTAAGTACAAACAATCAACAGACATGAGATTTAAAAACAGACAGAAAATATTTCAGCATAAAGTGCAAGTATTTGTGCCAATTATCAGGATTGTTGATATTTTATGCAATATTTACAGAATCTGAATGAATAAATAAATTAAATTTAGCATAGATTTTTTTAAAACTCTTTTTTTAATGAGACAAAGTAATGGTCGCATTAGTAGCTGACTAAATGAATGAGAATGAAATTGTCTCTATGAGCAGAAATGTGTGTGTGTATATATATATATATATATATATATACATATATACATAAGACAGTAACACATTTTCCATTATAAATGTCCTCAAGTAAATTTCTATTAATTTATTTAACTGTGGTTTATGGTCAACATGATTTCCTATCCATCAGAATGAAAAAACAGGATGGCCAGGTTAAAGAAAATTATACTCTTTTAATGTGTGCATTTTTCCCCCAGTTTTTGGCCATAAGATTATAGGTATGTGTTTTACTGTTTTTCCACTGAAACACACATTTACAAAAAAATATAAGAGAGATGTAAAAGTTCCATCTGAATAAAAAAATTACAAAAACCATGCTTTTAACACAGAAAATATTTCCTATCCATTTTGGATTTCTAAAATACTTTTTACAATATTTGGACATAAAACTGTAGCATTATGTATGTACCCGTTTTCCCACTGAAACAAATTTTTCATCATATTTTTCTTCAAAAACATTACTATTCATTTCTTTCACCATGGTTTTATGTTAATGTGATTCCCTATCCATCTGGATCAAAAAAGGACTTAATTTTTTTGCATTTTTTTCATCATGATAACATAAGACAATATGGTTTGGTCACCACTGAAACATATTTTCATCATGAAGTATTAATAGCAATTTCTATGCCTTTCTTTCACAGGATGTTACATAAAAACAATTTGGGACATGAAAGACAAAATTAGAGTTTCTAAATTTCTGCATTTTTTTCACTATTTGGACAAAAGACTATGGTCTTATATGCTTTATTGTTTTTCCACTGAAACATTTTCATTATAAATGTCTAAAAACCCACTTTCTTGCATTTCTTCAACCGTGGTTTTTACATAAAAATATTTTGGATACATCTGAAAGACAAAATTTGAGTTTTAAAACTTTTGCATTTTTTCACTGTTTGGACATAAGACTATTGTCTTGTATGTTTTATTGTTTTTCCACTGAAACACATTTTTCATCATAAATTTCATCAAAAACATTTCTATTAACTTATTTCACTAGGCTATTAATACAAATTCATTTAAATGAAAAAATACTTGAAATTGTTTTTGCGTCTTTGACAACATTTGGACATAAGAATATAGTCTTACACAATTTCCTATTTTTTCCACTGAAATGCATTTTTCATGATAAATTTATTCAGAAACTTTTCTATCCTTTCATTTCACCATGGTTTTATGTTAACACAATTTCCTATCCATCTGAATAAATAAAAACATAGACATTTTTTTGCATTTAATCCACTACGTGGACTATAGACTTATGCATGTTTTTCCACTAAAGCACATGCATTTCCTTCACAGTGGTTGTTACATAACAATATTTACAATACATATGAAAGACAAAATGAGAGTTTTAAAATTTTTGATTTTATTACTGTTTAGATATAAGGCGATAGTCTTATGTTTTTACCTGTTTTCCATTGGAACACATTTTCATTATACATTTTAACAAACACAATTCTATGAATTTCTTTCACAGTGGTTTTGCATAAAATATTTCAGATATACCTGAAAGACTAAATTAGAATTCAAAAGCTTTTTTGACATAAGACAATAGTCTGATATTTCTTGTTTTTGCACTGAAACACATTTTTTATCAAATTATTTCTATTCATTTATTTCACCATGGTTTTATGTTAACACAATTCCCTCTCCATCTGAATAAAAAAAGAACTTTACAATTTTATTTTTCAAAGCAGACCAAAACACATGAAAAAAAGCAAACTAACATTCTCTGTTCTTAAAATACAGCTGACTAAATTGTGTTTGTGGCCTTTCTAAAATCCCAGGAAAATCCTTTTCATTAAAAGGTGATTTTTTTGGTCACAGTTCAACTATTTCACAAAAAAAACAAAAGAAAAACTCATAACATTTTTACCAACCCAAGTCAATAGAGCAGTGGTCTCCAACCCTGGTCCTGGAGAGCTACAGGATCTGCTGATTTTTGTTTTCACCCTAAAATCAGCACCCAATTGAGACCCAACACACCAGGTGAGTTGAGTTAACTGTGTAATCAGCTGCTCTAAATGATTCATGAAGTGCAGAGTCACTATGAAAATCAGCAGACCCTGTAGCGTTCCAGGACCAGGGTTGGAGACCACTGCAATAGAGAGAATAGAGCAGGGGTGGCCAACCCTGGTCCTGGAGAGCTGCAGGGTCTGCTGGTTTTTGTTTTCACCTTAAATACAGCAACCGCTTAGACTGAAGAAACCAGGTAAGGTGAGTTAACTGTGTAATCAACTGCTTTATTGATCAATTAAGTGCAGAGTGAAAACAAAAACCAGCAGACCCTGCGGCTCTCCAGGACCTGGGCTGGCCACCCCTGGAATAGGGATTTATATGCAATGGGCCTCAATAAGGCTTTGAAACCAAAGTGTGCCTGTGCAGGTGGAAATCACAGGAAATATTCACATGTTCAGGACAATTTGTAATGAAGAAAAAGTGCAGAATAAATAAATAAAGGAAGCAGCAGCAGCAGCAGTAGCACTCGTCAGAGCTCATCGTGCCTCGGCAGCTGAACGCTGGTCTTGATGAACACGCCCTCCATGGCTTTCCAGTAGCTGTTGTGATTGGCGGTGTGCATGCCGTGGACCTCGCGCTGGCCTCTGATTGGATGACCGTACTGTTCTCCGGTGATGCTGAGGAACACATTGGTTCCCGGGTGTTTGAAGCGCACCGCCTCGCCCCGCCCCCAGTGAGTCCCGCTGCACTGCACCGTCCACACGTCCAGGTCGTCTCCTTCCCCGTTCTCCCCGAACGCACTCACTTCCTGCGAGGGGGAAACGCAGCCAATCAAAGTCACAGGAGCAAATGAGATTTCTGAGAGGTCAGTTTCATCCCTTGACTGGATTCATCATTCATTTTGAGCTAATATTATTATTATTATTATTATTATTATTATTATTATTATTAATAGCCATATTGACAATACATTGTATTTATATTGTGATTTTCAGACTCAAGAGTTTGTCAATGACAAATAGTTGCACCATTTAGTCATTTTTCTTTTTTTGGTGGCAAGACTATAATCTTATGAATTATGTAACCCTAATGCTAACCCTATCCTTGGGCCCAGAACAGGCGGAATGGTGAGTTAGAAGTCCGACAGTGGGTGCAGGGATGTTATGTGTTACCTGGTTGCCATGCGTTACCTGGTTGCCTGACAGGGGAGACACAAAGTGGTGTGTGTGGAGGTTGCGCCCGGTGTTGGCGTGGGTGATCCGGATGGCTTGCCCGCACTGCACGGGCACCCCCCGCTGGCAGATCTCCCCAGACCGTGCCCCGATGCGCCAGTAACTGTTGGCATCATCTGCACTCTCCACTCCAGTGACCGACTGCTGCCCACTCCCTGGGGGGTGGGTGACAACTCTCATTTTACCCTGCATCAAACTTTACTTAAAAAGGCTTTTTAACCAAACCAGAGAGCTCTTAAAACAACCTCAAACACCAGCAATATTATGAAAATATACTGACTGTCATGCAAAAAAAAAAACATTTATACATTTTCACTTCATTATATTTCTTTTATGTAAAGTTTACTTTTATGATCTAAAATACTTTACATAATCTTGCACTCTCTTGCAACAGAAGCACTCCAAAAATAGTTCTATTTTTAGGTATTTATTTATTTATTATTAGTTTGTGTAATATTTTGACTAATTCATATTTGTTATTCAACACTATGCGCAGCAAATGTCTCATAACTAAACCAATGTAGTCGGTGCAAAATCACATGTGATTTAACCATAACGCAAGTAAATATATAATATTGTTTTTGTCGAGATGCAAAGTTTCTCCAGGGACACTGGCAATAAGAAAGTTTAATGACAATCACAGACATTTAGGTCCATCTCGTCCTTTTATTTTAGCTGCAGTCCAGTCTGTCTTGCACTGTATCAGTCGCTGGGAACGTGTAGGGCATCTGGACAATGCACCAACATAGAACTATCATTTCCAATGAATGCCAAAATTGAAATTAATTTTAATTTCTAGAAATATAGGCTACACTCGATACGAAAGCCTACCTGTCAATGAACCTATCGAGTCCCAATACATCTTAGTATACATAAAGACTAGCCTGCATGACAGGTCAGATACTTCTGCACTTTCATACTTCTGAGCAGGTCTAAGATGCAAGCGATATTAGCCTAACCAACACGATGCCTTACGCAACAACAGATGGATGGTATGCTCACGTTTAATTCTCCGATATTTCAAAAAACTCGCGCACCTCTTACTTCTTAACTGCGATGTAGGCTAAATACAAACGTAAACAGAGTTCTCGTAATAGGAGAGCATTTTTAGGAAACTTGCCTGAGCCGTATTTGACATCATGGGAGTGGAGTCTAACGTTGTGCCGTGTGTTGAGTAATTTCAATAAGGAACCGCAGGTGACATAGTTGAATTCAGTTTCTCGACAATCGCATTGTAATGCAATACAGATCACCATGAACAATCTTATAAAGATGTGCATGCGGAGCGGGTTTATTAAATGCATTGTTCAGCCACGGAGTTTATTTTATTGGTTCCAGACAGAGCGGATATGTTTCAAATAAAACGGTCACTTTCATGGATGCCGACCAACCACAACTTGACAGGTACGGAGTAACTAAGTGTCCACATGCGGTTTCGCGATTGGCCGGTGAGCTGCCGGAATTAAATAAAACGAGGATCTCAATGGTTCCGTTTTGAATCCCTCCTGGTGATTGGCTGCTCGATGTTCCACTGTACGTCAGCCCGGAAAAACCACAAAGATGAGTTAGCTTTACATTGCCTACTTACACATAGTAGTGCATAATCAAGTGCATTTGCAGATTTTAAAATTAATGATCAAGAGATTCGGGGGCTATATGTTTATGATGCTAAATACGTCCCAAACTAATGCCACGCTCGTGTTTTGGACTTTTAGTGAGCGCTAAACATTGTAAACATTGAATATTTAACTAAACATTTGAAATACGAATTAATTATGTATTGGAAGCATTTTGGGAAAAAGTCTTTACATCTTCAAACGAAAACATTTAGCATAAAAAGTATTAGGCATAAAGATTTTGCATAATATATCCCATATAAGTCAGCTGTATTTAAGACTGTAGCTATTGACTGAGGATAGCCAGCTCCCTCGCTAATAAATGTTCCAAAAGTCTAATTTCTTGGCTGTTACACTTGGTCACGTGATGTCGTCCCAATTGTCCCCGCTATCTCGTTTAATTGAGTTTGGGGGTCGAGCGGAAGTACAGGAAGTATGTGGCCACCATCTTATTCATGTCTCGGTAGACAGCAGCTACAATTCACGAACACATTTCACTTAAGTGTGACCGAGAGGATACATTACTGGAATCTGTTTGGTTGCCACTTGCTTTAATAGTCCGTATCGGTATTGACGTAGGTTGTTCAAGAAGGATGTCGGGACTCCGCTGAAAGACTGCGGTCACACCTTCCGCACCAAAATATTTTGTGCAAGGTCTTCATTGCTCTTTACGGTAACCCGATTGTGACGCAATCTACCGCGGATAAAGTTACTACTTGCGCTTTCAATAGTCCAACAAAGAAAGAAAGAGAACTGAATACATAAATAAAATAAAACAAAATAAATAAATAAATAAATAAATAAATAAATAAATAAATAAATAAATAAAATGGAGTATTAAATACTCCAAAATGGGAATTACGTTAAATTCATGCCGTTTTAAAAAAATCCATAGAATAATCTAATCAAATAGTTTTCCTGCTTCCCAGGTATTCGTGCAAAGGTGTTTGTGTATTTTTACTGTAGGAATCTAGATTTATGGGATGGCAAAATCCTCAAATATTGGTCATTAAATTCTATACATACCATTTTTTAAAATTCAATAAACTTATGAAATCAAACTGTAACTGCGAAGTCCAATATATTCTTGAACAACACCTTCCCAGGTATTCATGCAACAGAATCCACGCATTTATACTGTAAGAATTTGGAATTATAGGATGGCAAAATTCTACAAAGTGCCTGCAATTCTATAGATGGTGCTTATTAAAAATTCTAGAAAATAATAAAATTACACTGTTTTCTGTAAACTCAGTATATTCTTGAAGACCACCTTCCCAGGTATCTATGCCATGGATTCTGTGCATTTTCATTTAACCAATTTGGAATTATGGGATGGGCAAAGTCCCCCAAAATGGCCATTCAATCCTATACATGGTGCCCCTTAAAAAAAAAAAAAAAAATATTTCAATCAAACTGTTCTCAGCAAAGTCAAATACATCCAGCGGTGAACCACAAGAAGGAAAGCGTTAGCCACAGTGTCCGGGTCACATTCCCACATTCCCTGTTCCTTCCCTAGGCCATCATAGGGAACTATGAGCTTAATCGACTTCCCTGGTACACTTTTAATAAACACATAAAGCATTTGAGTGATGTCTCGTTAGATGAAATATTTCTCTTTTCTTTTCACAGGTTAAAGCAACAGATTCAGTAGAGATGACTGAAAACACGGACATGGGTGTGCGGTAGCGTGCTCACTGGCCTCCTCACTCTGGGTGTGCGGGAGCGTGCTCACTGGCCTCCTCACTCTGGGTGTGCGGGAGCGTGCTCACTGGCCTCCTCACTCCTCACTCTGGGTGTGCGGGAGCGTGCTCACTGGCCTCCTCACTCTGGGTGTGCGGGAGCGTGCTCACTGGCCTCCTCACTCTGGGTGTGCGGGAGCATGCTCACTGGCCTCCTCACTCCTCACTCTGGGTGTGCGGGAGCGTGCTCACTGGCCTCCTCACTCTGGGTGTGCGGGAGCGTGCTCACTGGCCTCCTCACTCCTCACTCTGGGTGTGCGGGAGCGTGCTCACTGGCCTCCTCACTCCTCACTCTGGGTGTGCGGGAGCGTGCTCACTGGCCTCCTCACTCTGGGTGTGCGGGAGCGTGCTCACTGGCCTCCTCACTCCTCACTCTGGGTGTGCGGGAGCGTGCTCACTGGCCTCCTCACTCCTCACTCTGGGTGTGCGGGAGCGTGCTCACTGGCCTCCTCACTCTGGGTGTGCGGGAGCGTGCTCACTGTCCTTCCCCAATTGGGCATGGTACAACTGACACTGGTTCAGAACACACTATGTCACGTGAAAAGGGACAATATTATTCTCATATAAGACTCATATATCACTGTCTACAGAACTCACAAATGGTAGCAAACATGATTATTCATGTGCAGTAGTTTGCAGTATTTGCAGAAGTTGAAATGCTGTGTATTGGCTTTCAGATAAAATGTTATGCTGCATTTAATTGCAATAAAGAGGACTTTCATGTGACTGGGAAAACAGCCTCTTAGCCTGTAGCAAGGTCGAGCAATAATTCACCAGATTTACCAACTGTCATTAAGCCACTGACTGAGCTGCAGAGAATGAAGTTTTTTCAAGAAAACAATTTACTCAAGTGCCTAACCGTAGCTAAAGTCCGCCAATACCGATTAACAAACCCAACATGAATCATTAAGGATGTAGATCTAGTAGGCACATTATCAGTACATTTTAAAAATGCCATTTTCATTTCCGAGCCTTGTCTGTTTGAGGAACAGTACTGTGGCTAAGCGGTAGGCTACATTTGTTTTGACTGTCAGTATCTGCCGTATCGGGCTCTCATTTCCATGTTTCAGAATGAATTATCTGCAGCTCAGTGCAACTGGCGACTGTCCCGCTCTGAAACTCCCCACATGGGAACAGACTGAATGGCCTGCTGCCCCTCCTCCCAGTAACATTCTCAAATGGGTTCATTGTGAATCTTTGGCCTGAACTGGGCTTTAGAGAATTCAATTCACAAACAATTAATTTCCTTTATGTACAGCCGTACACTGCTCAATTTAACGAGCCACTCAAAGTGCTAATTACTTTTAGTGTTACAAACAACCCTGTATTCACTTAGTCAGACTTTTTAACTGGCTGAAGACTTCACGTTGCCCCAAGCAATCAGCACCTTGAGTGGGGTACCCACCCATGGTAGGTATATGTAATTACAATCTGGACGCACACTCCAGCTGTCCACAGGAAATGCATGCTGGGATAGGGTAAATGTTCACGTGCGAACACCTCACTAATTCCACAAAATAGATTGAAACACTTCACAATGGCTGCAACCAATGACTATATGCAATGATGTGGAAAGCCATTTTAAGCAGTGGTTGGACAATACGGTATAGCTTGTTTGTGGTCAGCAGGTCTGCCTTACTGGTGTTTGAGGTTCACACAGCTGGGGAGGATGAGGATGCCGAAGAGAACCCTTAAACCCCAAGACGCACTCCCGAAAGGCGGGTCGCTCTCGGTCTCTTTCTCTCTCCCTCTGCCGACCACAGCATTGAACATGTCCTTCTATACTCAGCGCATGCATTCAAGCGTTTTAAAAAGTCTTTTGATCTTTCGCATTTTCTTTTCTGTAGTCTGGTCCGCACAAGCTGCTTTTGTTGGAGACTGCATGGCCACAAGGCTACATGCGTTTGACTGTACTGTAAGCATCCGAGATGGCATCCCCACCAGAGTCAGAGGCCTCATATTTAATTTACTGCAGGGAAATCAAACCTGGTCCTCAGTGCCCTACTGCACATGCTCACATTTGGTTTCCAGTGAAATTTAAAAAGCTGTTTGTTCATAACTACACATTATGGCAAAATAACTGCCCGCCATATCAAATAATTGCCTCACATCCCATGACTTTTTAATTAGATTAACTTTGGCTTTCATTTTTCTTTGTGCTATTTGGCAAATTATTCTTTTAGACAGGTAACATTTTTAAAACAGGTCCTAATTGCTGAAAGTGTGGACAGCGGGTCAGTAAAACTGAACCATTTGTGGAGAATGAAAATGAGAGCATATAAAGTTGACTGCAGCACTATTAGCTGCTTTAAATGATCAGTTTAGTGCTGAGTAACGGATGCACTGGGCAGCGACATGGATCTCAGACACCAGGAGCACAGGCCCTGCACTGACCAACTGACCAATCAATAAGGATCCTCCAAGCGCATTGCCCCTCGTTTACGATCCTCCAATCGCATTGCCCCTCGTTTACGATCCTCCAATCGCATTGCCCCTCGTTTACGATCCTCCAATCGCATTGCCCCTCGTTTACGATCCTCCAATCGCATTGCCCCTCGTTTACCGATCAGGGATTACGAATAAATGTTCATAAACTGTGAATCTGAGCTTTCACAAGTACTGATGTATATCAATTTTATTAAAAAGTACTCAAGTACATGTCAATAAAACATTTTAACTAGTGACAGACTGAGAATTATAAAGTGGCGTTTGACTTCCCTCCCATTGGACCAAATTACACACAGTATGAGCATCTCTGATGGAATAGCCAACTACACAATGTACACAATTCCCCCACAAGACAAAGAGAAACTGAAAACTATGTTTAATATACTGAACTATATATCAAACACTTGCACTAACAAAGAGTCACAAGATGGCGAAACACATTTCAGCGAGTTTAGCTTTTGGACTAAAACTGGTGATGGAAAGCCTCACAGTAACGGCTGTCTCTGCAGCCCTGCACTGAGCTGCTCAGCGATACCCAGCGCCTCGCCAGAGCGAAATGGCCGTGTGGGCATGCCGCTTCACTCAAGCACAGAGAAAGGCACTTGGCTGACAGTGCTGCAGAATAAACCTCCACTTCAACACCTCGCTCGCTTTCCCCACTACATAAGCAATATAAAATAAAAAAGTATTTTCATAATCAATTTTGTGTCTAGTTGTTTTTCAGCATAGGGATATTCCTTAAACTGACGTCTAGCACACACTGACACTGTATTACTAATGTGTCCATACGAAGAATTACATAAACTCTTGATTAATCTGTGGCAACTGAAACCTGCTTTAGAGTTTCACGGTAAATTGAGGAGCACCATTTTTGCTTTCATCCAATAATCCTTCAAATTCATTCAAGGCTCTTCCGTGTGCAGTACCCATGAGTAGCTTTAGTTTATTAATCCAGCTGGGCAGCATGATAACATGGTGGTAAGAGAAAAGGACTGCCTCAGGGTCAGTACCCGGCTGGGCACTGCCTCAAGGTCAGTACCCGGCTGGGCACTGCCTCAGGGTCAGTACCCGGCTGGGCACTGCCTCAGGGTCAGTATCCCAGGACAGGGTGCTTAACTTCAACTGTATGACTCAATTTCCTATAAAGAATGTAAACTAAGTTGCTCTAGATATTTTCTGCTAAATACCTCAAACATAAATGTAATTTTTTTGCCAACATCAAACCCTGGAATTTCATATTGCGGTGAGCTGAAGTTTTGTACTGTTCTTGTTAAGCAAGTTGGGAGCAGGTTGGGGAGAGAAAAAGAACCATACTTTTATACAATTTATGTCTGCTGTAATGGGTGTCCAAGTACACTAAAAAGTGTCGTAATCCACACCTGAAACCTCCGGGTACTGTGGAAGCATTAGACATGCTTCACATACGACATCGACTACCCGATCTGATCCAGTGACTTAACTGCAGGTCCGCATAAACATTTTGCAACCTTTACAAACGACTAGTTAAAAACTGTTTAAAACACATTATCTCTTAAATGGCCAGTTATCAGAGGTAATTAATTTGTCACCTTTCACACAAGGAGCTATGCAGGACTCGAGACAAATGGTTGATATATGTGCACATGTTTTTCGAATGATTAAGTGTACATATGTACAAGCACAATTAGGTCATGATGTTGTGAAAAGCCAACCCTAAACTTCAAACATGGGTGTGTGATGAAAATGAAAAATTATGAAACTTATTACCGCACAAACAAATTAAAATATGAAGAGTACTCACTTGCTTTTCAGCTGAATATGTTGGAGATTTTTTATGCGTGATCTTATCACACAATCAGAACGATACCCTGAATGACAGCAGCTCACGGCTCACTGAGGCACACCATATAAAGGGGCAGCTATGTGATTATTAATTACATTGACTATTCCTCAATGATTTTCTCTGTATTTTTGTAAGATAAATATTTATACATACGTACATCACTAGTATTGTGGATCTTATTCTACCTCAATTATGGTGTATATGCCTTTTTGAAATGTGTTTTTTTTTTTTTTTACTTTATATATATATATATATATATATTGATCAAAGGTTTCCATAGCTACAAGACATTTCTTGATGCTGACAAGCCCAATCTTTTTTTCAAAGAATAGCCAGACAAAGGCATACCAGAATTAAATTCAATGACATCAGATCAAAGAAAGTACTGGAAATTGCAGTGAAAAAATAATTTCTGCAGTAATCTTTTAAAAATATATCATTATGTTCAGCTACACACTTTTTTTCCTTTTTATAATTGTTGATACTTCAATGTTGGTGACTAGGTGGCAAGTTTCTTTTGATTATTCCCGGAGCTGCAAGCGAAGGTTAAAAACTTAAAAGGCCGTCCCGCAGATCTCAGAGCACCGTAAGCAGGAAGTAGAAGCGGAAAGGAACACAGAGCAGTCTGCCAAAGTTCCTGCTATCTGCTCTGTGCTTTAAGCGCCTGCAATTTACTTTACTTTTTTATTTAATTTTTTACAAATACATGTTTTCTTTAGAAGAGAAATCACATTAATGACAAAAGAAAAGGGAGTGAACAACAGTACCTCCTGAAAGGCTTAGTAGAGAAATCACATTAATGACAAAAGAAAAGGGAATGAACAGCAGTACCTCCTGAAAGGCAGTATATGGTCTTGAAAACACTCAAAAAACAATGGAAGTGTACTACACTCGAGCAGTGATTTTTCTTTTTTAAACAGAGTGGAATTCACGGTGCTTTTTACCATTTTTCCTTTTGATTTGAGCTCTGCATTTTTATATATTGATTTCTTTAATCCTTTTATGTCCTTTTTTTAATTTAAGAAAACAGAAAGTTCATAAGAGCCTCAAGCTAACACCCAGAGGTGAAGAACTTTGCTTTGCAGAGTCCTGCGCTGAGAGAAAGAGACAGGGTGTGTGTGTGTGTGTGTGTGTGTGTGTGTGTGTGAGGACCGGTGGAATGATGGAGGCTACAGGGAGAGACAGGGTGTGTGTGTGTGTGTGTGTGTGTGAGGACCGGTGGAATGATGGAGGCTACAGGGAGAGACAGGGTGTGTGTGTGTGTGTGTGTGTGTGTGTGTGTGTGTGTGTGTGTGTGAGGACCGGTGGAATGATGGAGGGATAGACAGATGGGTACGGGACACGTGAGAGAGAGAGAGAGAGAGAGAGTGTCAGTGTGAGGACCGGTGGAATGATGGAGGGATAGACAGATGGGTACGGGACACGGGGAGGACAAGGCTCCATTATCAGTCCGTCGGTCGCCTTTCACCATGTTTCTTTGTAAACTCTTCTGCGTTCTTAAAGAATTTTTTCCGGTCCTTGGAGTACTCCTCGGCCAGGTCGGCCCTCAGAGGGTGCTCTGGCTGCGGGTCGTTCACCAGAGCGATGAGGGCCTGGATTACTGCAGGCCGAAAGAAAACAAACACAAACACATCAAAACTTCATTTCCCATCAACCACTGCACACTGACTAGGACAAAAAATAATCTAAAATTCTCTCTGTGCACACCTGTGGACTTTGAATGCTATTGTGCGAGCAACCCCAACCCCCACCACCACCCCCACCCCGACCCCGACCCCTCCCTCTCTGAAAGTAACATTGATTGTAAAGTAAGAAAGAAACACGCTTAACAGCATGAAGCTGTGCGATGCCTCCCTGAACTTTGACCGGCAGGGTTTATGACAGTGTGTGGTTGATCTCTCCTGGATGGACCCAGCTGCACCTACCTTGCACTGTTTTTGTAGCAGGCTTCCAGTTCTCAGCGTTCAGAATTGGCAGGCAGACCTGGCCTTTCTCGTCGATGTTGGGGTGGTAGATCTTGGTTTTAAATATGATCCTGGGGGGCTTGAATGGGTACTCGGTGGGAAACACGATCTCGATCCGGAACGCTCCTTTGTCGTATGGGGCATTATCCTTCAACAAGACATGCCGTAAAAGCTCAGCTTAATACATTTTACTGCACAGTTCAAACGATAAACTGCAGCCCAATGCACATCACGATTAATAATAATCACACCGTATCAAAACAACAAACCAAAAAATAAAGAGCAAGTAACACACTAAGAAAATAAAAATCAGTAATGATGAAACTGAATGGAAATTATAAAATCCACAATAAACCTACAATTATATTTAACAGGCCACACACTGCCTGTAGTTATTGAACTTTAAGTTAAAAGTGGGTGAGAGACATCTGTACAAACACCGATGCTTTTTTTGTTCTTCTTCTTGTTGTTTTTGGTACAAAAGAGCTGTTCCCCCTCCCTGACTAAAGCACTCTGTACTGAGTCCTGGCACAGCTGTGCTTCCCCAGACAGCCAAGCGGGCCATCAGTGCACTGACACCAGTCCATCAGTACCTGTTCAGTCCCATCTTTAGATTTCATGCATAGCTGTTTATGATCTGCTTACTTGCTTAGCAAAAAGAAAGGGAGTTTGAGTGTGTTGGCCAAGCAATAACAGAATAAATATACATACAATTCCGTATTACCTAGTCGGAAAAATCAAAAGTAAAACTGACTGCAGTCGAAGGACCGTGTCAGAAAGCGCACTTCCATAATTAGAATGCAATTAGCATGTGGCTATCACTGTGAGATCTTACCAGGACAGGAAGTGAGCCTGTTTCTCTGATGTATATACTGGAATGTTATGAGCTCCTCTGAACCCATTCTGCACCTGTGAGAATGTGACATACTTACAGGAACGATGAGCGCTTGCCAACAAAGAAGATTTGTTTCCTCAACTTGGATGTTACGGAAATTTTTCATGTCAGACTTCCGGATATCTTCAAGTTCCTGCAAAACAATTAAACAAGCATGCATCAAGGCAAAAATAAACCACTCAGAAAGTTGAATCTTCTAGGAGCACCATTAAGTCCATTATAACAAAACAGAAAATAAATATGGCACAACCCAGACACCACTGAGATCACACTGTCTTACCAAACTGAGAAACCAGAAGACGACAGGTGACCAGGAACTGTCAGAAGTGACCAAGAGGCCAGCCTCCACAGGGCTGCACTGCTCATTGGTTGAAAGGGGAGGAACTGTCCAGAGATCAACAATCTCTTCAGCACTTCAGATTTTGGGAGAGTGGCTAAACGGCAGCCACTTCTGAAAAAGGCCAACATTAAATCAACATGGATTTTTCCACAAGCCATGCGGCAGACCTTGAGACCTTCTGGAAGACTCTGTGGTCTGATCAAACTAAAGCTGGGTGCTCTGGCCTGAGAGCAAAGCACTACGTTTAGTGCAAACCAAACACCATCCCTACAGCCAAGCATGATGATGGCAGAATCACGCAATAACAAAGCACACAGCGAAAACCACGAAGGGACGGCTTACAAACATGACACCCAGAGTTCTGGAGCAGGCCAGCCAAAGCCCAGATTACATTCCTGCTGAGACTCAGCCTTCAAATCGCCATCTAACCACACGCTATAACTGCTCAGAGCCAGAGAAACGTGCATGCAGACACACTCAGCCTCAGAACAGCAGTACACACTCAGCCTCAGAACAGCAGTACACACTCAGCCTCAGAACAGCAGCACACACTCAGCCTCAGAACAGCAGCACACACTCAGCCTCAGAACAGCAGTACACACTCAGCCTCAGAACAGCAGCACACACACAGCCTCAGAACAGCAGTACACACTCAGCCTCAGAACAGCAGCACACACACAGCCTCAGAACAGCAGCACACACTCAGCCTCAGAACAGCAGCACACACTCAGCCTCAGAACAGCAGTACACACTCAGCCTCAGAACAGCAGACACACTCAGCCTCAGAACAGCAGCACACACTCAGCCTCAGAACAGCAGCACACACTCAGCCTCAGAACAGCAGCACACACTCAGCCTCAGAACAGCAGACACACTCAGCCTCAGAACAGTACACACTCAGCCTCAGAACAGCAGCACACACTCATCCTCAGAAGAGCAGCACACACTCAGCCTCAGAACAGCAGACACACTCAGCCTCAGAACAGCAGTACACACTCAGCCTCAGAACAGCAGCACACACTCAGCCTCAGAATAGCAGCACACACTCAGCCTCAGAACAGCAGCACACACTCAGCCTCAGAACAGCAGACACACTCAGCCTCAGAACAGCAGCACACACTCAGCCTTAGAACAGCAGTACACACTCAGCCTCAGAACAGCAGTACACACTCAGCCTCAGAACAGCAGTACACACTCAGCCTCAGAACAGCAGTACACACTCAGCCTCAGAACAGCAGTACACACTCAGCCTCAGAACAGCAGCACACACTCAGCCTCAGAACAGCAGCACACACTCAGCCTCAGAACAGCAGCACACACTCAGCCTCAGAACAGCAGCACACACTCAGCCTCAGAACAGCAGCACGCACTCAGCCTCAGAACAGCAGCACGCACTCAGCCTCAGAACAGCAGCAGACACTGAATACTGATCAGGAATAAGCAGGGACAGATAATAGATGGATGGATTCACAAATGCATCAATTAATTTTCACTTTCATTTTTATTTTCATCTTCACATAGCCTAGTTTTGTGTATCTACCACAAGTTACTCATCTAAGAAAATAACTTCCTGCTCGACTAACAAAACCCAGGAGGATAAGGCACGTTTCAAATAGGAAAATAAACGTGGTGTTCCTCTAAAGAGACCACTAACAAAACCTGCCAATAACCAATCAGTGGGGAAGCTAACATTCTGGGCTGTAATGAGCTAGCAAGGTCGTCTTTCCAAAGAATTAGCTGAATGGCTTTAACTGACAGAACAGAATAAGTATGACAAACCCCTGAAAGAAAGCAGCCTAAGCCATGTTTGTAGTGCTATTTATAAGTTCTGTCATTGCTGTGAGCTCACTGGTTAGATACAGCTGATGGCCTGCTAAGCTATCTAGCTACCTAGATAGACCTACTTATACCAATCTCACATAAATCTATTATGGACTAACTACACTCCCTTCCAGTTTCTTCACTTAACATTTTAAAAGCCAAGCTTGGTTTAGCCCCAGAATACACAGCCAATCCACTGACAGGATACATCAGACCAAGATCCCTTGGGCCCTCAACAAAATTGCATTGCATTTTTGCATTCATTGCAACAAACATTGGGGACAATGCACTTGTGGCTTGGGTTGCAATTTCATGGAACAACATCTGATAGATTTTTACCAGGGTCTCCAACTTTCAGCCCACTTAAACAGCCCTTTTTCAAACATGCTTTCAACCTTATGTGGATCAGGTATTGGCTAGCACACACCCGATCTGAATCTTAATATGCATCTTAATTCTCGCCTGTTGTTAAGCTTGGCTTTGGCCGGAGATACCTTTGATTACCGTGCATACAAGCATTTCAAGGTGCATGTGAACAGCATATTTGGGACATGAACTTGATCAGGATAAGGCCCATTATCCACAATGCTGTCAGTGTGTGTAGTACATGTCTGCATCTCAAACTATGAGTTTTGTCTGAGGGAACAGAGCACACACTGCAGATGACCTGTTTCTACAGGCTCAGCACATGCATCATGGCTCAGAAACCTGGGCTTCATCTTCCCTTTAAACGACGAAGACACCACAGGACTGCTGCTCCTGATTCGGGCTCCAGAATGGACCTTGTGACCGCAGTGTTTGTAAGGTGAGGAGACACACTCAGTCACAACTAAGCTCATTTGCTCCAGGGACACCAAAGGTGATGTTTATCATTTCCTGAATGTGCGTAAAAGCTACAACTGCTTTCCCAGCACTCAAAACAGAAAGTGAAACACAAAACTACAGCAAACAGAGCACAGTGACTCAGCTCGTACAAGCATTGCATTTGCAGAATTTCTGTAGCCATCTCGCAAGTGAACACCACAAAAAGACTTTCGTACGAAGGGCCCATTTTCATATTTAAAACAGGTCAGTGTTCAAGTGATTAACACAATCCTTTTTAACTCAACTTTGACCCCACTGCTACACGCACTGGTAAAGTTATACACAGTTGTAAAAAGGTTTAACTGACCATGAGCTCACTATTTTATTAACTGATAACCAATTTTACCAATGTATGCCAGAAGACGGTTCGTTATTTAATTTTCCGCCTTTTAGACCTTAGACTTTATTGTCCCCAAGGGGAAATTCCTTTCCACAACACTGTACCCATCAGACAACAGTACATACAACAGCACACAGTAACAGCATGCAATGACAGACAACAGTACACACTCAGGCCTGTTAAAATGCAAGGTATCAACAAGACAACTTTCCACATACTTTGAACATTTTTTAATGAATAATTCCGCAGCAGTAAATCTATGTAACCTGATCAACCTGCCGCCCAGACCGCAGTTTCGTTTTACTGGAAAAAGCAGTTCAGACAAAACCACACCCCAGTAGCTTTCGACATGGAGGACTTTACGGGAATTTCCTGCTATATGACATGTAGCTAGCGAACAAAATCCTCCCGGACACAGCAGTATTTTAGACCTAGCAACAATTAGATCTGTATATATTCATTTCCTTTGTGCTAAGCACAACCAAAGAAAGAAGTACCAACCGTAAGATCCGTTCTGTCACACTCACAGTGCATTCACGAACACACATACTTAGCTATTGTTGTTTAGCTAGCTAGCTAACTTTATGCACTTAGCTAGCTAGCTAGCTAGCTAGCTATGACGGCAGCTCGATACACATTCACACTCAACATTTCCCCAAAATTACTTACCTGCCTTCGGTACAGAAAATAAATAGCTAACGCCTTCAAAATATTTAATATAGCCTGGCATTGATAAATCATCTTGATTGTGTATGGGCATAAAGCAGACGGGGGTGAGAATATCTTTATCATAGCTAGCACCAAGACTGAACGTTAGTTTAGCGTCTCTTAAAGCTAACGTTAGCTAGCCACACATTTCAAGTAAATAGCCAGTGTTATCTGAAGCCTAACATAACAGAGTTTGTTTGAATGAAATTCCATAGCCATTCGCTTAAATGCAATCGAAAACCATTTTAGACATTTCCAAACAAGAGGCACAGGAGAATGTCGGTTTAGTTATACTCTTATCCAGCTGTTAGCTCATCTTCCCCCGTTCAAAAGTTTCACTTGATACCGTATTGTGATTGTGAACTGCCGTAGCTAATGTTGGTGCCAACTAATAGCTCTAGCTCCTTACGCGTTAGCTGATTGTACATTAACGTTATCTGCTGTTTCGACGTTATTATTGTCAGAATGACTAATACTGACCCTCTCTGTCGTAATTGTATTAACTAACCAGCTAAATGATACGAGTCTGAGCTCTTTGCACTTCCCCATGTAAAAAATAAACCCGAACCCTACGACTACGGCCTAACATGCCGGTGCTTAGCTGGCTCACTCACTCACTGCAGTTGACTACCCATATTTAGCTAGTCTAGTCTTTCAAAACGCTCAATGTGATTACGTGGGGAGAATTAATTACAGTAACTTAAGCCTTTGGTCGTTGGAGACACGCAATCAATCGAGCGTGTTTACGGCTGTAAGATAAGAAAACTGACTGGTCCACATATTTACCTTGCACAGCCGCTTGCTCCCCATCTTGCATTTGCTTACTGGTCCCAGAATACACGGCGGCAGGACGGATAAAGCTCGCGCAGTACTTCCTACAACAGAACTGTGTGCTTCCTACTGCTTAGGGTAACAGGTAACAATGCGGATTTGCGCAGCAGATAACTAAACATGCAACGTTCAATCATCAACGTATATATTTAAAGTTTAAAAATAATAAAAAGTTTGTAAATAATAGTGTCTTTATGAGAATATAAAAAAAAAGTTCCAAAGAAGATATTCGGCTAATATGCATAGAAATGCTTTACAATTATGTCCAAGCACTAACCTGAAGTCGCCTTACATAAAATGGGGATTTGTAAAATCCTGAAAATCTGGATAGGTCACCTGTAATATCTCACTCTCCTTACTTTCATGTTTTCATGCATTTTTTTATGTTAGCAAATACCTCTGTGTCAGTTACAGAGTAGTTGCACCGAGCTTGATGGTAACCTAACCTAAAAAATAACTAAATAATAGTTGTTATCAGGTTTAGTTGTTTTAGGCAATTTAGTGCCAGCACAACCATTCAGGAAATGGCGAATGATATTCGGCCTTCCGACTTCAATAGCTCACAAGAGAAACATCATGTAATCAAACAAATCACAAATTCCGAATGCAGGAAACGGCAGAATTTCCAAATGACTTATTTTAATCACAGCGCACAATAAAAACTATTATTTTGAATAGTTATATTATATATTAGGAACCAACGAAAACAAATGCAATTATATCAAGCTGTTTTATTCAGCTGAGATTTAAAACAAGTTTTGTCCTAAAAGCGACACAGTTCTTATTCATCTGCATGAGGATCGGGAATTGGTCAATGATGCTTACTGGGCAGCGTGGTGATTGGCAGCTGCGTGTCCTTTCAGTGGGCTGTGCATCATACCTCCATGCACTGTGCTCCTGCCAAATGGCTGAAGCTAAGCAGGTCTGGGCTTGGTTAGTACTTGGATGGGAGACCACCAGGGAATACTGAGTTGCTGCTGGAAGTGGTGTTGGGTGGGCCAGCAGGGGGCAATCTTCCCTCTGGTACAAATAAAAAAAAACCCCAATGCCCCAGTGCAGTGACGGGGACACTGTGCTGTAGGAGATGCCGTCTTTCGGATGAGACGTTAAACCGAGGTCCTGACTCTCTGTGGTCATTAAAGATCCCATGACACTTATCGCTAAGAGTAGGGGGTTCCCCGGTGTCCTGGCCAAATCCCAGATCTGGCTCTCGCAAAAACTTGCCACTAAAAATCATCCCCAGACTTAATTGGCTAAATAAATGTTCTCTCCCTCTCCACCTTCGCTAATGTGTGGTGAGCGTTCTGGCGCAAATTGGCTGCCGTGCATCACCCAGGTGGGTGCTACACATTGGTGGTGGATGAGGTGAGTTCCCCTTCACTGTAAAGCACTTTGAGCATATGGAAAAGTGCTATATAAATGTAATTAATAATAATAATAATAATAACGTGCAGTGCCAGAAAGAACCAACCTGGCAACTTCCAGCTCTCTTATTTTAAAACGCCATTCTTATGGTATTTATTTATTTATTTATTTATTTATTTATTTATTTATTTTAAAGGAGCAAAATGTTATTATATCCACATTTATGAATTATGAAGTAAATTTCATGAAGTAAATATCATATAATAAGTCACTGCACAATGTCTTTAATTCCCCTAAAAAGTTTCGCTACAGCTCTTGGAAAACCTTGGTGCGTGCATACTGAAAACAAGCCGTGACATAAAGCCATTATGTGTCTAATGTGTTGACATTTAACATTTAACAGCACTCTCCCTTCTCCTGTCGAAAGGCTGAAGTTTAGCAGGTGTGGGTTTGAGTAAACGGAAATCCCAGTGCCCCAGTACAGGTGTCCGACTCCAGCCCTGGAAGTCCACAGTATCTGCTGCTTTTTGCTTTCGGCACACAAGTAATAAAAGGCACTGATTGGCTCGTTCTTTGCCATTTACAGTACACGTCAGGTCAGCTACTTACTGTAGATTGCCCCAATGCTGTCCTTTCCTTTTGCATATTTTTATATTTGGTATTTTATTTCAGTATTTTTGAGCATTGTCAGCACACTAACTCATTGATCTTTTTTCCAGCTGAAGTATGGATAGTCCTGGTGCTGCAGCTGAACATCCGATAATTTGACTGGCAGGATCATATACGAAAACCAGATCACTAACCTGATGGGCAGGCTCCATCTGTCCTCCCATTTACTTACATGCAGGAAGCTAGTAACAGACGTTTCTAAAATGAGCTTCTGAGCATCTATTTAAACTGCACTGTATGCAGATAATTAATTTCTAGAAGATGAATCAAACTGGAATGTTTTCCCTGAAAAAATATGTATTTATTGCCCATTTTTCAATGGCCATAGGTACACTTGCTAATACAGAAAATATTTGGGTCATTCAAAATTCATTAACAAACCTGTGTACAAACCGTTCTTCAAGCTGCTGAACACAGCCGTGAATTTGCCTTTACCCTCAGACTTACCGTTTTCCTAACCCTAACCCTATCCATAACCCTAGTTTGGGCCCTTAACCCTAATTGAAGCCCTAGGTACCTATGAAAACTTCAAAAAATCCATTTAAAATTGATAAAAAAAACAAGGTAAATATCATGAATAAAATAATACAAATGCTAAATAATTTGTTTGAGGTCATTAAAAATTTTTTTTAAAGAAAAGTGTTCCCTGAAAAATTACTAATTCATTGGCATTTTTCAATATAGATACACATGCTACTATATAAAATATTTGGCTCATTCAAAATCTTTAACAAACCCATGGACTAACCATTCTTCAAGCTGCTGAACACTAACCCTAACCCTAGTTTGGGCCCTTAACCCTAATTGAAGCCATGGGTACCTTTGAAAACTTCAGAAAACCAATTGAAAATTGAGTTTTAAAAAAGGGACCAGTGTGTAATATCTGTGGTACTAATATAGACAGCAGTGAAAGACTGTTGCTAGACTCTGGTTAGTCTGTAATATCTGTGGTACTCATATAGACAGCAGTGAAAGACTGTTGCCAGGCTCTGGTTAATCTGTAATATTTGTGGTACTCATTTAGACAGCAGTGAAAAACTGTTGCTAGACTCTTGTAATATCTGTGGTACTAATATAGACAGCCGTGAAAGACTGTTGCTAGACTCTGGTTAGTCTGTAATATCTGTGGTACTCATATAGACAGTAGTGAAAGACTGTTGCTAGACTCTGGTTAGTCTGTAATATCTGTGGTACTCTTATAGACAGCAGTGAAAGACTGTTGCTAGACTCTGGTCAGTCTGTAATATCTGTGGTACTAATATAGACAGCAGTGAAAGACTGTTGCTAGACTCTGGTCAGTCTGTAATATCTGTGGTACTAATGTAGACAGCAGTGAAAGACTGTTGCTAGACTCAATGGGTAATGACTGTTCAAGTCCTAAAACTCAGTGAGCAGTATTTACTCCATTTGTGTGTTGCTGCTTGAGTTTTTTTTTTTTTTTTTTTTTTTTGAATCTTTACTTTTCAGTAAGTTCAAATCAAATCTAATGAATAGATCAAACAGGTAAATTTATGCTGGGAATGTTGGTATAAGTTAATTAAATCATGTACATATGACTTGATACTCAAGTTAATACAACTGAAAGTTGTTTAAATCATTTTTAAGTAATTTTAAAGACAATACCCTGTAGGTTAAACCAGTTAAGTGGAATTAACTTTTTTTTAAAAGAACAGTCAAGACAACAAGATTTATGCTGAGATATTTAGCCTTATTGCTATAAAATTAAACATTTTGAGTTGCTTTACTCAATTTGTTAAAGGCACTGGGTTTCCTCAATTTGAGTATGCTGAACCTTTACAGTGTTGGCATTGGTTCCTTATGTTTAGTATTGGTTCAATATGCATTTGTTTTTGCAAAAGCTGTCATGTCAAAAAATATTTATATGCAAATATAGGAATGCGGACGTTGAAGGGCTCTTCATTGAACATGCTGTTCTGACTTCATTTTTGAATTTCTCAAGAACATACCAAGAATAACCTTGATGCTATAACAGGAAACATAATGCAATAAATGTAACAATGTGTATAAATGTAATAATAAATGTAATAAAATAAATGTAATAATGTGTTCTGCAGCCAGGCGGTATGCTGAAAAACGTAAATCTGGGAGGATGCAAATGTAATGACACAATGAACTCTTTGATATTATCAGTAAAAATGTAAGTTTGCATCTTTACTTGTATATGTCAAGTTCTGAAATTAATTTTCAATTTTCATTAGATTATTTCTTTAACAAGAGGCCCCTACATAATCCCAAACTATTTTCTTAGGCAAGTATCTTGTTTTATTTACTCTGTCCCAGTATCGCTCTGTGCAGTGCATTCTGGTCTCTTTCTACATGCAGATCCACACACTACACACAGAGGAGCCCAAAGGACCAACATGACAATCAGTTAGAAAAATGAAATGTTGGAGTAACATGAGCCAGCCATGTCAACACTTTCCATTACTGGGCTAAGTAGCACCAACATTGCATTACACTGAAAAAAGTGAATCTGAAATCAATCACAAAAATGCTGTTGCTAATTAGACAATGTGAGTAAACGTAACTTTAATGTTTACAGTTCTACATTATAAAACAAAAATAAGTAGATCACACTTCAAGTACTGATTGTGGAGATTAAAAAATTACATTCACACACTCAAAATAATGACTATGAAACTTCTAAAATTAAGTTGGCTGTACTTTAAATAAAAAGTAGAGCCAGCAGCTTTTTTAACTCAAGTTAACGCAGTATTTCTGAGCACAATGCACTACAGTTTGTTGAGTTCATGACTAATGATTAGATTTAGTGTGTAAACTGGCATGACCAAAGAAATGAGTGTATTCTGTTGTACCCCTAGGGGGCACCCTAACATCACCATGCCACACCATGCCTGAAAAGAATGGACACAGTCTTCACCATGGTCACTTACAAGATTCAGCAATTAACTTATTTGGAATAATGTCATGTATATTACTAATATACTGTTGTGCATGTCTTGTGTCTAGATTCACTGCTTAATTTTTGGTTTAATTCTTTTTTAAAGTGCATTACTGCATTGTATTATCTGTAAAACTTACAGCTTTAACCATAACGCTACCTGGTAGCCATGATACAAAATGGAATTAAGCAGGCATTTACCTGACAGGTTGTCACACTGACTGATATATAGACAGGCTTTTAACATATTTGATTTAGGTGGAAAGAAGATATTTTTCACTGATACACAATCTTTTTGCGGACATGACAGCTCGATGACTTCATTAATGATCTTCACCCATGTCCCATTCAGCATTTTATTGCGTGAATAAAAAAATAAAAAAAATTAGAATCAAGCAAACAATAGTTGAGTGCTAACTATCTACTAGCCAGCTGTAAATGTGTCAGTGAGAAACCTGATTTCAAAATATAAGTTTATCCCCAGTAGAAATGATGTACTGCATTCTGTAAGCATTACATTGCATTACATTACATTTAGGAGACTCTCCTATCCATCACCAATAGAATTCAGGAGAAACATTTACCTGATTTACACCTGATTAACATGCACAATACTGCCTGACTTGATAAACAACATTCCCAGGCTGGCAGGTAAAGATAAAACTCCACTAAAGCACCAGTGTCAGTAACTCTGTTAAACAAGATCCAAAGTACACATTCTAAGTAAGAATATCCTAATACATGACTCAAGTCCTTTTAAATAAAAGTGCGGATGCTGCTCTCGGTTTGTATCTAATTTCTTGTCTCCCCGTTACCAGTTGGAGCTTGCCTAAGGCTCTCTGGATATGGTTTCTTTACTGTCCTTCTGCTGACAGGCACAGGGGCCCACTGACCGAACACCAGCATTTAGCATATCAACGCTACTGCAGGCTGTAAGTTAAAAGAATGATAGTTAGATCATAGACCAAAGATAGTTTGCAAATAAACCTGCTTCTAGTGGTCCACCAGCGTGCCGACTGCTGCTGCTGTCCCATAGGCGCTCGCTGGATCTGTCTGTATGTGCACACATGAGACATGAACACATATCTGTGCACACGTGAGCCATGAACACATATTTGTGCGCACATGAGACATGAACACATATCTGTGCGCACATGAGACATGAACACATGTCTGTGCACACATAAGATATGAACACATATCTGTGTGCACATAAGACATGAACACACATCTGTGCACACTCTCTAGATGGCACTCCTGGGCACCAGTCTGGGCATATTCTTCTAGTGAAGCAGAACAAATCCATATATGCCTTTTCTGCATTGTAAAGAAAGCAGCATTTTAAAGAATTGCAGTCCTTTAATTAGTGCATATTTTGCCCAAAAAAATGCATTGGAATACAGGCCTGAGGTGCACTGAATAGTTAATGATCTGAATGGAACATTACTGTGAAGCGGCGAAGCACAGTTATCCATGTCAGCTTGTGCATGTTAGAGTACATTTTACAAACTGCCTGTTCACCGAGCTGAATACTTTATGAAGCAATTTTAAAAATGTGTAATTGTTTCATATAAGAAATAGCATATTAGCAGTACTCTCTAAAACATTACATATATAAAATATATCAAGAAGGCAGTATAAACGTCCATGGTGCCTGTTCATTTTCTGAAATACCTGATTATTCCCAGATTTTATTCCAAGAGACATTTCAGTAAATATTTCACAGTCTGTATGTTTGTTGATTCAGGCTCTTCTGATTTATTTGGCAGCAGCACTGTACCCCTAACCCTCAGTGTTCCGCACTCCACTGTTGTCTGTTAGCCTTATGGCTTATAGTTAGCCTTAAAGCTGTCCGCCCGGAAGCAGGTTGCTGTTGACTCTGAACTCTTTATCCCATGTTCCAAATGTAGGCCACCTGCACAGAAACCTACACCTCCACCATTTGGATTTTAGTTCCTAGATTGGACTTCATTGATTTACAGTAAGACATTTTGAGAGATATCTTGTATTTTTTGTAAGTAAATGCATTTCAGTAAATGAAGAAGATGTCCTATGTTTAATCAATGTCTCCGATCTGTGGATCTAAATGAGCTGATCTGTGGATCTAAATAAGCTGATTAGTGGATCTAAATGAGCTGATTAGTGGATCTAAATGAGCTGATTTGTGGATCTAAAAGAGCTGATCAGTGGATCTAAATGAGCTGATTAGTGGATCTAAATGAGCTGATCAATAGATCTAAATGAGCTGATCTGTGGATCCAAATGAGCAGAGGATCTAAATGAGCTTATTTGTAGATCTAAAAGAGCTGATCAGTGGATCTAAATGAGATGATTTGTGGATCTAAATGAGCTGATCAATAGATCTAAATGAGCTGATCTGTGGATCTAAATGGGCTTATGTGTGGATCTAAAAGAGCTGATCAATAGATCTAAATTAGATGATTTGTGGATCTAAATGAGCTTATTTGTGGATCTAAAAGAGCTGATCAGTGGATCTAAATGAGCTGATTTGTGGATCTAAATGGGCTGCTTTTTGGATCTAAATAAGCTTATTTGTGGATCTAAATGAGACGATTTGTGGATCTAAATTAGCTGATTTGTGGACTTCAGAAAACATGAACTTGTTTGTTTGCCTGTGATTGTCACTCCAGTTGCTTTGCAGTCTCAAGATTAGAGTCAGTTTGTTTACAGGCAAATGCAAAACTGAAATAAGCATTCTAAATAAGTCATGTTTAAGCTTGCTTCTCCATTTTATTTAGCAGGTATGTTTTAGTCAAAAGCAGTTTAATGGCACTCTATATGGAAAATAAATACTTTGTAAAATTGTCAATGTAAAATCTTTGAAAAACTCTTAGAGTACTCATGGTCCCTGTTGGATCCATATAAACTCTCTTAGAGTTAAATTAACACAGGAATTTTACTGTGATACCAGTTCAAATAAATGGGGTAGATATTGACACTAAAGAAAATCAGTATTAAGCCAATCAAGCTAATCCAGAACACAAAGGAAATAAGTCATGAATATGTAAGCATGAAACAATTAGACTTTCCCATTGACAGCAGTAACAGCAAAGCTTTAGACTTTCCCATTGACAGCAGTAACAGGCAAAGCTTTAGACTTTCCCATTGACAGCAGTAACAGCAAAGCTTTAGACTTTCCCATTGACAGCAGTAACAGCAAAGCTTTAGACTTTCCCATTGACAGCAGTAACAGGCAAAGCTTTATCATCAAACAATGAAAATAAGACTGGATACATGTTATAAGAATATAAATTCATATAGACCAAGGTGATGTTTCAATTCAGTGCAGTAAAAGTATAAACAAAATATTTACAATTCCATGAAAGGTAGACAGACTGTAATGAATCTTTCCGGATCTTTCTGTTATAATATAACAGGCAGCGGTGCTGGAGCTCCAAAACACTACTCTGCATTTTTATGCGTATGTTGCATTAAGCTACTGGAATTGCTAAAGAGATTTGTATATTTTAAGTGACTTATTTCCTGTATTTAAAACATCCAAATCTCTTTAGCAATTCCAGTAGCAGTGCTTGTGTCCATGTCAAAATGGAGAGCAGTGTTAGGAATTGAGTACAACATCACTGCCTATTCCATTAACATGCACAAAAGAGTCTAAAACATTCATTACCATCAAATCTATCTACCGTTCACAGAACTGTAAATATGCAATATGTGAGGCAGTTATTTATTATGCTATATACACTTTTAAATTCTGTTGCAGAATATAAAATTGCAAAAACTATATTTGAAAATGATATTGCAGAATATAATTAATTTTCCTTGTTTGCTAAAAAAAAAAAAGCTCAATGTAACAAAGCAATTCTTACTCTATTGTTTTGGCCAAATCTTTGTAACGCCCCCTCCCCCCCTCCCCCCCCCAAAAAAACAACAACAAATAAGTAAAACCAAATATATTGCAAAATATAAAAAAATAAAAAAAACATCAGTACAGATTCGCTCATGGAAACAATTCCGAACGATGCCTACAGGTACAGTCTGAGACTACATCTATAATGGATGCCCAACATGCAGTTACTGACAGGTAATGGACACCTTAAGATTCCTATAATACTGGCCCATTGAGCTGCAACCCAATTATCAGCCAATCAGCTGCTAACCTACAATGTCTTAAAATTTACATTGAACTACTGTTCTCAGCCCCGGTCCTGGAGAGCCACAGGATGTGGTTTATTTTCATTCCAAAATCTACAGCCAATTCAGACCCAGGAAACCAGGTGACATCGGTATCTGTGCGGTAAACCACCTTAACCGAGTGCTGAACAACAAGGAAAACCCTGCGGTTGTCCGGGGCCAGGGCTGGGGACCCCAGCAGACCCTGCGGCTGTCCGGGGCCAGGGCTGGGGACCCCAGCAGACCCTGCGGCTGTCCGGGGCCAGGGCTGGGGACCCCAGCAGACCCTGGGATGTCCAGTTTTTGGAAGTATTTACCTGTTTTTGCCAGTGGTGATTATGTCTTATTCTCACCACATATTTACCTGAAAAATGCCTGGTACCTACGGGACTGTACAGGCAAGTGTTGCTGATAACTGCAGTTGATTGCAAGGAAACCAGCAGGCTTTTACAATATGGATACATCTTTAGTTTGATATCAAGCTGTTTGCTTGCTACCTTCATGCCAAACTCAAAATAACAAAACTTTGTCTGGCTGTGCTTAGTGCATAAGGCAGCTCCATCCAGGCAGAATGCAAGCTGCTTCATAAATCATGACTCAGTTTCAACAGGCATCAGTTACAGCATCGCATCCCATGTTACACTAATGGGGACACGTACACATTTGTTTCAGATGTCTGAACCAATAAGCTGGTTCTTCTTTCACAGCCAAATTAACCATTTCATGATGAACTGCCCTGACTGTAAAACAGGGAGCTTCTGAAAGACACTGTGTGTTTTGGGAAAAAGAAATAACGTGTTTTGGGGGTACCGGGTCTACCCGTCAGCTCTGTACTCCAGTGTTATTCCAATGACTTTCGGTATGCATTTATTGTACGTTGCTTCGGATAAAAGTGGCTGCCACATAAATGTAATGTATGTATTGTATATATGTAATGTATTCAGAAGCCATTTCTTTGAATTCACACTTCTGAGGAGAAAATGATTAACTGGCACTAAGACACGGTTCTGTCAAGGTGTATAAAAAAGACAAAGAAGATCTGGACAGTAGAGATTTCATCCATCAGGAAAATGTCGCCAATAAAAGGCTTGAAAACAGCAAAGTGTTTTGGCTGAAGGCCATCACTGGGGAAAGGCTGAGCTTTCTCTGAGGTCTTCCACCCAAAATGTGCATTCTAAAAAAGACACTTTCAGGTGTAGCTTTTTTATCCAACATTCGGGGTTTGTTGAAAATCTATTGGTGTTTTTGGCCTGATACATTTCTTCTGTTTTCACATTCATTAATCTTGCTTTCTCACATCTCCTCCAGATAGAATATTCTTTTCTGTGTTTTCCCAATTCAGTTCTCCTTAAAGAGCTCCTTTCAGTTCCTCCTGAAAGGAACTGAAACAGCAATAGCAAAGAATCCAATGGAGCATTTAAGTATGCTGTTCCTTGGCTTTTCAAAAGAGGCATGTCATTCAAGATTACCCTGATAAAAGTTCACAGCAAAGACAAAATTTTGATTTCTCTCCAAGAGTGTCTGAGATTTATCTAACATGTTTCAGAGCATCTCCTGAGATGGTTCAAGCACAACATTATGCTTAAATATGGAGTGCATTAATGGGCATGTTCATGAGTGACGTGTTACGCCCCCATCACTAAATCACGCCTCCCTGCCTCAGCGTTTCCTTAAACGCGCAGCTCGTGCGATCAGCATTTCACCATGATGTTGCTGCCGCGCTACCTATTCTATGTGCTATACAAACAGCAAAAAACATGAGTTAGTTTATAAACAGCAACATAAAAATTACAACATAAGAGTGGATCCATGAAGTAACTATAATGACAGAATGATGCTGCACCCTGCCAATATTAACACTGGTTTGCTGCAATTTAAATTAAATTATTAGGTCCTCATAAAAGATGATTGCCTTTCCACACTTGAATTAAAACCTAAATTCAGGATCGACTTATTACTGGGACTACATGCTGGATGAAAATGTAGCTTTGATTCAACAATCTCAGCTTTTATTCGCCTGTATTTGCACAGAATAAGGAAGAGGCTGTCATGTTAAATGTCTATAAACATTTTCATTTTTATTCAGGTTTCGTCTCTTGCCAGTTTCACAATGTTCCTGTGATTTATGCTTGTAGTCTACGTCATAAACCTTTGGAGACTGAAGAGATGGTACATAACATTTATTTATTTATTTATTTATTTACAAAGAATACGTGGTCGGTGGGACGCAATATATCTGAATGTTGTCCATGCTTGATATACCACAACCCAAATAACCGCAACCATAATTCATCATTCCAAGAATTGAGGTTTGATTAATAAAATGAATAAAAACAAACACTGGAATTGGACGAGTCATGGGATTTCTGAATAAATTAGGGAAAATATTGCATGGCTTTTACCGTTTTCTGAGCTGGCTTTGCGCGGCCGGAATTAAAATAACAATCGTAAGGAAAATGCACAGTTATTTATCGTATTGTGATTTTGACTCAGGCTATTAAATTTAGGTTTTCGTCTTCCTTAATGCCACCGTGATATATCACACAGGGATGGAGATAAGGGAGGCTATTATTCAGCAATTCTGAGGCATCATCTGACTTCTTTGTTTTATTCATATTGAATAAATTGGCATTAAATCCATACATGATTATAGTATGCCTTACTGTGCTAATAAAGGGCATATGCTTGGTTAGAGCAGAGAGAAGGAGCTGCGCGTAGCCCTCCGCATACACCGTTCTGCGTTGGCACAGGCTGCGGGTTTTTTCCCTCTCCCACCCCCTTCGATCGGCTTCCATTCAAATTTGGGTCAGGGGTGAGAGATCCCAACGTCACAAGCTTGCAAGATGGCGCTCGGAAGGCTGTGAGATGAGAAAGCAGGGTGGTAAACTGAGAACGCTCCTACCGATGTATTAAGGTATAGAAATATCGTTTCTGCTATTTTTAAGGCAAACAAAATGATACTGCCAGGGGCTGGGTGCGATCTTGGGGCGGATTGTTTTTGCGCCGCGCGTACAAACGCAAGATTTACCCAATTTTAGTTGCTATCGCGTGCCAGTAAACAGGGGCTTCTCTTGTCTAATGCCTACTCCTAGAGAGCCAGTTTTACCAGCTTGGCAAGATGTGGTCGCTTCGGGTTGTCTTGCTAAACCCGCGATGCAATCGCTAGTAGTACAGGCTCCGCGAACACCGCGCTGCATTCTGAGTGAGTAATGGGGTATTTGCATGTTGTTAAGCAAATATTTGGTTTTGTTTATATATGTTTTTAAAGCTCTCACATTTAGGAAGCCCACGTTTGTAAATGTATAGCTTGGTGAACTGGCAAATTCAATTAAGCACAAGCAAATACCCGTTTCAGCTCGCGCTTAGGAATTATGGGGATCCCCATACTCTGTTTTTCCATGCGTTTATCTTTAAGCAGTAACTGCGCTTAAAATGTTAAATACTGAGTGCAAGGCTGGCATCGAAATCGCATCAATGTGCAAGATATGATGGGAAATGTAATTTAACTGCATTCGGACAATCGAGACCGTCGGTTTACATTCAGCGACGACATTTGAATATGCTATGGGCGCTATCCAATGAACCAGGTATGGTATAGTTTTTTTACATGATGAAGTCCAGTGATCGCTGTCTCTGTATGTGCATTATGATTATGTCCTCTCGAAGGCGTTGGGGCGGAAGTATACCCGAAACATTGTTCTCTGTGGCACTGGCTATTGTCGATCATTCAAGGTTTTGATGTCAAGGCTGGTAACATGGGAGTTCTCTCTTCCATGGACACGATTTCATAGGCTACAAGCTGTTACAAATGTGTTCGATGGTTGCGCTTTTTTTATGTAGTTGTTGTTATTGTCGGAAGTTTACGTAAAGAATGGATGTGACGTGTTTGCTTGATTTCAGATGCATAGGCTGCTGTGTCTTTAAGGTGCATGTGATGGTGGTGTAACATCTGAAGCGTGACTTTGGGGAAAGGTTTTTTTGTATATGTACATAATCACGTTGTTATTAAAGTGGTGGTCTGGAGCTTGTTCATTCAGAAAAGGGAATGCTTGTGATTGACAGGTTCTTTGGGGCGTTCGTGTTTTGTATCGGGTTGCATTGACTGGAAGGACGTCCAGCATTCTGGCCTATCTGGGCAGTTTTTCTTGACAAAAGAACGGCATAAGACGACTTGCATTATCCGCTGTGTATATTTGCCTGTGTATTGAATCACCCTCAATATCTGCAGTCTTTTTTTTTTTTTTTTTTTTTTGCAACAGTTGACATTTACCTGCGAATTTTACTTTTGCAAATTAGGGCTTTGCCCCCACTATTGCCCACCATACTGCTGGCTGATGTTATATTGACAGTAAAACGACGGTAACAAGTTGTATGCAACTACGGCTAATGAGCAGAAATGCGCCGCTCAGTTGCGAACGCCTGAGTACTCCAGGGTTTCGTTTGGAAAAAAATAAAGTATGGGCGGGGGAGAACTAGGTAAGGTCATTAGTGCTTCCGGTACCAGAGGAGGGTAAGGAAGCACCTCGCCTTCATTATCTGGGATTACAGTTTGGGTGCGATGGCGGAAGTGGCACGGCTGTGCCGTGAAGCAGTCCGTAAAAAATTAGGCAACAAAAAGAGTTGACTTGGCTAATCGGTCCATTTGCTTAATTGCCACATTATCCTCAAGTGATGCGACTTTCCCCCTTATTTGTTTCTAATATTTGTTCTTTACCCTAATCATCAACTAAAGGCAAAGGATGCAAAAAGCGCGCACACACACCAAGAGCTTTTACACTCCTTGTTTGACAGCTGACTACAGGTGAGAATGTGTAGCAGTCGCCCCAAATACGCGTGACAATTACTGTCCAACAATTCAGGATTCTGAGATTAATGGGGAAAAATGCCGTCCATTCCCGCAGAATGAAACGTGTGAGCTTGGGCCGATCTGCCCGGGCGGGCAGAGAGCGAGGCTGTTGTTTACTCGGGAATAGGGGACTCTTGTGCTTACTATAAGTATATTAGTGACTTAATGGATATAATTGGTCACAAGGACGGGGCACACAAGCGGCAGGGTTAATGGGCTCCAGCACACTGCTGCCCACTGCACAGACTGCTGGGTAAACACCAGCGTTCCTAAACGGACGCAGGCTGATCTGTGCGCGAGCGAGTGAGAGAGCGAGCGATTATGGCTGCGCAGTTAGTTGGCAGTAGGGATGTTAAAGGGCATGATCATTCTTAGAGCGATCCCTTGTACCACTGATGCCAGGATTATGCCAGATTATTTGTTCCTAATATTTCAAGATTGCAGGTTAAATTGTTCTGTGTTTATTACTGCTTTTTTTTTATTGAATTATTTTTTTTCAGTTATGCATCTTGAAATTTCAATTTTGAAATTCAAATTTGGGGGAAGTTACTGTTGAAATAACTGTCGTTTGCAAATTGACTACATTTGTTTTAGGGGAGGCAAAAGGTGTGCATGTAATTTTGCATATTAAGGAAAGTGGGGGAAAATTTACTGGACAAGCATATACTTTCTTTTAAACATTTTATTAACAGAAATTAAAAGTAGGTTGAAATGTCAGGGGTCTGGTAACATACAGTGTTATGTACATGCGGTTGTTCTTCATGCTAAATGACCACCCTGCTCTCCTTGCTATGTACAAACTCAGTATAGGCTTTACACAGTGCCATTGCGGCTGGCTACATAGCTGGCATTTACTGTGGCAATTCAATAAGTACAGTTTCTTCAGTTTCTTTTAACACATTAACCTCTTCTGTAGACACCATTTAATCACATTCAGCTCTAGTCTGGAATATTGTGGGTAGAGCCACATTGGCTATTGTTGATTTCAGTATTTAAATTGCTGTTTAAAAACAACTTGTATCTGCTGTTCACATAATGATGACATTCATTTATCAAGGTTTTTTTCTGATCTGCCAATCTGTTCAGAATGGCAGCATTGCTCTAAACCTAAATCTTACTCAAGCAGCATCTTCAGGAAGACATAAATGATAATCAACCAATTATTTGGAAGAACTCTTTCTTTACTGAAAAGCTGTTTGCATAGATATAGAATTACTGCATGGCATTCAGGCTGAGCTTTCTGTGGTGTATCCGATAGCGTGGGCCGGAGTTAGGTTTCGTTTTCTCAGTCTCACCCCTAATGCAGTGTGGTGGGCGGTGACCGGTTCAGTGCGTGGGCTCACGGGAGAAAACTCGATTGTTGAGGTAGGCCAAAAAAAAAAAAACTTTGAAAAATTCATGAATATGCATTTAATGTGAACTAGGCTTTGTTAGAACTCTTAGAATTAAATTTTTTTTTGCCATGGAGTCTAAAGAAAAATGTTTCTCGTCAGTTAAACCATAGAGAAGAGTCTTTTTTGGCATGTGCAGTAAATATTACTAATTAAAAAGGTAATTCTTAAGTCAGTGGTCTAAATAGGGTCACACATGTGGTCCAGCAGTGTGGTGAGCCTAAAGAGGCGGTTATGGACGGTTCTCTGCAGTAAAGCTGGGGTATATACTGTGGTTTCCATCCCTGGTCCTGGAGAGCCACAGGATATGCTGGTTCTTTGTCATTACGCTTCACTTATTTGGCCAGTTAAAGCTGCTGAATACAGTGCCCACTTTCAGAAGAAAGCGTTCCAAAAGGGTCCTCTTTCTCCGCAGAGGAACCCTGTCTAGTCAGGAAAATGGTTAAACTGGGAGCTTTCACACTTTTCACACCTGCCATAGAGGGTTCCATACAGAACTTAGTATGGTTCCCCAATGAAGACAAGCCAAAGAACCCGTTTTTCTGAGTGTGTGGGAGTAGGGTTATTGGCTTGTCTCCGTAGGGAAACCCTTTCTAGTTTTTTATGGAGGGTTCTCTGGATTGTCTCCGATTAATGCTCACTCCACCATTTGAAAAAGGCGGTTTGTTTGGCATCATTAAGGAGACGTACAGGGTGTCGATTGCAGCAGACTTTAGTAAAAGAACAAAAGAAAAAAACTGGCACGATGATTTCTGAGAAGTGCGTGAGATCGTGCGAGTCCACGTGCTTTCCTGTTTACGGTGAAGCCGATCTGCACGCCGCACTGCGAGGTGATAAATATTGGCAGCGATGATGAAGGTTAAAACGCGCGCACCCTGTAATGAGGTCATTTGCGGGGGGGGGGGGGGGGGGGAGCTCCTGTGTTACTCCATTTCTCAGTGGTATTGAGCGTGTGGACTGGCCTTGTGTACACAGCGCAAGCTTCCTGCACCAGTTGCGCTTGCAAGCCTGCTCCCACACGTCCAGGCAGGAGACTGCCACAGTCTGCATACAAGCGCTAAAGATGCCTGCACCACATACCCTTCAGCCAGCCGAGCTTCGCTCTGGAGAACGCTTCGGCTCTCAGCCGGCCGAGCTTCGCTCTGGAGAACGCTTCGGCTCTCAGCCGGCCGAGCTTCGCTCTGGAGAACGCTTCGGCTCTCAGCCGGCCGAGCTTCGCTCTGGAGAACGCTTCGGCTCTCAGCCGGCCGAGCTTCGCTCTGGAGAACGCTTCGGCTCTCAGCCGGCCGAGCTTCGCTCTGGAGAACGCTTCGGCTCTCAGCCGGCCGAGCTTCGCTCTGGAGAACGCTTCGGCTCTCAGCCGGCCGAGCTTCGCTCTGGAGAACGCTTCGGCTCTCAGCCGGCCGAGCTTCGCTCTGGAGAACGCTTCGGCTCTCAGCCGGCCGAGCTTCGCTCTGGAGAACGCTTCGGCTCTCAGCCGGCCGAGCTTCGCTCTGGAGAACGCTTCGGCTCTCAGCCGGCCGAGCTTCGCTCTGGAGAACGCTTCGGCTCTCAGCCGGCCGAGCTTCGCTCTGGAGAACGCTTCGGCTCTCAGCCGGCCGAGCTTCGCTCTGGAGAACGCTTCGGCTCTCAGCCGGCCGAGCTTCGCTCTGGAGAACGCTTCGGCTCTCAGCCGGCCGAGCTTCGCTCTGGAGAACGCTTCGGCTCTCAGCCGGCCGAGCTTCGCTCTGGAGAACGCTTCGGCTCTCAGCCGGCTGAGCTTCGCTCTGGAGAACGCTTCAGCTCTCAGCCTGTCCAGCGAGTGCCTGCGAGTTACAGGCGCTTATCAGGGTTTCTGTTTCCATCTTTGACAGCTCTGCACTCATGTTGGCAGAGTGTCCGGAAGGTAAAACCTGGGCAACCTGGTGGGCAAATGAGAATCAGCTGGATTCCTCTCATGCAGAAGACTGGAAATCCTGGATTATTTTGTAATCCTTTTGAAATTCTGTGGTCAGCACCTCTGCTACTGTATTATTTGAAACTTGGGGGGGGGGGGGGGTGTAACCATGGAGGAGAGTGGGTTTGTTTATCACGATATGAATTTTATATGGAATGCATGCAGTTAGTCTCCGATTGGTGTTCGTCAGGTGTAGCATACAGGCCAAATTGTATGATATTGGTTTTCTCTACAATATCAAACATCAGACTAATTATATGTCAGAGTCACACTTCAAATGCCATAGTCATGTGAACACTGAAATGTCCACAACAATAGCCAGCCCAACCCCCCACCACCTGCACCCCCCACCCAGCCCGACCAACCATCACCTGCACCCCCCACCCAGCCCGACCAACCATCACCTGCACCCCCCACCACCTGCACCCACCACCCAGCCTGACCCCCCACCACCTGCACCCACCACCCAGCCCGACCCCCCACCACCTGCACCCACCACCCAGCCCAACCAACCACCACCTGCCCCCCCACCCAGCCCAACCAACCACCACCTGCACCCCCCACCACCTGCACCCACCACCCAGCCCAACCAACCATCACCTGCACCCCCCACCCAACCCGAGCCCCCACCAGCTGCACCCCCACCCAGCCGGACCAACCATCACCCAGCCCCCCACCCAGCCCGACCAACCATCACCTGCACCCACCTACACCCAGTCTAATTTCTTTCATCTGGTTTGAATAAAAAATCTACGCTGTCTGTCTAAAGTACACCATATAACCTGACATGGGCCTGTGCTGTAATTCACACCAGTGCTTAGATCAGCTTTAAGTGGCCTTCAATGTGTCGTGTCACTCTGTAGGTTTAAGAGAAACCCATCGCTTGCTTTGGAATCATAAGCATCACATATCAGTCAAAGATCCGAGTCTTAGGAATGGGAAGTAGTTAGGAAATTTGGCTAGGAATCTACTGTTTTTGTTAAAAAAAAATGTGTATGGGGACAAATCTTAAGTCTATATTCACTGGTAATTCTGGAGGAAACTAAGATTATGATCCGTGTTGGCAGTGATAAATGTGATTAAAAAATCTACAGATGTTCAAACAACAATGGAATGATTGGAATATGAAGAAGCTTTACACTCCTTTTTAAAGACTTCGGAGCACTTTCAGGTGCGTGTGTGGGGTGTGACTCGGCTAGACCAACCTCCACTGCCTAATCCCCACCTACCTGAGGCATGGTAGCCATTTTGGGACACCTCAGCCACACATCAGCTGGGCTGGAAGGGGAGAGGCTATTTGGGGGGGGGGGGGGGCCGGTGGTTCAGTGATTGGACAGGCAGATGGGGGGGGGGGGGGGTCGAAGTGGAAGGTGAGGATACCCCCCCCCTTTACAATGTGTTGTGCACAAAAGAGGGCTGGGTCAGCACACAGTACAGCGTTCAATATTAATTCAGCTGCAATAGTTCAGTGCCATTACAGCTGTGCCCCCTCCTCCCCATTACAGCTGTGCCCCCTCCTCCCCATTACAGCTGTACCCCCTCCTCCCCATTACAGCTGTACCCCCTCCTCCCCATTGCAGTTGTGCCCCCTCCTCCCCATTACAGCTGTACCCCCTCCTCCCCATTACAGCTGTACCCCCTCCTCCCCATTACAGCTGTGCCCCCTCCTCCCCATTACAGCTGTACCCCCTCCTCCCCATTACAGCTGTGCCCCCTCCTCCCCATTACAGCTGTGCCCCCTCCTCCCCATTACAGCTGTACCCGACGCCCCCCTGCATTACAGCTGTATGCAAAGCAGCTTGAATTCCTCTGCTCAGCACCCCTGGGTCTAATGAACAGCAAAGCAAACCTGCCTGAGTTTTTAGCTACTTGCACGGTGCCCCCTGATTTTTATTAAAACAAAAGCACATCCACCCACAGGCTCTGGTGCATTGAGGGGTAAACCCCCTTTATTTGTTTGGCCTTTTTCATGTTCTTAATGAAATTATATCCTCCTGTTTTCTCAAGCTTTATGTTTATAATGAAGGAACATGCTGCTGCTTTCTTTGACCTCAAATGACTCTTTAACCACACAGTCAGAAGGTAAAAGAAAAGCCCCATTGTGTGGGCCAGTATCTGGCTGGAGCATGCTCCCTGCAGTGTTTTAGAAGCTGGTGTGTTGTGTGTGCAGGGATCTTTGTTTGGCGCCTGTCACCGGGTCAGTTCCAGTTTGCACAGGAAGTCAGGTGGCCTGTGGTTTCAGGGCAGAGAGGGGGGCTGTGCTAAAGACGAATCCTAGTTGTTCTAATTCTGCACTAAAAGAAGTTTGAACTGGTAAAACCCTAACACCACACCTCCCTCGTCCAAACCCTAACCCCACACGTCCCTCGTCCAAACCCTAACCCCACACGTCCCTCGTCCTTACCCTAACCCCACACGTCCCTCGTCCAAACCCTAACCCCGCACCTCCCTCGTCCAAACCCTAACCCCGCACCTCCCTCGTCCTTACCCTAACCCCACACGTCCCTCGTCCTAACCCTAACCCCACACGTCCCTCGTCCTTACCCTAACCCTAACCCCACACGTCCCTTGTCCTTACCCTAACCCTAACCCCGCACCTCCCTCGTCCAAACCCTAACCCCACACGTCCCTCGTCCTTACCCTAACCCTAACCCCGCACCTCCCTCGTCCAAACCCTAACCCCGCACGTCCCTCGTCCAAACCCTAACCCCACACGTCCCTCGTCCTTACCCTAACCCCACACGTCCCTTGTCCTTACCCTAACCCTAACCCCGCACCTCCCTCGTCCAAACCCTAACCCCACACGTCCCTCGTCCTAACCCTAACCCCACACGTCCCTTGTCCAAACCCTAACCCTCCCTCTCTGCTTCGTGCGGTTGGCTCTAAACCCTTCGGCACGGTTCGCAGTTCAGCAGAGTGGCAGCTGGCCAGCAGTGTGCAGGCGATGTGGGCGTGGCCAAACGGGACGCAGCGGGGCGGGGCAGGACCATTATCACCTGCGCTGAACCTGCAGCCAGCAATGTGATTATCACATTGTATTTGGAAATTATGAAATGGTACCTAAATGCAAGTCTGCTGCAGGGATTTGGTTTTCATACATTTGTGTTCCCATGCGTGATCAAAAAATGATGCAATTGCTCTTTTTCAGAAGTCAGAACACATTTTATTTTTGATTTAAATGTAGGTCTGCAAGACCATTTATCAGAGATGATTTTTTAAAAGTGTCATTTAAGAGTAGGTGTGATTCAAAAGCATCTTTCATGAAGATGGTTTGAGCCGGTCCCTGTGAAATCGTAGGGGGTTGAAATCGTGTTGGTTTCTGATTTTGTTATCCGTTCCGTTTCCAGTTGGAGGATGTAGATCGCTTTCCTCTCTGAGGTACTCACTGCTAGAAGAGGCGACCACCAACTGCCATCATGACTTAGAAAGTAGCAACGAATGGTTATCTTGCTGATACAACTGCTCAGCAAAAGCTACAGGAGTAATAGAATCTGCACGTCCCTGAGTGAAACGGATTGCTCTGCAGCACTTCCTGTCTGTGAGAGTGACCGAGGGGGGGAACGGAGCGAGAGCTGGGAAAATGGTGGCATGCGGGAGGGAGAAGAGCCGGTGATAGGGAGGTGAATGAAGAGGTTTGAGGGCACACAGCCCCATTGGCATGCAGCCCCACTGGCACACCTGCCACATCAAGGCCTTCACAGCATCTTGCAAATTCTTTTAAATTTTCATATTCAGTACAAAGTGGTCCAGCAGGCTTTCTACTGTAACCAATCATCCAGCTGGCTCTGAAATCCTTCATCATCTGGCTGTTCTCACATACAGGAACTTGCATAATTAAATAAAAATCTTTTTTTTTTAAGTAGTTGAAAGATCTGTGAGGATAGACGTGGTTGTACGGGACGGGCAGTTCTTGGGACGACCTGCTTTCGTGTGAAACCCAGGCGACGATACGGAGCTCCTCCTGCTGGGTGACGAGCTCAGACCTGAATGAGGAGGGGGGGGGGGGGTAATGCAAATTCTGGGTACAAGCCAGGGCCTGCCAAGGAGAGGAGGCCCAATCGGGAAGGCTGCCACACCCACCCCTACGTTTGGAGTTTTCCCAGATCAGGTTGCAGGCTCCCGCCACCCACAGCCATCTTACAGTGTCCACAGTTCCACCCCCACCCCCTTCCGCCTGAACACAAAGTGGCTAATCTGGGGTTACCTGTCAGTAATTATGGGTGGCAGAGTATTCCTGTATCGCGCTGAAAGCTGATACTGGTGCTGGAGGAGTAGTTTGGGGGGGGGGGGGGGGAGGTGCTGCTTGATTCCTCCGACCCCCCTCCCTCCCTTTGTAACCGGAATGCTACATTACATTTGTACACCGCTGAGAACATGACACTGTATGTGGGCGTTGCGTGTGCGAGGTGGGGGGGGAGTCGAGGGGGGGGGGGGCCTGGGACCACCTCGGGGCGCTGGATACCGCCTCAGTCTGTGGCCCTCCTCCAAATCCGGCCGCTTAAAGGAAGCAGGACAGCCGCTTCCGTTTTATTGGGTGGGGGGTGCGGGGTGCAGGGGGTGCGGGGTGCAGGGGGTGTGGTTGATCTCCATGTCACATACACTAAAGCAGGTCCATGTTTGTTTGTTTATTTATTGTTCCGTGGTTTTTTGAACACTGAAACAGTGTTGTGAGCATGTCCTACACACCCATCTATGAACGTACCCGTCTGAGCCAACCAGTCTATGAGAGTACCCTTCTGTGAGCGTACCTGTTAGTGTACCCTTCTGTGAGCGTACCTGTTAGCGTACCCTTCTGTGAGCGTACCTGTTAGCGTACCCTTCTGTTAGCGTACCCTTCTCTGAACGTGCCTGTTAGCGTACCCTTCTGTGAGCGTGCCTGTGAGCGTACCCTTCTGTGAGCATACCTGTTAGCGTACCCTTCTCTGAGCGTACCCTTCTATGAGCGTACCTGTTAGCGTACCCTTCTGTGAGCGTACCTGTGAGCGTACCTGTTAGCGTACCCTTCTCTGAGCGTACCTGTTAGCGTACCCTTCTGTGAGCGTACCTGTTAGCGTACCCTTCTGTGAGCGTACCTGTTAGCGTACCCTTCTGTGAGCGTACCCGTGAGCTTACCCGTGAGCGTACCCGTCTGAGCGTACCCGTGAGCATACCCGTCTGAGCGTACCCGTGAGCATACCCGTCTGAGCGTACCCGTCTGAGCGTACCCGTGAGCGTACCCGTCTGAGCGTACCCGTCTGAGCGTACCCGTGAGCATACCCGTCTGAGCGTACCCGTGAGCATACCCGTCTGAGCGTACCCGTGAGCTTACCCGTGAGCGTACCCGTCTGAGCGTACCCGTGAGCATACCCGTCTGAGCGTACCCGTGAGCATACCCGTCTGAGCGTACCCGTCTGAGCGTACCCGTGAGCGTACAGTGTATGAGCGTACCCGTGAGCATACCCGTCTGAGCGTACCCGTCTGAGCGTACCCGTGAGCATACCCGTCTGAGCGTACCCGTCTGAGCGTACCCGTGAGCATACCCATCTGAGCGTACCCGTGAGCATACCCGTCTGAGTGTACCCGTGAGCGTACAGTCTATGAGCGTACCCGTCTGAGCGCACTTGTCTATGAGCATACTCTTCTATGACCATACCTGTCAGGATACCCGTGAGCGTACCCGTGAGCATAGTCTATGAGCGTACCCGTGAGCGTACCCGTCTGAGCGTACCCGTGAGCGTACAGTCTATGAGCGTACCCGTGAGCGTACCCGTCTGAGCGTACCCGTGAGCGTACAGTCTATGAGCGTACCCGTGAGCATACCCAGATGGGTTTCTGCTCTCTCATTGAGAGAGAGGCAGCGCCGGATGTTTGCAGGTGTGGTTCAGCACATGACCGTTTATCCCTGTTTGCCAAGGCCTGTGGTTGGAACACGTCCCACAGGCCCGAGGGCAGAGGGGGGTGTAAGTGCGTGAGTGCGATTTAGAAAGCTCCCTGTTTTGAAAAACTGCAGTCATCCCAAACCAGCTTAACTGGACCCCAGAGGACAAATCCAGCTGCTAATGGATATTTTTTATTTAGTTCTCTCAGCTGACCAGCATTGATCAGATGCAGTTAAACAACACACATAATATCCAGAGTATGGTTTCCATAGTGAACATAACAACGCCACATGAGAACAAGTGCCTCATGTTGTCTGAAGATTTTCTGACCCGTTTCTCTGCTGGTTGTGTGGGCTCTAGTGAGTCTTTCTGGATAAGAAGGCCAGCTAAATGCCTGTATGTACGTGTGAGTCTTACCTGTCTCCCTTGTTCTCCCAGGCTGTACAGGTGTCGGAAGAGAAGGTGGAAATGGAATTGCCAAATCATGCCAAACAATTGCTGCTGCAGCTGAACCAGCAAAGAGCCAAAGGTTTCCTGTGTGACGTGATCATCGTGGTGGAGAACGCCCTCTTCCGGGCGCACAAGAACATCCTGGCGGCCAGCAGCATCTACTTCAAGTCCCTCATGCTCCACGACAACCTGATCAACCTGGACACGGAGATGGTGAACCCGTCCGTGTTCCGGCAGATCCTGGACTTCATCTACACGGGCAAGCTGCTGTCCTCGGAGCCGAGCAGCGAGCAGAACTTCACCGCCCTCCTGACGGCGGCCAGCTACCTCCAGCTGCACGACCTGGCGGCGCTCTGCAGGAAGAAGCTCAAGCGCAACGGCAAACCCCTACCCACCAAGCCCTGCCCCCCCACCGGGGGGCGCCCTCTCCGCACCCAGAGGCTGTCCTCCATGCCGCTGGTCCTCGCCCGCTTCTCGGGGGCGAAGGAGAGCGAGAAGAAGGAGCGGCGTGCCGAGCCGGCGAGCGACAGGCTGTCGGACGAGGAGCATGGCGAGGGCGCGGGCCAGGCGGCCGGGGGGGGCAGCAACGGGAGCGGCGGGGGGAACCAGCAGCTGGGCCTGGACCTGTCCAAAAAGAGCCCCTCCGTTGGCACGGCGACCGACGAGGTGAGCCCCAACAGCAGCACCCCTCTGGAGTCCCCGCCCCGCTCCACATCCACAGCCAACAGTGCCTCGTTCGAAGACCCCCAGCAGGGCGGCGACGCCGAGCCCATGGACCTGGGGGAGGCAGGGGCGCAGGAGGAGCGCCAGGCCCTGCCAGGCCTGCGCAAGAGCTCCCGCCAGATCGCCCGCAAGAAGGAGGGGGGCGAGGGGGGGGAGGACGCCGGCAAGGAGCCGGGCCGTCCCGTCCTGACCAACGGCCTCGGCCGGGGGGCCAAGAAGCCGCCGGCGGGCGAGCAGCGGTCCAGCGGCGGCAGCTTCAGCTCGGACCGCTCCTTCCTGTGCAAGGAGGAAGAGGAGGAGGAGGAAGAGGAAGGGGCAGAGAACGGGCGGGAGCACAGCGAGGACAGCGGGCAGAGTGAGGCGGAGGGCCGGGGGGGCGGCGGCAGGGCCGGCGGGGGCCGACGCCGGGCCGGCGCTAACTACGTGTTCCGGCAGGAGGGCTTTGAGCCTGCGCTGGGCGACAACCTGTACGTGTGCATCCCCTGCGGCAAAGGCTTCCCCAGCTCGGAGCAGCTCAACGCCCACGTGGAGACGCACACCGAGGAGGAGCTCTACATCAAGGAGGAGGACTCCTACGCCAAGGAGGCCACGGAGGCGGAGGACCTGTCCTCGCAGGCGGCCCCCCCCGCGGCAGCCTTCGGCGCCGGCTCCGAGCCCCGCCCCTTCAAGTGCACGGTGTGCAGCAAGAGCTACAAGGACCCGGCGACCCTGCGGCAGCACGAGAAGAGCCACTGGCTCACCCGGCCCTTCCCCTGCAACATCTGCGGCAAGATGTTCACGCAGCGCGGCACCATGACCCGCCACATGCGCAGCCACCTGGGCCTCAAGCCCTTCGCCTGCGAGGAGTGCGGCATGCGCTTCACCCGCCAGTACCGCCTGACCGAGCACATGCGCGTGCACTCGGGCGAGAAGCCCTACGAGTGCCAGCTCTGCGGCGGGAAGTTCACGCAGCAGCGCAACCTGATCAGCCACCTGCGCATGCACACGTCCCCGTCCTAAAGCCAAAGACTCGCCGTATCCCCTTTTCCCTTTTTCTTTTCTCCAAAGCGCTCAGTCGCGCGCCCTCTCTCCTTTTCCGCGATGGAGACCCGGCGGCACACGCAGAAATTCCTCAAACACCTCTCTGCCCGTGTGACACCCGTGCCGGTAGGTCACATGACCCACAAGGCACAAAGAAGCTTAGGGGAAGACGGGCGTAGTCTCCCTTCTCTGCTGAAACTCCAGGGATGAGCGGAGAAACCTGCAGTTTTATTTTTATTACATGCTGTGAATGTTGACTGGGGTACTCAAACTGTGTCACGACCACTTGAGATGACCAAAAACCCTAAACCCTTCCACCCCTTTCTCCAAAAAAAAGTCTAACCTTTTTCAAAAACGAGCCACAGCGAAATAGGTAGACCAGTTTACTACCAACAGGTGTGGCTTCAAGTAGTGTGAGTAGTAGAAGGAAACATAAATGAAACTCTTCAGCAGACACCCGTGTGATTGTTGGTGGTCGAACCGAAGCCAGACCTCTTGAACCGTATGGCAGTTTTCCAGCATGCAAGTAGGCAGTAGAATCTTGTAGCTGTTTATCCTGAAGGTAAGAATGCACAAAGGACTGAACCTGTGTATAAAGGAGAGAAACTGGGTATGCCTATGTAGCCTGGCCCATTAAATTCAGTGGTCTGAAGGTTAGTTTATTACCCCAACATACACAGCTACCCTGCTTGTGGTCCTTTTAATAGGATTCTCGAAAAGGGGGTCTGAAATCGATATTAGGATTATTTTCATTTATAGTTCTTAGGGTTATTCCAGCAAAGGAAAAAAATACAAAACATAGTGGTACTTGTTTTATTGAAAGAACTTGTAATGTATGTGAATGTTTAAACTGGAAGTTATAGGAATATTTCTTGTAGGGGTGGGGTGAAGGTATTGTTTTGGGGGGTGTTTTTTGATATAGTCTGGAGTAGGTACCATTTTTTTGGGTTTGTATAGCTTTTCCCCCTCACTTAAAAAAAAGAAAAAAGACAAGTCTACATGAATAGGCTTGTAACCTTGCTACCTCTTATCTTTAAGAACAATACGCGGATTCGTCTGAGAATGTCGGAGGTGTCCTGATTGTAATTACATGTATAAAGTCTGTAGAGTTGCATTTAACATGAGGCTTTAAAACCTGCCCATCTCTCAACAAAGGTTTTCATGCTATATTTCTCGGAGGTTTACTGGTGATCATGGTTTTCTTGTCAAAGGAAAGGATAGCTTTTTGGGCGCTGAGTATTCGGGAGTCTCTCCTCAGAAACGTACTGTAACGTCCTTGCCTGGAGCCCACAGCTGAAAGCAGGTTAGTTTATTTCTGAACTTCGTTCCAAAGAGATGATGAATGTCAAGGAGCTGATTAACAAATACTAGAGAAGTCCATAACCAAAGTTTAAAAAAAAATATGAGAGTAAATATACAGTGTAGCTGACAATTATTTTCTTCTCCTGTAATTTTTATGTTTTAAAATTCTATCCTAGACCAAGAACTCTGTAGTGGGGGGCTTTGAATGTTAACTAATTGCTGTATTTTTCTGACCAATGAAAGTCTGCGGATTGCAAGTAAAACTTCTGCTGATTGGTGGGCCGGTAAAATTGTAAACTTTGCAGCTTCAGAAGTTTACAGTGTTCCCTCGGCAACAGTTTGTCTCATTTCCCTTGTACTCTCACCTGTTCTCAACAGGGTGTTTTATTTCAGTGCAGACCAAAAAAAAACAAAAAAAACAAAAAAAAAACTAAAGAAAAAAAGGTAAAATTTAAATGTAATAATGTGGATTTAGGCTTGTAGATTTGCTTGTTTTTTGTTGTTTTTTTGATCAGAATTGTGAAGCTTGTATTGAATGAGCGGTACACTGGACCAGAGAGGACAGATTCTTTTGGGCTGTATTAGCTACCCATTTGAAAATTGCTATGGACTCAAACTGTCAAATTAAAAACAAACATTAAATTAATAATTTTGATATATAATTCTAAATTTAGGCATGATCTTAAAACGGTGGGCCCTCTCATTGGTTGGTGTAATGTTACTGGATGAGGGTAACTGCTATTAAAAATGGATTATAAAAATGGTGAAATTCCCCAAAAGAACCATTCACACAGAATCCAGTGTGTCATGTTCCCAGCAGGACTCTGCAGAAGGACCTTCAATACAAGCCTTGTAGACATTCCTCTATGCTTGCTCATAGTCCTGTTTCATGTGAAATGTGTATCGGCATCGCGATGCGGCCACAGTCCTGATTCTGTTGAGTGCAGACGGAGGCTGCTGCATTCTGGGCTCCTGTCAGTCGCCATCTTGGCTTTCCTGAAAGACTCTGTTCCTCTCCCCTTGTTTTGAGAGGAAAACTTTTCAGACATTTGCTTTTCATTTGATTTTACATTTATATAAAAAAAACAACACGGCCTTAGTTAGTTCTGCTTCCACACTCTTGGTTCCCTCTGCCTGCCTTCTCATTTTGAAGTCAGAACTTTTGAGTCATTGATTCCATTATTTTATTTTTACAATTATGGAGAGAAAAAAATCAATCTGCCCTTCATTCATTCCAGTACCAAACTCCCTGCTGCCTCCCCTTCAGTGTCAGGGGCACATGTGGCCTGGGACAGGGGCTGTGCCCCCCCAGCCTGGTTTACAGGAAGCCCCCTCAGTCTGCTGCATGTGGCGCTTTCCTCCCCCCCCCCCCTTTTTTTGTTTTTAAGTATTTAACGTTTGCGCTTCTCTAAACAGTGCAGGGTCTGTTTTCCCCAAACGCCCCCCTTCCAGGACATTCAGGAGCCCAGGATGCTTTCCCTCTGTACACCTGTGTGCACGTCAGCACTTCATCAGTTCAGTGTAATGTCTGTGAAGCAAAGGTGTATTGTACAGTGAGATCTACTGATCTCTGCAAAGCTGTTGGCACTGCAGTTAAACTAAAGAAAGCAAGAATGACAAAAGGAAAGCAAAAAAAAAAAAAACAAAACAGGAAAAACACAAACTGTGACAGTACTACTCAAACTTCAGGGACGGTTTTGTGTCTTAGAACACAGGACTTTCAACTACATTTGTACAACATTTTATTGTATTGATTTTCTGTATTTTATCAAAAGAAAAAGCAAAACACTAGTTTCATATTTAAAACTTTAAAAATGTTCCTTTTTCACGGATCACTAAGCCTTCAGAAAAGGCCGGGCAGCTCAGACTAACAGATTAACTTCTATTCTCAGTTCCAGAGTTAAGGAAAAAATAAAATTGTAGTGTACGTAAAAGTGGTGAAAAAATAGCTCATACCCAAATCCACAAACTTTTTTAAACCAAAGCACATTTGAATGATCGACACCTTGTGTGGCTCAACAAAAAAAAAAAGATAACGTATGTATTTATCTCATTGTTTACAAAAAAGAAAAACTTTTACAGTTCCAGACCTCAAACCAGGTGAGACCAGTCCGAGATGCTTTGCTTTTCTTTAAATTGCCTGTAGAAAAGCACTGATGTTTCTGTGCGTTGGTGAATTGGTGAGAATTCGCTGCGCAGTTTGAAATGGGGGGGCGGGTTGCTATTGGCTGGTCTTGGCCAATGGGCTGTGCCTCCCAGTCCACTTCACTCAGGCTTCCGTGAGGCTGAGATGAGTCTAGCTTTGGTGTCAATCTGTTGGCGGCACTTCCATAATACCTTAACGCAATTTCAGTCTGTCAGATATAGATATATAGATAACCCGAGCCTACTCTCTCTCTCTCTCGGGTGTTTATTAAAGAGATGTTTTTTAAAGTGTGTTTACATTAATAAGAACACGAAACTAAAGTGGTACCTCATTATTAATCCTTTTAGGATTTTTACCTTTAAAGAATATCAGCGGTTATATTAGGTATTGCATGTGAATATTTTATTGTGGGGGTCTGTGATTGTCCCTTTAAAAAGGGGTAGGGGTAGAGTTAGGGTTAAGCTGTCTGCTGATAAGAAAAGCAAACCCAGCTCTGACTGGCCTCACTCCTAACCAAGCTGGTGCAAACACTCGTTCACAGTGTTCTTTTTTATCAGATGTCTATTATTGTCAGTGATGAATGTATTTATTTCTCTGATCCTGTTTTCACTTTTTCTAAAGAATTCCTTTGGTGTGTGAGATGAGGTGTTCACAGGGTCCTTATTTTATTCTTAAATGTTTTTTTTAAACTAAATTTCAAGCTGAGAGAAATAACACAACAGCCATAAACCACAACCAGTGAGGTTCTTTGTACAGTTCTAATGTACAGTTATCTCAGCTAAAATGTCCTAGCAGTCTAAGTAGGTTTTCACTGTGCACTGGATAAAGTAGTGTTCGCCCTCGTCAGGAACACGAAGACTCTCTTGCAGATGCAGAACAGCGTCTTCTACAGGGGGGGCATGGGTGTTGCCGAGCCACAGTTTTAAGGCTTGAAAAAGTGTTTGAAGCGTTTTTTTTTCTTCTTTTTTTTTTTCTTAAAGGCAACTGGTTCATCTTTGCAAACCCTTAGTCCTAAAAGCCAAAGCTTTTTTCACACCCTCTGTCCTGGCTTTAATTTCATCAGACGCAACAGTTACCCGTGCAGGTGTTGATTGATAGCTTTATAAAATGCACTTTTTTATGTTAAATCTCTTTAGGGTCCCTTGACGCCGTACATATCCGTTCACACTGCTGCGGTCCCACACCATTACCTTCTCACAGCTTGTTCTGCTGTATCACCATTACCTCCCCACAGCTTGTTCTGCTGCATCACCATTACCTCCCCACAGCTTGTTCTGCTGTATCCTTATGCAGTGTTACAAAGCTTTAAGCAACTGGGGCGACATCTTGGACTGCCTCACAAGGCGAGTCTGTGCCGCTGGCTTTACTCGGCGATGCAGAGTAGCATTGCCTTCCCGCTTCTGAGGGGGTTCTTACTAATAAATCTCTGCAATATCTTCACCCTGATTCTCCTCCGACACCTTCAGCTACAAGCCGGTTTCTCAGTCTCCCTGCCAGTCTAAACCAAAGCTAGGTCCAGAATCCACCCTTTACTCTAGTGCCGCTGGCAGACTCCTCTGCCACACCGTTCTTCCCCCCGTTCCCCTCCTGTTCTCCCCCCGTTCCCCATCCCTCATTTCCGCGTTCAGTCATGACGATGCTTCCACACCTGATACCTCAGCGCTGACGCGGCGCAATCGCGTCAACGCCAAATCTGCCAAACGACTGGCTGCTAAACCCTCAGTACAAACGACCGTTTACAAGTTACTGTCCGGTTACCTCAGAAAACCTGTTTCAGATCGCGTCTCTAACCCTAACCCTCAGATCCGTCACCTCCAGTCCACATTTCATCAGACCGCACGTTCCAGTCCCTGGAGGGCCGCAGTGCCTGCTGGGATTCTCTGTGTTTCGGTGATTCCGGTCTGTTGATTGGCTGAAGAGCCCAGACGCCTTGTTCTCAAGGCCTGGATGCTGATTGACAGGAAGGCAGAACTGCCCACAGACACTGCAGCCTTCCAGGTTATTTTGACACCATTGCATCAGTACAATGGCTGTTGCGTTTTTTCCCACATTACTGATGTCCCACGGTTTACCTCCCACCTCCCCCCGACGGGGGCACACAAGAAAACAGAACCATGGCTGCTAATCTTTTACATGTACTTGAAAAAAAATGTGTAAAAAAGAAACTGAATTTGTTCCTTTTTTTAGCTGAGCAGTTAAGGATCAGGTTCTCCATTAATGCAGGTTTCAAGGGCTGTGAGAACATCTCTTGAGCTTGAATGTTTGTTGGAGGCAATATGCATGCGTACACACACACACACACACACACACACACACACTGTCTTTAAGCCTTGAACATGTCTTGGTTGTGGCAACACTCGAGCAGAATGTTTCATCTCCTCCGAGAGCTTGTATTCAGGTCCGAGCTACATGAAATGTGCAGCTCAAACTCAACGTGTCAAAATGTAATACAGTAAGGAGAGCTGATGTCAGCAATCACAATCTCACAGTCTTAATGTACAGCAATGAGAAAAAAACTGTTATTTTATGATCTTTTCAATTAAAAGCTTGATTGAAAAAAAGTCCTGTTTCTGCGTTTGTGTTTACACAATCATCCAGTCTGACACTGGAACGGAGTTGGGGTAGAGAGAGTACGAGGGGTGTGGGGTAGAGAGAGTAAGAGGAGTTTGGGGTAGAGAGAGTAAGAGGAGTGTGGGGTAGAGAGTAAGAGGAGTGTGGGGTGGAGAGAGTAAGAGGAGTGTGGGGTGGAGAGTGAGAGAAGCGTGGGGTAGAGAGAGTAAGAGGAGTGTGGGGTGGAGAGAGTATGAGGAGTGTGGGGTAGAGAGAGTAAGAGGAGTGTGGGGTGGAGAGTGAGAGAAGCGTGAGGTAGAGAGAGTAAGAGGAGTGTGGGGTGGAGAGAGTATGAGGAGTGTGGGGTAGAGAGAGTAAGAGGAGTGTGGGGTAGAGAGTATGAGGAGTGTGGGGTAGAGAGAGTAAGAGGAGTGTGGGGTGGAGAGAGTAAGAGGAGTGTGGGGTAGGGAGAGTAAGAGGAGTGTGGGGTAGAGAGAGTATGAGGAGTGTGGGGTAGACAGAGTAAGAGTGTGGGGTGGAGAGAGTATGAGGAGTGTGGGGTAGAGAGAGTAAGAGGAGTTTGGGGTAGAGAGAGTAAGAGGAGTGTGGGGTAGAGAGTATGAGGAGTGTGGGGTAGAGAGAGTAAGAGGAGTGTGGGGTAGGGAGAGTAAGAGGAGTGTGGGGTGGAGAGAGTAAGAGGGGTGTGGGGTAGAGAGAGTAAGAGGAGTGTGGGGTAGAGAGTAAGAGGAGTGTGGGGTAGGGAGAGTAAGAGGAGTGTGGGGTGGAGAGAGTAAGAGGAGTGTGGGGTGGAGGGAGTAAAAGGAGTGTGGGGTGGAGAGAGTGAGAAGAGTGTGGGGTAGAGAGAGTAATGACCTCACACACTCCCCACTCTGACGTGCAAGAGAAGGTTCAGCAGTAGAGCCAAACACTCGTGCTGCAGCCTGCTACTCAACCCTCTGTTTAACCCTTTAAGCAGTAAGATCACAAACCTGATAAGAATTTTCTTTTTTCTTAACTGAACATTCTAATGCTGATGTCACAATCACTACTGGCAAGAAACCGTAAATCCAAATACTACTGCCCCGCCCCACCCCACCCCGGAAGACATTTCAGTGTTTCTCGTGTGGCATCTCCTCTTGCTGGGGAGATGGCGTATAATGCGGGCCCCTTTGGCCTTGCCCCGGCTGATGTCACATGCCCACTGACCCTGAATGAGGTCAGCTTGCAGAACAATGGTTTGGGTGTCGATATGGCCCCCGCTTTCCCTTCAGCTAACTGCGCACACATTCAAGAGAAGGAAAATAAAATGAAGAAGAAAAACCTCCATCAGTTTTGCGAAGAGCAGCAGGAGGGCAGTGATGGCCGAAGCGTACGCCACGCTCATGCGTGACTTCTCTCCTGCCGTCAGCTGCGTCAGCACAAGGTTTCTGAAACCGCGAGCATCACCATGGGCCCCAGAGCATGATGGGATGTGCTAGGTTGTGAGGTTTCATGTTTGAATTTTTTCCAGAGGTCCTAGTGAATTACACCAGCTGTGCATAATGCAACAGTTCGTTAAGCCAGTGGGAGTGTCCTCATTTAGCACTGTCGAGACGTGTCACAACTTGATAAGGATGCCTCAAAGAGAAAGTCTCTCTCCACCCTTCCATCCCTACATGGATCCTGCTGTGGGGCTCATCTTAGGAGGGCAGCACGGTACTCTGGGTAATTCCTCCACCTTCAAGCTTTTGATTGATTCTTCTTTATTTTGGCCAGCAGCCCCAGGTTCCACACCAGGGATGAAGGCACATTAAAGCAAGTTAGTGTTTTTATAGGAGTGAGAGCATTAATAACACATGGGCATGGCCAGAGCCCTGATTGGGCCAGACTTCATTAAAACTCCATCAGATTTCTTCTCCCACCTCCGCTGGGGAACGGGAGGCTTTCCAAGGTCGTGTGTTCGGGACGCTCAACTCTATACCAGGGGGATCAGGGGTGACTCCAGAGACAGGCTTGGACGTGTCCTTAGCCTTGAACACACAGCCTGTCGTAAACACACAGCCTGTTCATCGGGCTTCAAGTATAGAGTCTGGGGCCTGTATCACAGAGCAGGGTTACTGAGTTAGCTGGATAACTGCGCTGAGTAAAACCCTGTATCACAGAGCAGGGTTACTGAGTTAGCTGGATAACTGCGCTGAGTAAAACCCTGTATCACAGAGCAGGTTACTGAGTTAGCTGGATAACTGCGCTGAGTAAAACCCTGTATCACAGAGCAGGGTTACTGAGTTAGCTGGATAACTGCGCTGAGTAAAACCCTGTATGACAGAGCAGGGTTACTGAGTTAGCTGGATAACTGCGCTGAGTAAAACCCTGTATCACAGAGCAGGGTTACTGAGTTAGCTGGGTAACTGCTTTGAGTAAAACCCTGTATCACAGAGCAGGGTTACTGAGTTAGCTGGGTAACTGCTCTGAGTAAAACCCTGTATCACAGAGCAGGGTTACTGAGTTAGCTGGGTAACTGCGCTGAGTAAAACCCTGTATGACAGAGCAGGTATACAGAGTTGAGTAAAACCTGGAAACTTCCCAAATCAGGAACATTGACTCAAGTAAAAAGAGCCATTCTGGGCTTTAGACAGTGCCAAACCTTGAACATGGTTTGTGGTTCCTGCTATTCTACAGCTGTCCACCCTACCAAAGTTACTGCCAAATTTTCTGCCCAACATGAAACTAACTTTAGAGCAGGGCTGTCAGTCCTAGAGGGCCACAACATCTGCTGGAAGGCAATTAGATGCTTAATTTAACCCTCTGAAGAGCTTTTTGGAATGCGTTTTTCATAATTCTAAGTCAATCACATATTTGTGCTCTCACACCTTAAAGGGTTAAGTCCCTGGTCTGTTAAAGGGTCCACCCACCCACACACACACACACACACACACACACACACACACACACACACACACACACACACACACCTCACTAACCCACACACACACACACACACACACACACACCTCACTAACCCACACACACACACACACACACACACACACACACCTCACTAACCCACCCACCCACACACACACACACACACACCCGCACGCACACGCACGCACACACACACACACACACACACACACACCCCCGCACACGTACGCGCACACACACACCCACACCCCCGCACACGCACACGCACACACACCCACACCCACCCTGTTTCTGAGGCCTAAACTGGCTTCTGATTGAAAGGAAACCAGACGACCTTGTGCAGACACTGCAGCCCTCAGGCCCAGAGTGCACTTGTGTTGCGTTTGAGCAACAGCAGGTTTGTGCTCCAGGTAAAAATGCTGCCTGCGAGTTCTGGCTCCTGTGTGGGGTCTGCCCGGGTGCCCAACCACTGATGAGGGGTGAAATTATGTTGTGTTCCTGTGTTATGCTCCTGCGGGGGGGAGGGGGGGTTATAGCCCCTGTCCCCTGTTTGCACGGACAAGAGGGAGGGAGGAATAGAAGGAACAGAGGGAGGGAGAAAGAGAGAAGGAGGGAGGGAGGGAGGGAGGAAGGAATAGAACGAACAGAGGGAGGGAGAGAGAGAGGGAGGGAGGGAGGGAGGAAGGAATAGAAGGAACAGAGGGAGGGAGAGAGAGAGGGAGGGAGGGAGGGGGTTTGTGTGAAAGAAAAGGCCGGGGGCCCCCGGGGAGGGCAAGGACAATGCGGAGGGCCAGGTGCTTGCTGTATCTGATCAGCAGCCACCTTTTCAAATGCCAGATTAACGGAGAAAACAATACCTGCGTTTCCCTCCTTCAGCAGTGAATCTTTCTCCTTTTCACTGAAAGGACCTCGCTTAATACAATGGGTGCTACAATGGGATTTGAGCCAGCAACCCTCCACAGTAGGGAACAGGTCCTGGTTGCGCTGGGATTTGAGCCAGCAACCCTCCACAGTAGGGAACAGGTCCTGGTTGCGCTGGGATTTGAGCCAGCAACCCTCCACAGTAGGGAACAGGTCCTGGTTGCACTGGGATTTGAGCCAGCAACCCTCCACAGTAGAGTACAGGTCCCGGATTCGGACCATAATTGCACTGCGCTGTATTTTTGTCACGCCCGCTGTAGGTTTTTTTTATTTAAAAATCGTTTGGCGCAAAGTGTGGTGAGACACACGTTTGCTTTTAATTAATTTTCCCTCCAAAAGTAATTTAGTGTTTATCAGCCCCACTATACCTCACAGCTCATTACAGCCGAGGCAGGCCGTTGCCATGGTGAAATTTTTGCTACGCACGTTCATTTATCATGCAAATATTCTCAGAGAGACTAATTGTTTTTTTTGTTTGTTTGTTTGTGTTATGTATTTTTTTCTGAGTGAGATCATGGGAAATCTGATAACTCTATGAATTCACTCAGGCTCAACCAATGCAACATGTTTAGTACAGAATCCGTCTCTCAAATACTGGTAGAAATATGGATTGGGTTGCAAGATGTGTAGCTGAAGGACGGTGGTGTAGCTGAATTGTTAAGGAACTGGCCTTGTAACTGAAAGGTTGCAGGTTCGATTCCCTGTGGTACCCATGAGTGAGGTACTTAACCCGCATTGCCTCAGTATATCTGCAGCTATATGAATGAATAATGAATACTATGTAGAAATGCGGAAAAGCTGCGTAAGTCGCTCTGGATAAGAGCGTCTGCTAAATACCACTAATGTTGTTATACAGGCTACCGCAGATGGAAACACTGGCACATTTTATTTTTTCTTTATAAAACAATTACAGGATAACTTAACCTTTATCTTACCTGGAATTAACGCAACTACGATCTCCACTCTGATGACCTGCTGACTGTTTGTTTTTAATAGTCTGTTTCAACCATAAAATCTGATGTGTGTTCTTGTCGTGATGGGTAAGATACCGTTGAACTGCAAGTTCATCTGTTTCATGTTTCTTTTCATTGCAATGTGTTCTGTTGTACCGATTCATCTGGATAAATAATGGATGAAAGCATGTTTGAACAGAAAAAGTAGGCTAAGCAGCCAAAGAAGATGGGGCTTGATTTCTGGCCAAAACAAAGACAAAATCTGAGAGGGAGAAGTTCTGAGACTGCAAGAGTTCATTCTTTTACAGAAAGACAAGACACAATGAAGCAAGCCTCACTGGCGAAGGTGGGTGAGAGATTAAGGGCTTGAGGTGTGAAGGGGAAGGAGGCCATTATCTCAGAGCGTCCGTGCTGCTACATCAGGGCACAACGAGGCCTCCTGTGAAACGCTGCAGTCGACCGAAGCATCTATTCACTGCAGAATAATCAGCATCCAAGCGCCATGCAACCCATGCAAGGTGAAACAAATACACCATCTGTTTATTGTTTATTCTTTGTGAAAAGCACTCTACACAGGCAGACAATAAAATAATCTATATTGGCCATAACTACCCACACTCAATAAAATATGATACAGTGCAGTACAATGTTACAACTAGGGACCAGCATCTCATAGAACAGGGTGGCTTAATGCGATGTCTCTAGTTAACTGCAGAAATAGATCTACATCTTATATCAGGTGAGTGGCATGTAATGCACTTGCATATTAGCATCTTCTCATCGTGCAGATCCTCAGAAATGTTTGTTTTCTCGTGTTTAATAGATACACGCCACATTTCAAACCCAAAGTTTACCTGGATCTGTTGTATTCATTCACAACAGTGACTTTAAGCAGGAATATGGAAGTGTGAAGTGCTTCAGCACTCCAAGGGCTCCCAAACCTTCAAGCCTGAAGTTCATTAAAGAATTTCATTTTGAAATATAAACCTGAAAATGATTTCACTAATAAATATTCCGCCCACTGTGTTAAACACCTACATTGGCCCAGGTGTCTTCCACTTTCTGGAGAGATCTAATTAAATGACTGAAGGAGGTGCACCTGTGTTCATCTCAAACCCACATGTACTGAACTGCAGAACACGTGCAGTATTCTGGAACTCTCACACCTGAAAAACTGGATCAGACCAGTCAGACTGGCATGGGTGCCAGGGAACCGCCCATGAGCTGCTATAAGCCAAATGCCCGAGGTGGGTATAAAAACACTGAACCTTCTAGAAACACCGTTAAATCCAACAATATGGAAAAACAAGGCACAACCCAGATGCTACCAAGATCAGACCATCCACCAAAATGAGCACCTAGACAAGAGGGCAGTTTTCAGAGAAGTGACCAAAAGGACAGCTACCCTACTGACTGAATCACAGAGCTCATTCCCTACTGACCGAGTCACAGGGCTCATTCCCTACTGACTGAGTCACATGGCTCATTCCCTACTGAGTCACAGAGCTCATTCCCTACTGAGTGAGTCACAGAGCTCATTCCCTACTGACTGAGTCACAGAGCTCATTCCCTACTGAATGAGTCACAGAGCTCATTCCCTACTAAATGAGTCACAGAGCTCATTGGTCATCTCTGGATAATTCATCTAATTTCAGCCATTCATCCCATCTCCCATCGGCACTTCACAAATTTGGCCGTTTTGGCAGAGAGGCCTGATGGAAGCCCCTTCTGAGAAAAGCCCATATTAAGTCAGGCCTAGAATTTCCCAGAAGCCATGTGAAAGACTCTGGGACCTTCTGGAGGATGATTTTGATGAGACTAAAGGTGACTTCTTTGGCCAGGAAGTGAAACACTGTGCACTATGGCACAAACAATTACCCAAGTAACACCACACCTACAACCCAGCACGATGGTGACATCATCATGCCATGGGGTTGCTGTTCAGTAGAAGGGACTAGGAAGCTTGATGGACGTTCGAAAGATGGATGGAACCACACAGCCAAATTTTTGAGGAGAACCCATTTCAGATAGCAAGGATCTGCATTTAGGGCGAGGATTCATGTTCCAACAGGACAGTGAGCCTAAGCACAGCAAAGGAATGGCTTAAAAACAAGAAGGCAAGTATTCTGGAATGCCCAGGAATGGCCAGGCACAGTCCAGACTCAAATCCCACTGAAAATCTGTGGGATCACCTGAAACTTGTTGTCCAGCGATCCTCAATGTGTAACCTGGCATCATCAATGCTCACTGTGTTTTTTGCATGAAAAGTGTTGAATGTATAGGTGAAAGGGAAAAATATTTAATTTCATATATGGCTTGAGTTGAGAGTTACCACGCTCACCAAACGGAAACCTTTTGAATGGACGATGAGAAGACTAATGGTGGCCCAACTCATGGCATAGCCACTCTCTACTTTCCAAGGGGAGGAAACCTCAAAAACAAATAAGGGACTTTCATTAATCAGTTACAGAGGTCACGTGGTGGAGGGGAGGGTAAAATGCAGATTGTAATTAGTGCTGACTGTGATCAGATTATATTTAGTCCTGACTGTGCTCAGATTGTAATTAGCGCTGACTGTGCTCAGATTGTAATTAGCACTGACTGTGCTCAAATTGTAATTAGTGCTGACTGTGCTCAGATTGTAATTAGTCCTGACTGTGCTCAGATTGTAATTAGCGCTGACTGTGTTTTCTCAAAGCTTCTGCAGAATTGCTCATTATTGAATTTAACTGAGACAGAATACTGCGATTTGGGCACAGATGGACAGTAGAGGCAGGGGTTTGAGGGGTGGGGGGGATTTTGGGGGGGCAGCATGCTCTGCCATTGAGAGCGAGGTCATGCCCTGGTTTTAGTCTGAATACCTTCTATTCCAGCGTCGCACCATCATGGTGGGATGGGCGGGGTGGAGAAGGGAGACGGGTCCGATGAGGCGGGGTCTGAACAGGTCGGTGGGCGGGTCCGAATGGGCCGGTGGGCGGGTCCGAATGGGCCGGTGGGCGGGTCCGAATGGGCCGGTGGGCGGGTCCGAATGGGCCGGTGGGCGGGTCTGAATGGCCGGTGGGCGGGTCCGAATGGGCCGGGGGGCGGGTCCGAATGGGCCGGGGGGTGGGTCCGAATGGGCCGGTAGGCGGGTCCGAATGGGCCGGGGGGCAGGTCCGAATGGGCCGGGGGGCAGGTCCGAATGGGCTGGGGGGTGGGTCTTCGTGTACATCTCTCCACTCCCCTTGATGATAAATGGACTTCCAGCTGGGAAGATTGAGAAAAGTGGTTAACACTTCTGTAAAAGCCACCAGACCAGTCAATAAAAAATCTAAATTTAAAAAAAATCTAGAGTATTGCATTTCTTTTCTAAAACACATTTTCATTTTGTCAGTTCTACAAAAAAACGTGTGGGGGTGTGGAGCTGTGGAGGTGTGTGTGTGAGGGCTGTGGGGCAGTGGGGGTGTGAGGTATAGGGTGTGGGGCTGTGGGGTGTAGGGTGTAGGGTGTGGGGGTGTAGGGTGTGGGTTGTGGGGTGTAGGGTGTGAGGTGCGGGGTGTGGGGTGTAGGGTGTGGGGTTGTGGGGTGTAGGGTGTAGCAGGGCTGCAGGTGCAGCTTTAATGACGGGGCTGCTGGCTCTCTGAATAGAAAGGGGAGTTTATGTAATTGCATTGTTGCCGAGGAACCTTGAATTCATCAAGTTCCAACAGCAGCCAAGCCTCCAGAGCTTCCTCCTCCCAATATACCCCCCCTCCACCCCCAGCCCACCGTCTGTTAGAAAGACAGGTAATAATGCAGAAGAACTGCCTGCAGCACACACACACGCACGCACACACACATATGCGCACGCACGCACACACACACATGCACACACGCACGAGCACACGCATTCACACGCACACACACACATTGGACAGTCTGTTCAGCCAGTGGTGAAGTCTGTTCCTCAGACTCATTTCTACACAGCTTGTGCACTCTGCTGCCTGACCCTGATGGAAGTCTAAGGCTGGTCCTTTGGATTTAAAGAGGATGGTAAAAGTCCTGGTTTCAGTGCGGACACTGACACTGATCATCAGTGCGTGAGATATCTTTGTGTTTATATTCCAACCTCACATGGCTACCCTGCCATGCTAACAGTGATTTTGCCCTGCCTTACACATTCCAGAAAAAATTCCCAAGGAATTGAAGCCATTTTTTCCTGTTCAAACACATACAGATAAGGTTGTGGTTATGACATAGCCCATGACTCACTGGAGTGAACTAAAATGTGGTGGTCAGGTCTAGAAAAAAGGCATTGAAAACCAGCACAAAAGTGGAAAGGTATCTTGTGATTGCAGTGGCATAAAGCAGGACTACCATAGCCCATCCAATAGAGGTGCTCCTCTTAGTTGTGCTGTCTGGCTGACAGTCTGAGAGAGCTTGTCTTCTCTGCAGCCCTGCATTCGCTAAATAAGAGCCCCAAAACAACATGACACACAATACGTCAAAAAAACCCATTTAAATTGGTATGTGTACCTTACCCTCAGAATAACAGGTGTGATCTGCATTTCATGAGCCGAAACACAACTCTTCACCCATAGCTGTGAAAGACCATTTCCAGTGACATCGTCTCCGGGATGTATACTGTCCTTGGGAATGCTGAGCCACAGTATTCCAGGCCAACCCTAACCCCTGATCTCCAGAGGAATGATCCTGAAACACAGTGAGTAAATCATCCCAGGCTAACAGGATGCACTGAACAGATCAGTCCCTGGCAGGTTCGGGCGACATTTCAAACATGTCCTTGATTTATGAATTTCCATGTCTTTCATGCATAACATAAGTTGGTTTTTTTTACATATTGTACACAGCACACAGAATTTTTCTGTGCGGTGTTTAGTATTAATAATTTTTTGCAGTGAGTGATTTGCACACTGGCACACTGACATTAACATTCCGGCTTTTACTGGATGCTCGTATCCATGGTGACATATGCAGCGCACCTCTTTATCTGCGAGGCTGCGACCCATTCAAACAGCTGGATATTTAAGTTCAGATTAAGCACTTTTAGCTCAAGGGCACAGCGGCAGTGCCCCTGCTGGGAATCAAACCCGCAACCCTTTACAGCCCTCAAGTCTGGTTCCCTAACTGCCATGCTACACAGTCCTGCTACACCTCCATGCTACACTGCCATGCTACACCGTCATGCTACACCATCATGCTACACCGCAATGCGACACCACCATGCTACACTGCCATGCTACACCACCACGCTACACCACCACGCTACACCATCATGCTACACTGCCATGCTACGCCACCAGGCTACACCATCATGCTACACCTCCATGCAACACCACCACGCTACACCATCATGCTACACTGCCATGCTAGACCACCACGCTACACCATCATGCTACACTGCCATGCTACACCACCAGGCTACACCATCATGCTACACCGCCATGCAACACCACCACGCTACACCATCATGCTACACCACAATGCTAGACCACCACGCTACACCATCATGCTACACTGCCATGCTACAGGGGGCAGATGTTCTTCCAGCACTTAACGGGTTCACGACTCCCAGTGGATTCTGGGGAATGTTGCGCAGGGAAAGACCTCCTTTTTGGATGAGAGCCACTGGGAAATCGAAAAGCCTGGCTAGACAAAAACAAGTAAGCATCCACAGGACACTGTGGAACAGGAGCCAGGTGCTCTAGAGACTACCTGCGCAGACACGCACATCGTCTGATTCTCTCCGGCGTGCTGCAGTGCTGAGGCGCAGGGTTAGCGCGAGGGACCTGTCCCGGCGGCCATTTTGGCCCTCTCCTCCCCGCCGCCTCAGTGGGCAACTCCAGTGCTCCACAGGCACAGTGATCATGGAGTCTGGCCATAAAGGTGCTCACTCAATATCACCCGCACGCTGATATATCACCCAGAGACAGGCCGACAGAAGTGAAGTAGGTTGATTAATTTGAACGCATTAATATCTCGCAGTGAAGAATTAATCATGGTTTTTTGCTTTAATCTCTATATTAACTTCCATCCATTTTATAGGTGTGTGAATTTAAGACATGTAAAGCATGTAATGATGCATGTTGTCTGGAACAACACACTGACTCGGATGACACCTGCGGACGCAACACAGATTTTAATTTTATTTATTCCCCTTAATAGAGGGCCCCACTCAGGAACAGTGCTAAAGGTGACCGCCCTTCTGGCCCACGCGTACAGCCAGTCCTGTTGGTGGACGCAGGTCACCCCACAGTGAGATCAGGCTTCAGTCCCAGTTCCCACGTGTCTGTTATCATTTCCGCAATTCTCCAAATGAGCATGCATAGCTTACCTCCAAGACCATTTCATGTGTAACAGAGATTAATATATAATTAATTAAATTAATGGTCACCTGTACACATCCAGGTGACCAGACCCATTTAGCCTACATATCTCACTAGTGCCTTCGCTGCCAGCAAAGATTCTCTAAGTTCGGTGAGATCAGCCTTCCTGCCATCATAGGGCAAAACAGCATTCCAATCCCTACACTGTATGTGCCCAGTGAACTTTTTATCTGCTGTCACAAGGAGGTCATAAGATTTCCACAAGCTCTTCAAGAAACATTTGGAATTTTAAAAAGTACTCCCTTTGCAAATTTTTTGCTTAATTTCATCCACTGCAAAGTTTAGAGGCTCACACTAGAGAGAACTAGAGAGGAAATGTGCATGTGCAAAATGAGTTAAAAGAAGTCTATTTCTTCAAATAAAAACACATTCAAAACATAAAATAATTATTCATGTTCTCTTACTAAAAGACCCAAATCCAGCCCGAGCCTGCAGCCAAATGTTAAAAACCAGCCGAACCCGGCCCAGAATCAGACACTGTGGGGTCCCGTAGTGGAACTGTAGGATCATTTTTGGGGAAACTGCCTCTTTAAAGTGTTTCTGTACATAATTTTGCATGGAATCTTAGTCCTGCAATTACCCAGAAAGCCCACGGCCTCAAAGTAGGGGAACCAGTTCCTGCTGAAGGCCAGTGTGTATTCTGATCGGCATTCAAACCTAATTATTCTGCCTTACATTTCTCAGCTTTGCTGTCAATCAAGTGCTGTCCCTGTATCACCTCCTCACATCATATTTTAACAAATCCTTACATATATGCACGGAAATGTTAAATACATATATTGTATATGCAGGTTTATCAGGCAAACATGGCTGCATAAGGACATGAACTTCTGTATGGTTCTGATGTGGCATTTTCAGTCTGGTACATTAAAAGCTGATCACACGATCGTAGTCTGTCTGTTCTTTCTCCAGGGCTCGAACCCGTGTGCCTGAGTGTGGGGAAGGGCCTTCCAGGGGCTTAAAGTCAGCAGACTTCATCCACAAGGGTCTAAGGCCTCGAGCGGGAGGGTCACCCCCAGCCCCCAGCCCCCCCCCCCCCGAGCGAGAGGATCACCCCCAGCCCCCAGCCCCCCCCCCCCCCCCCCCCCCCCCCGAGCGGGAGGGTCACCCCCAGCCCCCCCCCGAGCGGGAGGGTCACCCCCAGCCCCCCCCGAGCGGGAGGATCACCCCCAGCCCCCAGCCCCCCCCCCCCCGAGCGAGAGGGTCACCCCCAGCCCCCCCCCCCCCCGAGCGGGAGGGTCACCCCCAGCCCCCCCCGAGCGAGAGGGTCACCCCCAGCCCCCCCCCCCCGAGCGGGAGGGTCACCCCTAGCCCCCCCCCCGAGCGGGAGGGTCACCCCCAGCCCCCCGTCCCGAGCGGGAGGGTCACCCCCAGCCCCCCCCGAGCGGGAGGATCACCCCCAGCCCCCCCCCCCCCGAGCGGGAGGGTCACCCCCAGCCCCCCCCCCCCCCCCGAGCGGGAGGGTCACCCCCAGCCCCCAGCCCCCCCCCCCCCGAGCGAGAGGGTCACCCCCAGCCCCCCCCCCCCCGAGCGGGAGGGTCACCCCCAGCCCCCCCCGAGCGAGAGGGTCACCCCCAGCCCCCCCCCCCCGAGCGGGAGGGTCACCCCTAGCCCCCCCCCCGAGCGGGAGGGTCACCCCCAGCCCCCCCCCCCCCGAGCGGGAGGGTCACCCCCAGCCCCCCCCGAGCGAGAGGGTCACCCCCAGCCCCCCCCCCCCGAGCGGGAGGGTCACCCCTAGCCCCCCCCCCGAGCGGGAGGGTCACCCCCAGCCCCCCGTCCCGAGCGGGAGGGTCACCCCCAGCCCCCCCCGAGCGGGAGGATCACCCCCAGCCCCCCCCCCCCCGAGCGGGAGGGTCACCCCCAGCCCCCCCCCCCCCCCGAGCGGGAGGGTCACCCCCAGCCCCCCCCCCCCCCCCCAAGCGGGAGGGTCACCCCCAGCCCCCCCCCCCCCCCGAGCGAGAGGGTCACCCCCAGCCCCCCCCCCGAGTGGGAGGATCACCCCCAGCCCCCCCCCAAGTGGGAGGGTCACCCCCAGCCCCCCCCGAGCGAGAGGGTCACCCCCAGCCCCCCCGAGCGAGAGGGTCACCCCCAGCCCCCCCCCGAGCGGGAGGGTCACCCCCAGCCCCCCCCGAGCGAGAGGGTCACCCCCAGCCCCCCCCCGAGCGGGAGGGTCACCCCAGCCCCCCCCCCGAGCGGGAGGGTCACCCCCAGCCCACCTCGAGCGGGAGGGTCACCCCCAGCCCCCCCCCAAGCGGGAGGGTCACCCCCAGCCCCCAGCCCGAGCGGACGGGATTTAGCCAGGTCAGCATGCAGTGTAATCAGCCTTAGCGTAAGCGGCTCTGCGGTCTCCTCCAGCCCCAGAGCCCACCCATGAATGGGAGCGTCAGCATCCTATTACAGCTCACCGGCTCCACCGAGCAGAGAGCCTTTCCTGCTTAAGGAAGCTGACCCTCATAGAGCAGTAGCTTCGAGTGGGGGTGGGGGGCGGGGGGTGGGGGGTGGGGGGTGGGGGGCGGGGTGCTGGGGGGTGGGGGTGGGGTAAACAGCTAGTGAGGCGAAGCAAACATGCACGCGTACGCATCTTTGTGAGCGAGCCACGTAAACAGAGAGGCCGAGCAGGACAGCATTAAAATCCCTCCCCTCGCCGTCCCAGCTCTCCAGCTGCGGCGCCAACGCCGTTCACACAGTCACATACACAGAGAACCCTCACCCAGTATATTCAGTCACACACAGAGAGAACCCTCACCCAGTATATTCAGTCACACACAGAGAGAACCCTCACCCAGTATATTCAGTCACACACACAGAGAACCCTCACCCAGTATATTCAGTCACACACACAGAGAACCCTCACCCAGTATATTCAGTCACATACACAGAGAACCCTCACCCAGTATATTCAGTCACACACACAGAGAACCCTCACCCAGTATATTCAGTCACACACAGAGAGAACCCTCACCCAGTATATTCAGTCACACACACAGAGAACCCTCACCCAGTATATTCAGTCACACACACAGAGAACCCTCACCCAGTATATTCAGTCACACACACAGAGAACCCTCACCCAGTATATTCAGTCACACACAGAGAGAACCCTCACCCAGTATATTCAGTCACACACAGAGAGAACCCTCACCCAGTATATTCAGTCACATACAGAGAGAACCCTCACCCAGTATATTCAGTCACACACAGAGAGAACCCTCACCCAGTATATTCAGTCACACACAGAGAGAACCCTCACCCAGTATATTCAGTCACACACAGAGAGAACCCTCACCCAGTATATTCAGTCACACACACAGAGAACCCTCACCCAGTATATTCAGTCACACACAGAGAGAACCCTCACCCAGTATATTCAGTCACACACAGAGAGAACCCTCACCCAGTATATTCAGTCACATACAGAGAGAACCCTCACCCAGTATATTCAGTCACACACAGAGAGAACCCTCACCCAGTATATTCAGTCACGTACACAGAGAACCCTCACCCAGTATATTCAGTAACATAAAGAACCCTCACCCAGTATATTCAGTCACACACAGAGAGAACCCTCGCCCAGTATATTCAGTCACACACAGAGAGAACCCTCACCCAGTATATTCAGTCACATAAAGAACCCTTACCCAGTATATTCAGTCACATACAGAGAGAACCCTCACCCAGTATATTCAGTCACACACACAGAGAACCCTCACCCAGTATATTCAGTCACGTACACAGAGAACCCTCACCCAGTATATTCAGTCACATAAAGAACCCTTACCCAGTATATTCAGTCACATACAGAAAGAACCCTTACCCACTATGTTCAGTCACATAAAGAACGCTTACCCAGTATATTCAGTCACATACAGAGAGAACCCTCACCCAGTATATTCAGTCACGTACAGAGAGAACCCTCACCCAGTATATTCAGTCACATAAAGAACCCTTACCCAGTATATTCAGTCACATACACAGAGAACCCTTACCCAGTATGTTCAGTCACATAAAGAACCCTTACCCAGTATATTCAGTCACATACAGAAAGAACCCTTACCCAGTATGTTCAGTCACATAAAGAACGCTTACCCAGTATATTCAGTCACATACAGAGAGAACCCTCACCCAGTATATTCAGTCACGTACAGAGAGAACCCTCACCCAGTATATTCAGTCACATAAAGAACCCTTACCCAGTATATTCAGTCACATACACAGAGAACCCTTACCCAGTATGTTCAGTCACATAAAGAACCCTTACCCAGTATATTCAGTCACATACAGAGAGAACCCTCACCCAGTATATTCAGTCAAATACACAGAGAACCCTCACCCAGTATGTTCAGTCACATACAGAGAGAACCCTCACCCAGTATGTTCAGTCACATAAAGAACCCTTACCCAGTATATTCAGTCACATACAGAAAGAACCCTTACCCAGTATGTTCAGTCACATAAAGAACCCTTACCCAGTATATTCAGTCACATAAAGAACCCTTACCCAGTATGTTCAGTCACATAAAGAACCCTTACCCAGTATATTCAGTCACATACAGAAAGAACCCTTACCCAGTATGTTCAGTCACATAAAGAACCCTTACCCAGTATATTCAGTCACATAAAGAACCCTTACCCAGTATGTTCAGTCACATAAAGAACCCTTACCCAGTATGTTCAGTCACATAAAGAACCCTTACCCAATATATTCAGTCACATAAAGAATCCTTACCCAGTATATTCAGTCACATAAAGAACCCATTACATTACATTGCAGGCATGTAGCAGACGCTCTGATCCAGAGCGACTTACACACCTTTTTACACAGCATTTACACTGCATCCATTTACACAGCTGGATATATACTGAACCAATGCAGGTTAGGTATCTTGCTGAAGGGTGCAACGGCATTGTCCTTCCTACCTGGGAATCAAACCTGCAACCTTTAAGTTACAAGACCAGCTCCCCATATACCATCGCTGTGTGTGTGTGTGTGTGTGTGTGTGTGTGCCCCCGTATGCCATCGCTGTGTGTGTGTGTGTGTGTGTGTGTGTGTGTGCCCCCGTATGCCATCGCTGTGTGTGTGTGTGTGTGTGTGTGTGTGTCCGTATGCCATCGCTGTGTGTGTGTGTGTGTGTGTGTGTCCATATGCCATCGCTGTGTGAAAGGTTGGAAATAAAGTTGACATTCAGAAATCAGACTAAAACAGGTAAATTGTTTTGTTTGACCTACTTCTAATTCAGAGAATTTTAGGAGATCAGAGGGTCTGGAATGCAGACAAACAAAATTCCTGAGGTGCCAGAGCCAAATCACACACACACACGCATGCACACATGCACGCACATGCATACACACACACATACACAATCACACAAGCATATACACAAACACACGCACGCACACACATACACACACACACATATACACAAACACACACGTGCGTGCGCGCGCGCACACACACACACACACACACACACACACACACATTCACACAAACATGTACACAAACACACACACACACACACACACACACACACACTCAAACATACATACATACATACATACATACGTACGCGCTCATGCACTCACACACTCTCCCTCCCAGACAAAGGTACCACAGAAAAGCAGAGAATGCTTATGTTTGTTTTTTCCCCTGAGTTGTAGTCAGTAGTTGAGTTCTGTTGAGACCTTTTGACCAATCTAATGCTAGATACAGCCAGATTTTAGGAAATCCCCTTGATGTCTCAGAAAACAGTCAAGGAGAGACTGTTTGCCTAATTCATCCCCTGCGTCTCAGATGTGTCTCAGATGTGTTTCAGATGGTGTAACCTGTAGGTATCTCGTTTGTAGATATCCTCCTTTTCAATGGGACTCAAATTCGTCCATATAAAAGATTTGCGTAAGTAACTGCAAGAGGAATTAGTATAATCATGTTCGCATGTAACATTGTTCAGTAATACTTTCTATGATTGGTCCTTGGTTAGAACTTCTACCTCCTTCATAAAGACTACATAGCACCTTCATAAGCACTACAAAGCACCTTCATAAGCACCTTCATAAGCACTACAAAGCACCTTCATAAGCACCTTCATAAGCACTACAAAGCACCTCCATAAGCACTACACAGCACCTTCATAAGCACTACAAAGCACCTTCATAAGCACTACACAGCACCTTCATAAACATTTTACATTTTAACATTGATCATCGTTCATTTAAGACCAACTGGGAACATCACACAATGTGTAAGTAGGCTCCAGTGGAGATGACGAGCAGTTCCCCTCTATGAAATATTCATTAAGGCTCGTCAGCTGTGTTTGATTAACATTAATGGGTCCCGCCTCCCTTTCCTAAATGTATGCAGATTAACAGGGTTCAGCAGCGGATCAGCTGCAGGAGATTCATCACCTCTAAACTCATCAGTGCACCCAGGCCCATTTACCACTGTCAGATCCTGCATGCGCGAGTGTGTGTGTGTGTGTGTGTGTGTGTGCATGATTGTGTGTGTGAGATGTATGTGCGTGTATGTGTGTGAGAGAGTGTGCGTGTGTGTGTGCATGATTGTGTGTGTGAGATGTATGTGCGTGTATGTGTGTGTGAAAGAGTGTGCGTGTGTGTGTGTGTGAGAGAGAGTGTGTGTGTGTATGAGAGTGTGTGCGTGCATGTGTGTGTGTGTGTGTGTGTGAGTGTGTGCGTGCATGCATGTGTGTGTGTGTGTGTGTGTGTGTGAGAGTGTGTGTGAGTGAGTGAGTGTGTGCATGCATGTATGTGTGAGTGTGTGAGTGTGCGTGCATGTATGTGTGTGTGTGTGTGTGTGTGTGTGTGTGTGTGTGAGTGTGTGTGTGTGTGAGAGTGTGCGTTCATGAGTGTGTGAGTGTGTGAGAGTGTGCGTGTGTGTGTTTGAAGCACAGTCCCTCTCCCATTAAAGGTGGATGATTCCCTGCGGGATCGAGCAGGAGGGAAAACCTCGACCCCGGCAACCTTCAGCACTCCCAAGGAGGCTGGGCGTCCATTATGGCTCTCCTAATGCACAGAAACGCACTTCCGCCTAATGCACACAAATGCACTTCCTCCCGGACGACCAGGGAGGAGTCAAACCCAAAGCAGGGATGGTGTGTAGGTCATCATAAGCACAGGAAGGGAAAAGCAGGAAACAGAGGGGCACATGCACTACAGAGGCGCTAGCTGACATTCAGCCCTAAATAAAGTGTCTGTGAACAGACAGAAAGCACAGCGTCACAACGTCGCTGCAGCGGTCTGCAGCGCGCTGTTCCAGCGCTTAGACGGACCCCACAGTCAGGATGCTGATCAATGTTTTCTGCACTTCTATAGATCTGACAATTTACAGCAAAACATATGACTAATAATTAATGACATCATGCAATCTTAGTCTTCAGTGATTACACTACATTTACAAAAGTATGTGGACATCCCTTCTAATTAGTGGGTCCAACCACGTCAGCCACAGTGCTAACAAGGTGTATAAAATCAAGCACACAGCCATACAATCTCTATTGACAGACATTGCAGTAGAATGGGTTGTACTGAAGAGCTCAATGACTTTCAATGTGGCACTGTCACAGGATGTCACCTTTCCAACAAGTCAGTTTATCAAATGAAAAAATAAATAATGCCAGAGATTGCCAGTGAAGTGACCCGGTTTTACTTATTTCAGGATCAGGCGAAGGGTCCCGCCCCAACAGACCTGCTCTCAGGGTAATCAGCAGAACACGAGGGGGGGGGAGGTCTAATCACCCAACATTCCTGCTGAGACAGCATGTCTGTCCTACCGACTCTCCCCCCCCCCTCCCCCCCACCCCCCCACCCTGCACATGCAGCAGGTATTTTAATCTGCTTTGAAGAACTTTCCGGAAAGGCTGTGGCACATCTGGGAAGCAGGCTGGGGGTAAACGGGGTGCCTCTGTGCCCTAGTGCCCCACGCAGGGGTCAGACTGCAGAGGAACGGCAGCATGCCTCCGAAACGCAGACCAGCCCCCGTCATTCACACAGGCCCAGTCACTGTACGCTGCTGCATGAGAAATGCATGAGCCTGGCAGATAGCAGGGCTGCTGCATCTTTCTGAAGGCTTGTGAAGTTGTGAAGGGTGTGGCGGTACACCGGTGGGGGTGCAGTGCGTTTCAGCTGGGGGGGGGGGATGGGGGGGGGTGCAGTGCGTTTCAGCTGGGGGGGGGGGTGCAGTGCGTTTCAGCTGGGGGGGGTGCAGTGCGTTTCAGCTGGGGGGGGGTGCAGTGAATTTCAGCTGGGGGGGGGGGTGCAGTGCGTTTCAGCTGGGGGGGGGGGGATGGGGGGGGTGCAGTGCGTTTCAGCTGGATGGGGTGCAGTGCGTTTCAGCTGGGGGGGGGTGCGTTTCAGCTGGGGGGGGGGTGCAGTGCGTTTCAGCGGGGGGGGGTGCAGTGCGTTTCAGCTGGGAGGGGTGCAGTGCGTTTCAGCTGGATGGGGGGATGGGGGGGTGCAGTGCGTTTCAGCTGGGGGGGGGTGCAGTGCGTTTCAGCTGGGAGGGGTGCAGTGCGTTTCAGCGGGGGGGGGGGTGCAGTGCGTTTCAGCTGGGGGGGGTGCAGTGCGTTTCAGCTGGGGGGGGGGTGCAGTGCGTTTCAGCTGGGGGGGGGTGCAGTGCGTTTCAGCGGGGGGGGGGTGCAGTGCGTTTCAGCTGGGGGGGGTGCAGTGCGTTTCAGCTGGGGGGGGTGGGTTCTGAGGGGAATGTCAGACACTCGGGGAATGTGAGATGGCCCTGAGGGCGAGGCCTGGCCTGACCAACACAACCCAACCCAACTCAACCCAGCCCAAGCCAACCCAACCCAACCCAACTCAACCCAGCCCAAGCCAACCCAACTCAACCCAGCCCAGCCCAGCCCAGCCCAACCCAGGCCAGGGGAAGGCAAAATGGCCGCTAGCATTCAGGTACGGCTTACCGAATACTTCTGCGTTATTTAGACAAAATGGAGGTGTTCCAGGACAGTGAACCCTTCCCCGGTTTTAGGGTGATTTTGGGGGGTACGGCCCTTATATTCAGGAGACGCCAGGTACTTCTGGAACACTTGGGTCATCTGTGGTACCAACAAAGCTGCCAAAAACATTAGTCCAGTAAACGAATGAAATAAACAGCTGGTAGTTATATGCCTGTGAGCTGAGCAGGGAAGCACATATCGGCAGACCTGTTATGCGTGCGGTGGGACGTGATTGGCTGCCTGCTCAGACAATATCCTGGGGTTTCCAGCACTGTCCATACTGAATGTTTGCTGGCTTTATTTCACCAGACTTCTACACACACATGTTCATGGCACAATACTGTCCCTGCGACCACGTCTCAGGGTGTGTGTGTGTGTGTGTGTGTGTGTGTGTGTGCATACATGTGTGAGTATGCGTGTGTGTGTAAATGGTAAATGGACTGCATTTATATGGCGCATTTTCCAGCAACTGCACAAAGTGCTTTACAATGAATGCCTCTCGTTCACCCGTTCTCACACACACACACACACACACACACACACACACACACAGCCATGCAAGGCGCAGACCAGCTCGTTGGGAGAAGTGGGGGGGGTTAGGCGTCCCGCTCAAGGACACTTCGACACACTCAGCAGCACGGGAATCAAACCTTCCAATCAAACTGGCCATACAACCACTGTACCTCTTCAGCTAATGTGACCTCCTCAGTTCTGTACTGTGGTGTGTGTGTGTGTGTGTGCGTGCATGTGTGTGTCTCGCTGTGAGGCTAAATCCATCAGGCTGTCAGTCTGTGTGCTAAACTGAAATAAGTGGGTTTGACAGTGGTCTGTGGCTTTGGCTGGAGGTGGTCTGTAGGTTTGGCTGGCGGTGGTATGTAGGTTGGGCTGGCGGTGGTCTGTAGGTTTGGCTGAGGGGGGTCTGTAGGTCTGGCTGGCGGTGGTCTGTAGGTTTGACTGGTGGTGGTCTGTAGGTTTGGCTGGCGGTGGTCTGTAGGTTTGGCTAAGGGGGGTCTGTAGGTTTGGCTGGCAGTGGTCTGTAGGTTTGGCTGGTGGTGGTCTGTAGGTTTGGCTGAGGGGGGTCTGTAGGTTTGGCTGGAGGTGGTCTGTAGGTTTGGCTGACGGTGGTCTGACAGCTTTGGGTTAAGCTCCACATACTTCCGGCTTTAGCCACACCCACTTCCAGGTTTATCCGTTTATACAAATAATTTTTTGGTTGAACAAATACAGATGCAAGTACAAATAGTGGAATCTCCCTCCACCCCTAGTAGATATGGCATTAGACCACAGAAAGAGAGGCACCCTGCCGCCGCCCCCCCCCCCTTCGTCTCCCGAGCCAGGGCTGGGCCCGCTGCCAAAGGGGGAAGACCCAGCACAGCGCTCACCCTGGCCCACCCCAGTTACAGCACCTGGGGGGGGTGCAAGGGGGGCCAGCACCCAGCTACAGCGCCAACGCGCTGTATGTAGTTGTGTGTTGGGAAGCATATGATTTTGTGGCGTAATAATTGTACATGCATGTCATATGATTAAGGGGGCCTTTTTACCCCGACCTCCCCGGACCACAGGCCCTGAGCCCTGGCCTCTGGGTCTCCTCACACCCTCCAGCCTCTGATCACTCCCCACCGGCCGTCCAAGGTCTGATTATTGACCCTCTGCGCTGGGCCTTTGGTGGAGAGAGCCAGCTCAGTGTTTTGTGTAATGAGGGATTGGGCCAAAGACCTCCCCTCCCATTAATAATGCACAGGGGCACATGGAACAGCCCCCAATAAAGAAGGTTTTAGATGCTTTAAAAAAAAAAAAATTTAAAAAAAAGAAGCCGAGCGAGAGAATGTATGTGTGCGCGGTGTGTGTGTCTGTGTGTGTGTGTGTGTGTGTGTGCGCGCGTGTGTGTGTCCGTGCGTGTCTGTGTGTGTGTGTGTGTCCGTGCGTGTCTGTGTGTGTGTGTGTGTGTGTGAGCATGTGTGTGTGAGAGTGTGAGTGTGTGTGTGCGCGTGTGTGTGTCCGTGCGTGTCTGTGTGTGTGTGTGTGTGTGTGTGCGCGCGCGTGTGTGTGTGCATGCACGTGTGTGCGTGCGTGTGTGCGCACCTGAGTGTGTGTGCATGCGCGTGTGTGCGTGTCTGTGTGTGTGTGTGTGTGTGTGTGTGTGCATGCGCGTGTGTGCATCTGTGTGTGTGTGTGTGTGTGCATGCGCGTATGTGCGTCTGTGTGTGTGTGTGTGTGCGCATGCGCGTGTGTGTGTCTGTGTGTGTGTGTGTGTGTGTGTGTGTGTCCGTGCGTGTCTGTGTGTGTGTGCATGCGCGTGTGTGTCCGTGCGTGTCTGTGTGTGTGTGTGTGTGTGTGCATGCGCGTGTGTGCGTCTGTGTGTGTGTGTGTGTGTGTGTGTGTCCGTGCGTGTCTGTGTGTGTGTGCATGCGCGTGTGTGTCCGTGCGTGTCTGTGTGTGTGTGTGTGTGTGTGTGTGTGCGCATGCGCGTGTGTGCGTCTGTGTGTGTGTGCACCTGAGTGTGTGTGCATGCGCGTGTGTGTGAGTCTGTGTGTGTGTGTGTGTGTGTGTGTGCATGCGCGTGTGTGCGTCTGTGTGTGTGTGCACCTGAGTGTGTGTGCATGCGCGTGTGTGTTCTGGCTTCGGGGTTAGTCCCTGAAACTCGACTGGCAGATCAGTCAGATCGAAAGGAGAAGTGAAAACCCATCAGAAATATTTCAGCCTTCTCTCCATCACCCACAAACCCCCTCCCCCACCCCCCCAAGCAGGTGAAGCCTCACATTTTCACCACAGAGTGTTTACTTCCCTTCAATTTACAAATCAGAATGATATTTTTTAAAAATGTTTAAAAATGAGCAAACTGATCCAGGTATTTCCCCACAAATCCAATTTCTCAATTTATACTGTATGCCTGAATTCACACATCACTCAGCTCATATTGCAAAGGCTTCTTCAGCCATCATTTATAACAATTATATCATTGTGTTATTCAAATATTATCTTCCGTAACAGCATGAAACCCAGCACAGTAATGATATCATTAAATGAGGTCTCCTAGGCTGAGGAAGGTAGCCCCTGTTCTGCGTGGAAGATTTCCTCACAGGATTTGCAGACATGGTTCTTTTCCGATTGCTTGATGCTTATTGCTGCACAATTCGATATGTGGACGCAGTGCAGGACTATATTTATCCAGAATATAAGTACCCCTAATCGCCAGAGGCCTGGGGAGCTCAAGCTGCCTTAAAGAGCCCGGGGGACCATGCCAAGGCCAAGGGGTCCTTAATTGGCTGTAATCAAGCTAAACTGCTAAGCTCAGTCCGATTATTTACTCGAAGGATCTCGTCTAGGCCGCGTAAGAGGGAGAGAGAGAGCATGAGAGAGAGAGAGAGAGAGAGAGAGAGAGGGAGAGGGACGGAGAGAGAGAGAGAGTTGGCATTCATGCTGTTAATCCCATAACCGCATTGGCCACTCAAAGCTTCAGATCAGGGTATTTGTCTCCTGACAGCTTCCTGTTCTGGCTCTGACTCCAGCTCTAATTCTGAATGCCCAGCTCGCACGCACGCACGCACGCACGCTTGCAAAAGCATTCAGACCCTCAAATTCTTTTTTTTTTTTTTTACAAAATTACAAGTGATACATTGACATTTAATTCAGTGACATTTCATTTAAAAAAAACAAAACTCAAAACAAATAATTTTAAGACGATATTAGTTCTATGTTATTAAATATTTTTTATAAATAAAATTAAAATCTGAAATGCTGTTTGCTGAAATATTCAAACCATGTACTTCTGAAGCTCCCCCCTAAAGATATACTGCAGTATACTCCGGCTACAGGGCAACCACGGCTGTCATTAGACGTGAGAGTAAATGCAGTGGATTAAATATGAATTCAGCGGTGGCAATGGCACAGCAATCTCTGCTTCTTCTCCCTGTCGAGTCTCTGCCCTGGAATAACGCCCCATGAACTTAAAGGTCCCTGCAAACCAGCAGGACGAGCAGGACAAGTTCAGACTGCAAGCACTACATAGTCGATGTGCTTCATCACTTTGATCCCAGTCCCACACACAACGAGAATAAAATCTATGAATGGCAGCTTCACTCCAACACTGGAGGAAGTAAAACACTGAGGTGACCTCAGCTTGGCGCTGCCACCATTTTCTTCATTTCATTTCATTTCCTTATTTTTATGCTTCACTGTGTAAAGCAATCTACAGATACAACTTATACATTTTACACATGCACGCAAACACACATACGCAGAGACACACATACGCAGAGACACACATACGCAGAGACACACATACGCAGAGACACACATACGCAGAGACACACATACGCAGAGACACACATACGCAGAGACACACATACGCAGGTACACAGCTGGGACAGAACGAGTCGAGTCTGAACAGAGTGCTGCTGGGAAACTCAGCAGCTTGGGGGCTTCTGTGATCATGGGGTCAAAGGTCAAGATGAGCCCCATGGGCAAAATGCTTTGCCTATACCGTCAAGGTATGGGACACATGATGAGGACTCGTGTATACACAGACCCTGCACACTGACACACAAAAGTACTATTTCACATTAGAAAAAAAATTTCTATTCTGGCTATAAGTGTTATTCATGTATATCATTAGCAGAGAACAATCTTTGCTGTTTTTAATTATTTAATCAGTTTTGAATGATATTGTTCGTCAGTGCAACATAATGATCGAATATAAAGTAGTCCTAATTAATAATATATTTTATGTGAGCAATTTGAGACTGAGCGTAATTTGCCGCATTTCAGTTATGGTGTTCTCACTCAGGCAAGCTCGCCTGAAATCTCCTAAAAACCAGCAGAATTTATCCTTGGATATGGCAAAGTGACAGGAAGTGCACCATTTAAAACAGGCTAGCATAACTAGATTAACAATTAGAACCAATTATAAACATTTTTAGCAATGTAGCCTAAAAATATTATGCTGACATTAGTTCAGTTAATGGAGCAAGTCAGGGACAGTGACGAATGTTAATGAACTTCTGTTAAAAAATAAGTGGTTTTAAGGAATTTCCTGTTCTTGTTTTTTTCTGTCTTAAGTTCAGTGTTAAATGCTTTCCTCATGCCCAATTCAACATTAATATGGACCAACTATAGATTCACAGGGTAAAATATGCACTGTTAATTTCCCTCCGATAGAGTAATCTACTCTGATGGACTCATCTCTGTTAGAGCCAACTTTTCACACAACTGTTCTTCTGCGCACCATTTATTTAATAACACATTCTAACAGGATTTATTGGATTTCTCATTTCTGTCGAAATGTTGTTAAAGAGTTTAAAGTCCACAACAAGTGGCATGTCTTCCACTTGAAGTGAAAGTGGAGAAAGATTACATTGTGTAGTATGACACTGCTGGAAAGCTAAATTTCTCCATGTTTTAAACTGTAACTCAGCACACTGGAAAGGTAGGAGTGTTCTAAATGATGCAACAGAGACCCAGGGGGCGGGACACACTGGGTGGGGACATTTGTTGTGGTCTGTGACGCACAATTTAGTTTCAGATAATCCAACAGTACATATATGCAATAGTTATGTTGGCCAAAAAAAAAGACCCACCCACAGATCAGACGCATATCTTCAGAAAACACAAGACCTCAGAGTCTTTCACAGGCTGGATTAGGGGTAATTGTTGGGATTATTTTTGGAAAGCAGTGAACAAAGGAAAATCTATGTAATACTGTGTCAGTTTTTAAGACAGTGCTACCCATCAGGTAACAAGGCAACTGTAAAAGTATACTACATGACCAAAAGTATCTGGACACCCCTTGGTCTGGGGCTGTTTTTTCAAGGTTTGGGCGAAGCTCCTTCATTCCAGTGAAGGAATCTTAATGCCACAGCATACAATCACATTCTTGATGATTTTGACAGTTTGGAGCAGGCCCTTTCCTGTTTCAGCATGACAGTGCCCCTGGGCACACAGCAAGGTCCATATAGAAATTGTTTTGTCGAGAACAGTAAGGAATAACTTGACTGGCCTTCACAGAGCTCTGAAATCAACTCCATCCAACACCTTCGGGATCACTTGAAAAGCCAACTGCAAGCCAGGCCTAATCGCCCAATCAGTGCCCAACCTCACTAATGCCCTTCTGGCTGAATGGAAGCAAATCCCTGCAGCAATGCTCCAAAATGTAATATAAAGCCTTCCCAAAAGAGTGGAGGTTGTTATAACAGCAAAGGGTGGACCAACTCCATATTAATGTCCATAATATTGAGTGAGGTGTTGGATTTCATGTGTCCATACAATTTTGGCCATGTAGTGTACCTTAATCTGAACATAGAATGATATACAGAGAACCTTTTCAGCCCTGCTGAATATAGAATGGCACACAGAACCCAGTTCAGACCTGCTGAATATAGAATGGCACAGGGAACCCAGTTCAGACCAGATATCCGCTCAAAACAGCATGCCAGTGTGTCCAGGCACTGCAATGAGAGATAACCAGGAAGTGCAGCAAGCCCATCGCAGCACAAACGCAGGGAGATAAGCCCACATTACTGCTTATACAGCGGACATCACAGGTTACAATATAATGCACGAGTTGTTCTTAAATACAGAAATGACTGCACTGTGTGTTTGTGTGTGTGTAGTTGTGTGCGTGTTAAAAGTACAAATAGTCTATTTAAAAAATAAATAAATAAATAAATAAACTCAATTTAAAAATGTAGGCCTACCCAAGTTTCAAATGTAAAGGTAGGCCTACGCTACAATAAATACATAAAAATTGAACACGCAACACATTTTCAAACGGCCATTTCCGGGCTCACAAGCTCTATCAAATAACTGTTTTTCTAGCAAGCTGTCAATCAAAACATATGGCAAGGTGCCAAAGCCTTGTTAGCTACAATAGGTACAGCTTGCAAGCAAGTTCCTAGCTTAACGCACGGAAAGAACAGCACTTACCTCAATGTGCTTCTTGAAATTAGACGGCCATTTTAAAAAAACGATTTCGTGCAGCTGCTGCGCCCACAGTAGGCATTTCATTCTGAGCGCGTTATCGCAGCCATTCAAACATTTCGCTCAAAAACGGCTTCAGTCCTGGTGGCCATAGGTCTTTCAGGAGGCCGTTTTATCACGCGGTTTATTGTTGTTTTTTGTGGGTTTTGTTGTTGTTCTTGTTGGAAAAGGAAAGGAATACCAGTTTATTCACTGACAATTAATTTAACGGCATTTATTTAAAAGGATGTTGTCACAAGTGCCGGAGGTGTTTGATGGGTTGATCAATCAACCCGTAATGAAGTAAAGGTGTGGACAAGGTGTGCACGTGCACCGGCCAATCCGGACGCCTGCCTTACCAACGAAGGGTTTGACCGCCAACGATATAATCGCTTCTATCCAATCGCGTTATCTCGTTTTTCTATTTATCAGACTGTGTTTGTCAGAGTTAATGATTACTGATGCTGTATGGTGGTTCATGATAAATATATTTAATATTACTTTAATATTGTGTTTTTGTAAACTACATACTTTTTGATACCCCACCACCCTTTCCAACAACAACAACAACAACAACAATAATAATAAGAATAATAATAGGACATTCTCCTGAGGGAATAGAAAAACAGAAAAACCCCTGTTGGACCAATTTTTGGAAAAAACTAAGATTATTCCCTTGAGAAGGGATCAAGTTTTCCCTGTTGGTTTATGTTCTCTTCAGCAAACACTGAAGCAGCGTGGAACTGCAGATTTCTGGCAGGCATGAGTCCTGCAAACGGCACTCTGTCCCTGCAAAGCACTTCTTTCTGCTCAGCAGGCCGACAATGCTACATTAGCACAGAAAATACAATTCTGCAGAACATGATACACACACACACATATGCACGCACACACACACAGACACACACTCACGCACACACACACACACATGCAAACACCACACACACACACACAATAAGAAGAAGAAGAACAAGAAGAATTAACTTTATTATTGAGCATTGCTGGCTATATTCTATATTGGCACAGAGTAAAATTCAATGCATGATGGGAGATCAACACAGGCTGAACCTAAAGCACCTCAATCAGTGATCAATCAGATATTATTTGACTGACTCTTATTATAACAAATATTGCAGTATAAACATCTGTGTCAATGAAGCAAACAGATGAGTCTTTTCAGTGCTGCGTTTGAAACATCAGCAGACTGATCAGTATCTGGACATGTGCTGGATAAGAATAAAAATCGATAGGGTCATGTCACGAGGGTGAAGTGTTTGCATGCTGTTCATTAGCGTTGTAATGATCGCTGGCTTTGTCACTGACTATTAGTCCCGAACGGTTGCCATTGTTCACTTAATGGTGTTTCCGTAATTACAAACTGACTGATTCAGCCTGCTGATCCTTTTTGGATACTTAAAGCTTTTAAAATTACATTTCATTATATTCTTTTCAGCGTATGTGTGATTTGAGAGAGCATTGTTTAAATCAATCCAAAACACAGAACGACTGGGATCGATTCAGTTTGTGTGGTGCTTGACACATTGCAACTGTCATGTAGGAGTGCTGGATTGCGATATTGTTGGCATGAGAGTGTGCTTCTAGTGTAAATAAGAGAAGCAACACAAATGCACCAGTGCACCAAAGGGATACATGGATGTTCATAAAATACATCAAAAACCAGAAGCCTAAAAGGGGTTGTTCTGGAACTTTAAATATCTGGTTTATTACATTGAAGGCTATAGGTAATGGTGAGGTCATGTGAATAGATGGTAACAGCTGGTCTGAAATCTTATCAATTACAATTTATTTAACTCAGTCATTATTATGAATTTCTGTGTGTGTTACAGTATCATTCAATTGCAATACCCATTTTATTTGATCAATAGACTAGTGGAATGGGTAGAAGACATAAAGCACATATCAATATACCAATTGCTAGTTGCACAGAAGCTTAATACACAGTTAAGAACAGCACAATGTGGAAGCATTGGCTATTGCTAATTGGGGATAAAAAAATCATAAAAATAACAGGTAGAATGAGAGAAATAATGCCCTGTAAGCCTATGTGTGAGGTGATACAGGTGTACTCAATCTGAAGGTGATGTGCAGTAATGCACAGGTAATGCTTTGGCATACAGTTCAAAGCTCATAAATTATGAAAAAAATACTGTAGCTATATTTTCTGGAATAAAGCTTGCATCACAGCACTCTTAAGATGCACAGCGTGACTGTGTTGCATATTAATGTGAGAATAATACAGCAGCAATGGAATCTCCTTGAACAACCTGTTTTCTCAGTTCAACTGTTTCCAGCCCGTTAAAGAGCATTTATAGCTTATTCTAACTCGCCCTCTAGTGGTCAACTGCGGGAACAATTTACAGCGCCTCATTCAAGGAGCAGAAACAGCTGGACACATCTCTACATTCAACATCCGAGCTTAGTTTCACTGAAAAATACAATAATCCAAACAAAGCATAGAATCCATTTGTAACAGACTGAATTCATCAAAGAATATTCATAAACATCCTCCTGTCCTGCTCTCCAGGTTGTATATGGAAATCCTGTGGTGGCTAGATGTACCCAAGAACATAAAAATGATGTAAACAGAAAACATTGAATTCTTCATCAATAACCGACCAGCTACTGTGGCATCCTCTGGAAGCTCAGAGAAAGCCTGCTCATCAGTCAGCAGCCAATTAGATCCTTAAAAGGGATCAACAGTTATCCAGTTACAGAACTGTGTTCCTCTCTTTCTTTACCCAAACTCTTCCTTACTCACAAACCAATGTGATTATATACTCAAGGTTTCTAACTAATACTTTGGCCCACTCTATTTTACCCTGTCTGTCAGGTTTTTAGGAACAAGTAATATAGAAGTGCTGGGATTCCAAGTATTCCAAATATTGTCCCTAATTTTCACTATCAGTTAATAGCAATTATCTTTTTGTCCTCACAAACCCAGTTTGGCAAGCTGAATGATCACTTAAAAGTAACTCACCAAACTGGATTCGTGAAGAAAAAGTGAAAGGCTTTGCTCAGATGGAGCCAAAACCAGAAACATCTGAGGAACTCCTGGTCAGGGGCCTCCCCTGTGGAATGTGATACATCACTCATAGTGTACTCATAACGATAATAAAACCAATCTGTGATATTAATTGTAGAGCAATAGCCAAGTAATTACAGTGAAATATGCAACAGTTAACCAGATACATATGCATGTCATACTCAACACACCCATTTATGGCTGAAATATGAGCCTGTTAGCAGCCCTAGTGACTTTAGCTTGGGTCTGTTAGCAGCCCTAGTGTCTTTAGCTTGGGTCTGTTAGCAGCCCTAGTGTCTTTAGCTTGGGTCTGTTAGCAACGCTAGTGCCTTTAGCTTGGGTCTGTTAGCAGCCCTAGTGTCTTTAGCTTGGGTCTGTTAGCAGCCCTAGTGTCTTTAGCTTGGGCCTGTTAGCAACGCTAGTGCCTTTAGCTTGGGTCTGTTAGCAGCCCTAGTGTCTTTAGCTTGGGTCTGTTAGCAGCCCTAGTGTCTTTAGCTTGGGTCTGTTAGCAGCCCTAGTGTCTTTAGCTTGGGCCTGTTAACAGCCCTAGTGTCTTTAGCTTGGGTCTGTTAGCAACGCTAGTGCCTTTAGCCTGGGTCTGTTAGCAACGCTAGTGCCTTTAGCTTGGGTCTGTTAGCAGCCCTAGTGTCTTTAGCTTGGGTCTGTTAGCAGCCCTAGTGTCTTTAGCTTGGGTCTGTTAGCAGCCCTAGTGTCTTTAGCCTGGGTCTGTTAACAGCCCTAGTGTCTTTAGCTTGGGTCTGTTAACAGCCCTAGTGTCTTTAGCTTGGGTCTGTTAGCAGCCCTAGTGTCTTCAGCTTGGATCTGTTAGCAACGCTAGTGCCTTTAGCTTGGGTCTGTTAGCAGCCCTAGTGTCTTTAGCTTGGGTCTGTTAGCAACGCTAGTGTCTTTAGCTTGGGTCTGTTAACAGCCCTAGTGTCTTTAGCTTGGGCCTGTTAGCAACGCTAGTGACTTTAGCTTGGGCCTGTTAGCAACCCTAGTGTCTTTAGCTTGGGCCTGTTAGCAACGCTAGTGCCTTTAGCTTGGGTCTGTTAACAGCCCTAGTGTCTTTAGCTTGGGTCTGTTAGCAGCCCTAGTGTCTTTAGCCTGGGTCTGTTAACAGCCCTAGTGTCTTTAGCTTGGGTCTGTTAGCAGCCCTAGTGACTTTAGCTTGGGTCTGTTAACAGCCCTAGTGTCTTTAGCTTGGGTCTGTTAGCAGCCCTAGTGTCTTTAGCTTGGGTCTGTTAGCAGCCCTAGTGACTTTAGCTTGGGTCTGTTAACAGCCCTAGTGTCTTTAGCTTGGGTCTGTTAGCAGCCCTAGTGTCTTTAGCTTGGGCCTGTTAGCAACGCTAGTGACTTTAGCTTGGGCCTGTTAGCAACCCTAGTGTCTTTAGCTTGGGCCTGTTAGCAACCCTAGTGTCTTTAGCTTGGGTCTGTTAGCAGCCCTAGCGCCTTTAGCTTGGGCCTGTTAGCAACCCTCATATCCATCATTCCCAGCAGCTTCCTATTAATTTTCCCGCTGAAGTGAAGTACGGAAGGCCCACTTCGTGTCACCACTTCACCTCACCTCGTGATCAACAGGCCCAACTGTCTGACACACATCACACACACAAGAGCTCCGTTCTCTCCTCCATTTTGAGGGCCCTGTCTTCATGAGGAGGCAGAGTGGGTCCTGGCCCCGCCTCCCGCTGTTGTCCTGGAGGATGAGTCACAGCCGCCATCTTTCACAAGCCAGCATTTCTTTTCTGCGGTTTCTGGAGCACGAGGCGCAGGAACATTACCCAGAACTCCCTGCTTTCACTCTGGGTGAGCAACACTGAGACCGTATCAATCCCAACAACACACATGCACACATGCACGCATGCATACACGCACATGCACACTCACTCACACATACTCACACGCACACTCACTCACACACGTGTATGCACATACACACACAAGCACTCACACACACACACACACACTCACGCACAGGCACTAACATGCGCACACACACACTCACTCACACACACATGCACTCACACACGCACACACGTGCTCACATGCACGCACGCACACTCACACACATGCACACACATACACGCACAATTACACAAATTATTGGAAGTCTATCCAATCATTTTGCAAATGGGGGGTGGGAGGGAGGTGGAGGGGCAGTTAAAGTGAATGAAATCTTATCTACCTTAATAGGCACTAAAACTGCAAGAAATATGGCAAAGAAGAAAGCGTTCGGCTTGGGTGTGCGGGGCAGTTTAATTTGATATGCTTTATGATATATTTCAACCAGCAGTCTTCTTCAGTCAGCCAGATTCTCTGTAGTCTGACAAATTATTAGCCTTTTGCAATTCCCTGCTGAAAAATTAAGAATGTTAAATAAATAAAAAAAATGTTTGCAATTTGTCGGCCGCTGAGTGATTGCCTTGTTTTTCCCTCAAATCAATACACAGAAATGAATTTAAAGCAGAGCAGGCAAGTCCGTTAAGGGGAGTGCTAGAAAGCCCTGTGGTAATGGATCAGCTGAGGCTCTCGACAGACATAGGAGCAGTTTAGCATTCTGGGACTGCTTATAACAGCTTATAACTGTTAAGTTGAGATGCTGTGAGGTGACAGATGATTGGACAGGGATCCTGCCACTGTGTGACAGAACATTATACAATACACAGGATATATTTAAACAACCAATCACAGAGATGATGATGTTCATACAGCCAATCACTGAAAGCACAGGGACTTACATAACCACATTTGTTTATGTCTGTATGACCTGTACTCAGAACACGGAGAGGTTCTCCATGATGTTTACCCCATTTTATTGCACCCAATTTACCAGGAGAAAAACCCTTTGTACACAATCCAGAACAAACTCTTTATGAAATTATTAATTATGTGCATTTACAGGTTTTTACCAGGGAAAGTACACTAAAACCTGCAGCTAGGGGACCCCAACCCTAAATCACCAAAATAATACATTTTTTTAAATAATCACAGTGTTAGAGCCTCTTGCTAACAAGAGATGACAGAAAGTTTCACAGACGTTTTTCCCTATACAATTACTGGCAGACTAAAGATGTTTTTTTATTCTATAATAATTCCTGCATGTATGCCATTAAAAAGCAAAGCACAGCAGTGATAATGTTTTGCTGTGGAAAGAAAAACCACACAAGAGCCAAGTGAAGAAGTGAAAGACGATGCTCCAGTTTCCCCCTCATTCCAACGAAGCAAAAATTCCAGGAATGCAGGTTTTCCGAGAAGCCGATCCCGTGATCCTGACTTTGCCCCCGAGTTTAACTTTGACCCAGAACTTGACTGGACTGGAGCATCAGTGAAAACCTTTGGACGCTCCTTTCAATAATAGCTGTGGGGTTCAGCTCAGACAATACACAATGTTTCTGGGGTGAATATCTGGGTGTGTGTGCAGCGAATGAATAGATTTATGAAATCCTATGTTTAGGGCGATAGTTCATATCACCTGCATTCATAAATGTGATGTGGTGCGCTGATCGGGACACATAATAATAATAATAATAATAATAATAATAATAATAATAATAATAATAATAATTTTTAAATAATACATAATTTAAAATGTAATGGCTCATTAGATCTGATCAAAATCCAAATGAATAAAAAATGTACCCCTTTAATCTTGTGTTCAGTCCCAAATGAGCTGTACCCAGAGTGTGGAGCAGTCCCAGGGCATTCAAATACACCTATAGATTTTTTGTTTTTCCTCCGTTTGTCCAGAAGGATTCCTGGTGAGCAGGCAGAGGCGGGGTCTGTGTTCCAAGCCCCAGGAACGAGGGATGAATAATTTATCACTGGGGAGTGCGGAGGAGGTGTTAGACGCTGCATACCAAGTGATTCACACTCAGGACTCAGCCCAGAGTGGGGGGGGGGGGTGCGTGGGTAGGCTTTAATTACAGCAGAGTGGGGTTGGGGGGGGGCTTTAATTACATGCAGAGTGGGGTTGGGGGGGGGTAGACTTTAATTACAGCAGAGTGGGGTTGGGGGGGGTAGGCTTTAATTACATGCAGAGTGGGGTTGGGGGGGGTAGGCTTTAATTACAGCAGAGTGGGGTTGGGGGGGGCTTTAATTACATGCAGAGTGGGGTTGGGGGGGGGTAGGCTTTAATTACAGCAGAGTGGGGTTGGGGGGGGGCTTTAATTACATGCAGAGTGGGGTTGGGGGGGGGGCTTTAATTACATGCAGAGTGGGGTTGGGGGGGGCTTTAATTACATGCAGAGTGGGGATGGGGGGGGGGTAGGCTTTAATTACAGCAGAGTGGGGTTGGGGGGGGGGCTTTAATTACATGCAGAGTGGGGATGGGGGGGGTAGGCTTTAATTACAGCAGAGTGGGGTTGGGGGGGGTAGGCTTTAATTACAGCAGAGTGGGGTTGGGGGGGGGCTTTAATTACAGCAGAGTGGGGTTGGGGGGGGTAGGCTTTAATTACATGCAGAGTGGGGTTGGGGGGGGGCTTTAATTACATGCAGAGTGGGGTTGGGGGGGGGTAGGCTTTAATTACAGCAGAGTGGGGTTGGGGGGGGCTTTAATTACATGCAGAGTGGGGTTGGGGGGGTAGGCTTTAATTACAACAGAGTGGGGTTGGGGGGGGGCTTTAATTACAGCAGAGTGGGGTTGGGGGGGGGGCTTTAATTACATGCAGAGTGGGGTTGGGGGGGGGCTTTAATTACATGCAGAGTGGGGTTGGGGGGGGTAGGCTTTAATTACATGCAGAGTGGGGTTGGGGGGGGGGCTTTAATTACAGCAGAGTGGGGTTGGGGGGGGGGCTTTAATTACATGCAGAGTGGGGTTGGGGGGGGCTATAATTACAGCAGAGTGGGGTTGGGGGGGGTAGGCTTTAATTACACGCAGAGTGGGGTTGGGGGGGGCTTTAATTACAGCAGAGTGGGGTTGGGGGGTAGGCTTTAATTACATGCAGAGTGGGGTTGGGGGGGGCTTTAATTACATGCAGAGTGGGGTTGGGGGGGCTTTAATTACAGCAGAGTGGGGTTGGGGGGGGGCTTTAATTACAGCAGAGTGGGGTTGGGGGGGGTAGGCTTTAATTACATGCAGAGTGGGGTTGGGGGGGGGGCTTTAATTAGAGCAGAGTGGGGTTGGGGGGGGGTAGGCTTTAATTACATGCAGAGTGGGGTTGGGGGGGGGGCCTTAATTACAGCAGAGTGGGGCTGGGGGGGGTAGGCTTTAATTACATGCAGAGTGGGGTTGGGGGGGGGCCTTAATTACAGCAGAGTGGGGTTGGGGGGGGGGCCTTAATTACAGCAGAGTGGGGCTGGGGGGGGGCTTTAATTACATGCAGAGTGGGGTTGGGGGGGTAGGCTTTAATTACATGCAGAGTGGGGTTGGGGGGGGGCTTTAATTACATGCAGAGTGGGGTTGGGGGGGGGGTAGGCTTTAATTACAGCAGAGTGGGGTTGGGGGGGGGGGCTTAATTACAGCAGAGTGGGGCTGGGGGGGGTAGGCTTTAATTACATGCAGAGTGGGGTTGGGGGGGGTAGGCTTTAATTACAGCAGAGTGGGGTTGGGGGGGGGGGCCTTAATTACAGCAGAGTGGGGCTGGGGGGGTAGGCTTTAATTACATGCAGAGTGGGGTTGGGGGGGGGTAGGCTTTAATTACATGCAGAGTGGGGTTGGGGGGTAGGCTTTAATTACATGCAGAGTGGGGTTGGGGGGGGGCTTTAATTACATGCAGAGTGGGGTTGGGGGGGGGTAGGCTTTAATTACAGCAGAGTGGGGTTGGGGGGGCTTTAATTACATGCAGAGTGGGGTTGGGGGGGGGCTTTAATTACATGCAGAGTGGGGTTGGGGGGGGTCTTTAATTACATGCAGAGTGGGGTTGGGGGGGGTAGGCTTTAATTACAGCAGAGTGGGGTTGGGGGGGTAGGCTTTAATTACAGCAGAGTGGGGTTGGGGGGGGTAGGCTTTAATTACATGCAGAGTGGGGTTGGGGGGGGTAGGCTTTAATTACATGCAGAGTGGGGTTGGGGGGGCTTTAATTACATGCAGAGTGGGGTTGGGGGGGGCTTTAATTACAGCAGAGTGGGGTTGGGGGGGGGCTTTAATTACAGCAGAGTGGGGTTGGGGGGGGGTAGGCTTTAATTACATGCAGAGTGGGGTTGGGGGGGGGGCTTTAATTAGAGCAGAGTGGGGTTGGGGGGGGGTAGGCTTTAATTACATGCAGAGTGGGGTTGGGGGGGGGGCCTTAATTACAGCAGAGTGGGGCTGGGGGGGGTAGGCTTTAATTACATGCAGAGTGGGGTTGGGGGGGGGCCTTAATTACAGCAGAGTGGGGTTGGGGGGGGGGCCTTAATTACAGCAGAGTGGGGCTGGGGGGGGGGCTTTAATTACATGCAGAGTGGGGTTGGGGGGGGTAGGCTTTAATTACATGCAGAGTGGGGTTGGGGGGGGGCCTTAATTACAGCAGAGTGGGGTTGGGGGGGTAGGCTTTAATTACATGCAGAGTGGGGTTGGGGGGGTAGGCTTTAATTACATGCAGAGTGGGGTTGGGGGGGGGCTTTAATTACATGCAGAGTGGGGTTGGGGGGGGGTAGGCTTTAATTACAGCAGAGTGGGGTTGGGGGGGGGGCTTAATTACAGCAGAGTGGGGCTGGGGGGGTAGGCTTTAATTACATGCAGAGTGGGGTTGGGGGGGGTAGGCTTTAATTACAGCAGAGTGGGGTTGGGGGGGGGGGGCCTTAATTACAGCAGAGTGGGGCTGGGGGGGTAGGCTTTAATTACATGCAGAGTGGGGTTGGGGGGGGGTAGGCTTTAATTACATGCAGAGTGGGGTTGGGGGGTAGGCTTTAATTACATGCAGAGTGGGGTTGGGGGGGGGCTTTAATTACATGCAGAGTGGGGTTGGGGGGGTAGGCTTTAATTACAGCAGAGTGGGGTTGGGGGGGCTTTAATTACATGCAGAGTGGGGTTGGGGGGGGGGCTTTAATTACATGCAGAGTGGGGTTGGGGGGGGTCTTTAATTACATGCAGAGTGGGGTTGGGGGGGGTAGGCTTTAATTACAGCAGAGTGGGGTTGGGGGGGGTAGGCTTTAATTACAGCAGAGTGGGGTTGGGGGGGTAGGCTTTAATTACAGCAGAGTGGGGTTGGGGGGGGTAGGCTTTAATTACATGCAGAGTGGGGTTGGGGGGGGTAGGCTTTAATTACATGCAGAGTGGGGTTGGGGGGGCTTTAATTACATGCAGAGTGGGGTTGGGGGGGGCTTTAATTACAGCAGAGTGGGGTTGGGGGGGGGTAGGCTTTAATTACAGCAGAGTGGGGTTGGGGGGGGGGCTTTAATTACATGCAGAGTGGGGTTGGGGGGGGGTAGGCTTTAATTACAGCAGAGTGGGGTTGGGGGGGGTAGGCTTTAATTACATGCAGAGTGGGGTTGGGGGGGGTAGGCTTTAATTACATGCAGAGTGGGGTTGGGGGGGGGGTAGGCTTTAATTACATGCAGAGTGGGGTTGGGGGGGGTCTTTAATTACATGCAGAGTGGGGTTGGGGGGGGGTAGGCTTTAATTACATGCAGAGTGGGGTTGGGGGGGGGCTTTAATTACATGCAGAGTGGGGTTGGGGGGGGCTTTAATTACAGCAGAGTGGGGTTGGGGGGGTAGGCTTTAATTACATGCAGAGTGGGGTTGGGGGGGTAGGCTTTAATTACAGCAGAGTGGGGTTGGGGGGGGGGCTTTAATTACAGCAGAGTGGGGTTGGGGGGGGGTGGCTTTAATTACATGCAGAGTGGGGTTGGGGGGGGGGTAGGCTTTAATTACATGCAGAGTGGGGTGGGGGGGGTAATCTCATATATCCTGTAGTACATTATTCACACACTGCCAAAAAGAAGGCATAAGCAGCGCTTAAAGACCTTGTGAAATCACTGCTTTTTCTTGCATTCAAAGTATTTATTAAGCTACAATTTATTTAAATACCTTTTCTTATGGACGTATGCGCACACACACACATGCCTACACTCACACACACATGCACACTCACACACACACACACACTCACACACACTTGCACACATACACACACTCACACATACATACTCAAACACATGCACTCACAGATCCATGCAGTTTACCCAAGTAAAAGTCGACAAAGCATTTGTTCTTTTTTTAATTTCAAGTCTATCTTTAAATAAAGTTCCACTGACAGGGTTTCCACTTAGCTACAAAATTTAAATCCCAGATTTTCCCCCATTTCCTCACAGTGCTAGCAGCCCACAGGCCACTGTGAGCCAACAGCCACTTATGAACAGACCAGTGAATGCTAACATTAGGGTTATGAAGCACCATGCCCCAGACAGACAGACAGACAGACAGACAGCAGCTGCTCAAAGCAGCATCACATCTGCACACTGAGTCCACTGAGCTGCTCCAAACCCACTCAGAATGCCAGTTTCACACACCAGCCTGCTTTACACACATTTCCATGCCTCAAATCTGAGTGGAGAATGTATTCATCATGTTTTTTCATTATTTACTATACCGATGTGCTCATGTAAAACAACCATATCATTCTAGAATTCCGCCCGACATTTCCCATATTTTCCATATTTTTCCTCATCTTCGCAATTTCCCACATTCTTACATCCTTTTCTCACTTTTCCACAGTAAGTGCAAGCTCTGTGTTGTTGTGTAACATTAACTTTCCTCTTTGTCATAAACATGCTCTCAAAAGGGATATATACTCCAACACTCTTGTGGGAACAACTTGGAAATGTGCCCAGTAAAGTACACAATAAGCATACTTTACTGATGTGCATACTTTACTAGTACAGGATAAGCATACTTTACTGTTGAGCATACTTTACTACGTACACGATAAGCATACTTTACTGATGAGCATACTTCACTACATACACAATAAGCATACTTTACTGATGAGCATACTTCACTACATACACAATAAGCACACTTTACTCATGAGTGCTATAGAGGTAATACTACATCAGTACTACACCGGATAACCAAAAAATGCATTCTGTGACACAGCAGAGCTGCACTTAGATAAAACTTCCCTCTCCTTCAGAAACAGCACAGCACAGCTCAGGCTCCTGGCTCCACATCTGTTCAGAACTGAACTCTAATTCCAACGCTAATTTGCATTAAGTCCCAGTCTTGGGTTTGACTTCTCTGAGAAACCTGAGTCTCAGCTCGCACAGTTATCAGAAACTTACACAAAGAGGAAAAACACCAATAACCAATAATGTAAAATTACTCAAAAGGATTCTAATTATTTGCAGCAAATGATGATTTGGATTGTTTTCTCTCCTGTCCACAGTGCAGTATCTGTCCTGTATAAATCTATTAGACACACTGCATGAAATTAGTGTTCATTTTTAAGATCTTTCATTCCTATGAATCTACTAGATGAGGTACTATTACTATAACATGTACTCTAACCATATCCAAAAAATAGAAATTTAAATGTTTTTCCACAGTCGCAGCCAGGGATGTACATGCAGCAAACCCCATGAACCCTAACACAAAACAGCTCTTAGCAGGCAGTCAGGGAAACATACATTTAATCAGGAAAAAACTGCATTAGGAGCTCAACGCTTAGCTTAATATAGTGGGTCCTTCACACACAGACACAGGGACACAAACACGGGGGACACAGACACAAGGACATAGACACACAGACACAGGGACACAGACATGGGGGGACAGACACAGGGACATAGACACACAGACACAGGGACACAGGCATGGGGACAGGGACACAGGGGCATAGACACACAGACACAGGGACACAGACACAAACACAGAGACACAGACATAAGGGACACAGACACTCAGAGACACAGGCACAGGGACACAGACACAGACACAGACAAAGGGACACAGAGACACGGGACACAGACAAGGGGACACAGAAATGGCTTCTTGGGTGACACAAACTAAACCCAGTCCTGAAGTTTTCAAGTTAAGGATAAAACTTGCTATACAAACACCTGCATTCCAAAAATACACACATCAACTTTAAAAAATGAAATTTCAAGAATAATAAGTTAAAAAAGAAAGAAAAATAGAACAACACCTTTTCAAAATACCCATTTACCACAGACAGATACAGTAAACAGCTCTGGGATGCCGGGGAAATGTCCCAGACTTTTAGCCCTCAAATGAAAGAGCATGAGTCTGACCTAACATGTAATTCACTGTTTTAAATTCTAGTAAAGGGCTAACGAAGGTCTGTGAAATATTAAATATATAAAGTGCAGATTATCGGAGTATATCAAAGTGATTTTGGTTTGGGAAAACACCGAAGGGGGGTTGGAGCGTGTCCTTAACCGGGTGCTAGTACGGGATCTGATTCTGGTAGTACTGCAGCATGTCGTAGGTTTTGCTCCTACAGAAAAAGAACAAAATTGTTAATCGTTAAGAACTAAAACATCATTTAAAATATAAATGACAATTTAAAATCATAAGTAAGCATTAAGGAAACCGGTTTACTTAAGGTAAACCTTAAGCATTACGTTAACCCAAGTGTGCACTTCCTGCCTTTTGACCTTTGAACCCGTTATTGCAGGAAGCAGTCCAGTGAAAAATCTGTATCGTTTACAGTGTCTGAACAGGGCTACAGTGCTACCACACCTTCCTACCCCACTGCACAGTGCACCACATCGGTTAGCATCAATAATCTTTAAATCTGCACTAAAAGTGCTAAAAGAATGTTCGCTAGTTTAGACAGTCAGGATATCCTGCCAAGCCTGCGGTCTGAAATGAAAAGGAAGCCACAGTGCCCATCACCGGGGATGCCTTTGCTCACTCTCCCTTTAATCCAGGCCCTTAACTGTGCGATTACGGACCGGTCTGAGGTGCAGGGCTGCCATACGCATCGCAGTCACTGCATTTGTGCAATAACTTCAGTCTGTGTACCACATTCTAACAAGAACGAGAAAAATACCCTCAGTGTGAGTCAACAGACCTGCGATGCTGAAATGGCTTCAGAAATGTGACTTTTTTTTTGGCGTGTTTTTATCAGGTCTGTTGCTCACAAAGCTCTGGTGATGCACCTGCCTCCAGATAAGGCCCACTGATAGAAGACTGCAGGGTAAAGTTAGTTTCTGCTTCCCTCTTCAGGAGCGTACCCCGTATTCACTGCCTGCCTGGCTGTATAACGGGGTTTAACACACAGAGACGCAAGGGCGTTGTAAGATGGCCGCCAGCTTCGCGCACGGGTGACACATTACCTGCTGCTGAGGAAGCAGCTCTGGATGATTTTAATGATGAAAGCTGCGGCCTCCTTCTCACTGGCGTTGGGGTTGAACCTCTGCCTGCAAACAGACATGTGTCCACAGCACTGTTAGCGTTAGCATCTCGTCCCAGCGTCTTTAATCAATCATAATCACACATTAGGCTTGTCTCATTATAAGCTACTCATTTGCCTTGCTACCCTAATTGATGCAGTTATAACATCAGGCTTTGGTAAGGTACACAATGTGACTCTCAAATGGGTTTCTTCTGGATACATAGAGGGTGGATAGACAGACAGACAGGAAGACGACAGTATCATCTTATGTCATCAGATAGATTAGCCACTGTCAGGAACCAAAGCTTTTTATCCATGCAGTCAAAGTCAGGACAATGTCGGAATTCACCACAACTAACGCTGTACGAAAGAGAGGGAAAGTTTACTGCACATCACACAGGCCAGCGGGAAGGTCACTGAAACACAACACAAGTTTGGGCCGCAGTAACCCTTCTGTGCTGCTTTAAATTCTCTCAGAGGTCCTGACATGACCAACATGGCCCATCTTATCAGGACAAACACACGAGTGCCTATCTGTGTGTTTCCAGTGACGTGTGCTTTGTTCAGAAATGACACACGCTCTCACGTCCTGTACCTTACACATACTTAAACACTCTTATTACAAAACAAAATGGTGAACACGTCAAGACATATGAAATGACAGATAGAGAGATGTACAGGAAAATGTTGAGTGTAAAATCAACACTCATAGAGTATGTTATACTGGGAAAGAGTATGTGGATCCTATTTGCCTCACATAAACTCACACAGAGCTGGATTTAATGCAGAGAACTGAGCTGCGCAGACTGGTTGATTATTATTATTATATGTTTAACGGGCTCTAATGTAAAACTTCTACAGACCCTGGCACAGTATGACATCATCGCAAACCTGTCACTCACTTGAGCAGCTTTATGGTCTGTCCTCGGAAGCACGGCAACCCGGTGTCCAGCATCAGCGTTACCAGGGAAACAACAGCATCCATGTAGGGCCTGTAGAGAGGCAGCAAGGAGTTAAAAAGAGTAAACCAGAGTCAACCGGAGACAACCAGAGTAAAACAGTGTAAACCTAAGTAAACCAGAGTAAATATGAATAGCCAAAGTAAACCAGTGTAAACCAGATTAAACCTGAGTAAGCAGAGTAAACCTCAGTAAACCAGAGTAAAACAGTGTAAATCAGAGTAAACCAGTGTAAACCAGATTAAAACGGAGAAAACCAGATTAAACCAGAGAAAACCGGATTAAACCAGAGTAAACCGGAGTAAACCAGATTAAAACAGTGTAAAACAGTGCAAACCTAAATAAACCAGAATAAACCAGAGTAAACCTGAATAACCAGAGTAAACCGATGTAAATCTGATTAAACCAGAGAAAACCAGATTAAACCAGAATAAACCAGAGTAAACCTGAGTAAACCAGAGTAAACCTGAGTAGACCGGTGTAAATGAGAGTAAACCAGATCAAACCAGAGTAAACTAGAGTAAACCAGTGTAAACCAGAGTAGATCAGAGAAGACCAGAGTAAACTAGAGAAAACCTGAGTAGACCGAAGTAAACCAGAGTAAACCAGATCAAACCGGAGTAAACCAGTGTAAACACATCTCCATGTACTCACCTAACTGCCAGGTAACCACGCACACACATCTCCATGAACCACTTGAAGGGTGTGGCCTCCATCTTCCCGCCCATGATCATCACCATCTCGTCCGTCAGCTTGATGTCCGGTTCCCAGCCCAAGTTCCCCCCAGGGGAGCTCTCAAACATGAACCCGAAATCTGCCAATGAAAGCAGAGCTCTCAAACATGAACCCGAAATCTGCCAATGAAAGCAGAGCTCTCAAACATGAACCCGAAATCTGCCAATGAAAGCAGAGCTCTCAAACATGAACCTGAAATCTGCCAATGAAAGCAGAGCTCTCAAACATGAACTCGAAACCTGCCAATGACAGCACAGCTCTCAAACATGAACCTGAAATCTGAGAACATCACAGAAAACACACACACTCACATCAAACATCAAACGGGAGGGTTCTGCCTGATGTGAATAAGGGGTGGGGCTACTGCCCAATGTGGATGAGGGGCAGGGCAGGGGTGGAGTTAATGACCAATGTGGATGAGCGGCAGGGCAGGGGCAGAGTTACTGACCAATGTGGATGAGGGGCAGGACGGGGGGGGCAGGGGCAGAGTTATTGACCAATGTGGATGAGGCGCAGGGCAGGGCAGGGGCGTAGTTACTGACCAATGTGGATGAGGTGACCCTTGCTGTCCAGCATGATGTTGCCATTGTGCCGATCTTTGATCTGCAGCAGGAAGAGCAGCAGGCTGTATGCTGCCATACTGCGGATAAAGTTGTACCGCGCCTGAGAGAGAGAGCAGGAGAAAGAGAGCCCTTAATTAAGTGAGCGTGGGAGGAAAGTGAGACACAGAGATCTTCCCAGATCAAACAATAGAGCTGGTCTGAGCGACAGCTATAGACCAGTGGAGCAATCAAAGGAATGGCCCCCAGTATGAATTATGGGTAAGAGGAGGGGCTCTATCACAGAGCCTTAGAGGTCTTCTACATCAGACCTTTACATCAGCCATATGTTTAAGCACCAGTAAATTCCTGCACGATTTTACAAAAAAACATATTTTCACAAAGATGTCCAGATGTTAGTGGTGTCAGTGCAGGTAGAGTACTTACCCAGGAATGCAGGGAGGGACAGGTCCCACAGCCACAGAGCGCTTCACAGCAGGAGCACTGAACCCAGATCAGGTCTCCCCACCCACATCCCCAGCCTGTCCATTATGAGCTAAAGGGCCAAACTGACCCCAGGTCAGTGAGCAGGCCGCAGCGCTCACCTTCTGGAAGGCCAGCGTGGACTCGTCGCCATACTGGTTCCTGAAGTAGTCGTACATCCCGAAGTCCGTCTGCCGGCCCAGCTGGTCGCGGGACTTGCAGTCCGGGATGCACTCGATGACACCGCACTGACTCATGGGAAATCACAGACAGGATTAATACATCAGGTTTGAACGACCCTCAGATATACAGACTGACCCCCTGATCTACAGACCGAACCTCAGATCTACAGACCGAACCTCAGATTTACAGACCGAACCTCAGATCTACAGACTGACCCTCAGATCTACACACTGACCGTCAGATCTACAGACCGACCCTCAGACCTACAGACCAACCCTCAGATTTACAGACTGAACCTCAGATCTACAGTCAAACCCTCAGACCCACAGACTGATCAGTCAGCAGGAGAACCTGGAAGCAGCATGCACACGCTCAGCTGGTCTGTAGCGCGGCTGGTCAGTACTGCAGGTGCAAAAATGAAGGGATGAAAAGGGGGGGGTGGGGGGGGGGGGTACAGCCAGACCCCCTGTCTCTCACCCCGGGTGCGGTGGCCACCACGCGGTAGGGGAACACAAACAGGTCCAGCCCCACCAGCTGGAAGATGTTCTTAAACAGGCCGATGATCTGCAGCGCCAGCATGTCCTGCAAGAGCCAACCGGACAGAAACACCGTTAGCCACACGAGCAGCCAGACAGAAACACCGTTAGCCAGAAACACCGTTAGCCCCATGAGCTCCTTACAACCAGACAGAAACACCGTTAGCCCCACGAGCTCCCTTACAGCCGAGCAGAAACACTGTTAGCCCCATGAGCTCCTTACAACCAGACAGAAACACCGTTAGCCCCATGAGCTCCTTACAACCAGACAGAAACACCATTAGCCCCATGAGCTCCTTACAACCAGACAGAAACACCATTAGCCCCACAAGCTCCTTACAACCAGACAGAAACACCGTTAGCCCCATGAGCTCCTTACAACCAGACAGAAACACCATTAGCCCCATGAGCTCCTTACAACCAGACAGAAACACCATTAGCCCCATGAGCTCCCTTACAGCCGAACAGAAACACTGTTATCCCCACGAGCAGCCGGACCAATTAACCAATTTCCACCATTAGGCCACCTGGCAGATGCCATAAGTACTTCTTGGTCAAGCTTGGTTTCCCTACCTGTCGGCAGTCGTCGCCCACTTTAAAGATGGCCGCCTGCCAGCACACCCTCCCTGCCCCAGGTCCCGCCTCCTCGTTCTCCTCCAGGGAGTCAGACTGGCAGCTCAGCCCTGAATAGAGAGGAAGAGGAGCACTGAAGGCGGGTTGCAGGGCACTGTCCCAGACGGGAATGGAGCACACTGCATAATACTGTAAATATAGGGCTCATCACACAACCAGAATCACAAATACATTTAACCACTATGCACTGCAATATCTGACATAAGTAATATGAATATTTGCCTATATATTCTCTGGTTAAATATTGATAATACATTTTATTTCAGTATATTTTGTAAGACTTTGAAACTTTAAATGTGTACATCAGTGACCTAAACACTGCAGCACTCAAACACACAGTCAGTGACCTAACTACACTGCAGTACTCAAACACAGTCAGTGACCTAAACACTGCAGCACTCAAAAACACGGTCAGTGAGCTATCACACTGCAGTACTCAAACACAGTCAGTGAGCTATCACACTGCAGTACTCAAACACAGTCAGTGAGCTAACACACTGCAGTACTCAAACACACAGTCAGTGAGCTAACACACTGCAGTAGTCAAACACAGTCAGTGAGCTAACACACTGCAGTAGTCAAACACAGTCGGTGATTGACCATCGCTGCTGTAATGCACAGCATGGATTTGACTAAAGGTCAGGTACTGTTCTGCCACAGGGCATCTGTAAAGGTGTGTTTTTACCCACCTTCTTTCTCCAGCTCGCTCACCCCACAGCGCTTGACTTTAAACCTGGCCAGGTAAGGGGCCTTCGCAGCACTGGAGCAAAGACACACAGCAAGTTCACACCTTTTATTACAGCGATTATCACTGTTATTATTCACAGGACTGGCAGCACCCATTGGTTCACTTGCAAGAAGGTCAGTGGTTAATTAATATTAATAACAAAACTTGCACAGAATTAATTTATTTATTTTGGTCAAAAACAGACAGCCATTCAAACATGAAATCTGAAATACATAATGGCAGAAATGTCTTATATTGCTGAATATTTGTATTTTCCCCCTTTATTCACACAGGGAAGCAGAGACCGAGACATGATGGCAGTACAGGAAGAGGCATAGCCAGGAATCAAACCCCCAGCCGCACGAGATTGTGAACTTCTTTGACAACCATGCCGACAGCGTAAAATAATGAAAAACTGTACTAGCTGTGCTGTAAAATGAAAAGCAGTACTGTAAAATAATGAAACGCTGTGCTGGAAAGCTGTACTAGCTGTATTGTAAAATAATGAAAAGCTGTACGGCAGGTTAGCTTCACCTCTGCATGGGAGTCCCGGATTTGTAGTCGATGTCCAGCACAATGGCCTCCGGGTTGCTGGGTAAATAACAGCCTATGAGAATAACACAACAGAAAAGTAAGGCTCCAGGCCCTGCCTGGTTAGGCAAATCTGAAGAGTGTGTGCACGTGTGTGTGTGTGTGTGTGTGTGTGCACGTAAGCGTGCGTGCATGCATGTGTGTGTGTGTGTGTGTGTGTGCGCGCGTAAGCGTGCGTGCATGCGTGTGTGTGTGTGTGTGTGCACGTAAGTGTGCGTGCATGCGTGTGTGTGTGTGTGTGTGTGCACGTAAGCGTGCGTGCATGCGTGTAGCTGCAGTCTGAAACGGGCTCGCTCACCAGGCTGGACCCGGATGTCGGACAGGGCTTTCAGACACGCCCGCTTACGCTCCTCCCCTTTGGGCGTGGGCCTGCGGAGGGAGGCGGGGTTAACCTGCAGGCCTGCAGTGACGGACAGCTTTACCTGCATGTCATCATGACACTCTTCAAACTCAAACACCCAGAGTGCACCTACTGCCACGTGTCCAATATTCACTTATTTCCACAATATATTTACTCTTCAAGAGTTTTTCATTTATTTTTGCAATTTAAGTGTGCATAAAGTCACAAGATTTATACTATACCTTTCGCAAATTTATAAACAGGAAAACAACACCTAAACACCCCTCTTCCTACTGCGGTAGGTAAACTTACATTACATTACTGCCCTTCATTACATTACAGCCCTTCATTACACTACAGCCGTTCAGCAGACGCAATTACTGAGTAACTTGCACAGCTCTTTGCAGCTTTACACGGTAACATTTATACAGAGGGACATATGGTTTTGTAGATTCCCTACCTGGGAATCAAACCTGCAACCTTCAGGTTAGAAGCCATACAGCTCCCTACCCAACACACTGCCACGTTAGGTTGTGGTCAGCCTGTATAGTGGCGTTCACTAGTACTGCTCATGACACTACTGTAAGTAATAATTATACGGAAACCATCAGCTTGCTGTCTGTTCTTTGACCACTGGGTGCAATCAATTTCCCTGGCACACACGGAATGACTAAATATGACTGTAAGGATATGACTCATGAGGGAACCAGGAACAGAGGACTGTGGGATAGCTAGCCAGCTTGGCGGGAGGACCAAACAGAAAGCAACAGCACAGACTCCACACACGCACCAGAAACTCAGCACTGTATTCTCAACTCAACAGAAAAACTTCTGCCTCCATGTTACCGAGGCCATTCCAATGTGATGCACCTTCAGTAAAACCCACTCAGGGGAGTGAGAAGAGCCACAGCCCTGTGGGAATGGCTGCTCTGGACTGCAGAGCAGTACAGCAGCTCTAGCAGTAGTGTGGGACCTCCTGTCATTGGCTGGACCCTCCTGTAGGTATTACATAGACAGGAGGGGCGGAACGCAGGAGCAGGGCATCTGGTGAGCCCACAGAGAATCTGTGGTGGCAGCGGAGCTCGTACTTGATAATGGCGGAGACGTTGGTGATCTTGTTGAAGAAGTCAAACTCGCGCTGGTAGAAGTCCTTGGCGGGACCGGAGAGAGAGCCTGTGATCTCCTCCACCATCTGCTCCAGAAGCTCCCCGATATCAGCTGGACGGAGACAAGGAGAGGGAGGGAAGGAAGGAGAGAGAGAGGAAAAGAAGGAGAGGGAGGGGAGGAAGGAGAGAGGGGAAGGGAGAGATTAAAAGTTACATCAGCAGCACTAATGACCATTATGATGTAGGTTAACTATGCGTATACAGTTGAGACCACGCAAAATTATGATGCCTCAGAAGAAGTAGCTTACCACTAGCATAGTACCATGCTGAACCTGATCAGGCTCATAATGCTGTATGGTTATGAGCAGCCTGGTCAGGCTCATAGTGCTGTAAGGTTATGAGCAGCCTGGTCAGGCTCACAGTGCTGTAAGGTTATGAGCAGCCAGGTCAGACTCATAGTGCTGTAAAGTTATGAGTAGCCTGATCAGGCTAATAGTGCTGTAAGGTTATGAGCAGCCTGGTCAGGCTCATAGTGCTGTAAGGTTATGAGCAGCCTGGCCAGGCTCATAGTGCTGTAAGGTTATGAGCAGCCTGGTCAGGCTCATAGTGCTGTAAGGTTATGAGCAGCCTGGTCAGGCTCACAGTGCTGTAAGGTTATGAGCAGCCAGGTCAGACTCATAGTGCTGTAAAGTTATGAGTAGCCTGATCAGGCTAATAGTGCTGTAAGGTTATGAGCAGCCTGGTCAGGCTCATAGTGCTGTAAGGTTATGAGCAGCCTGGCCAGGCTCATAGTGCTGTAAGGTTATGAGCAGCCTGGTCAGGCTCATAGTGCTGTAAGGTTATGAGCAGCCTGGCCAGGCTCATAGTGCTGTAAGGTTATGAGTAGCCTGGTCAGGCTCATAGTGCTGTAAGGTTATGAGCAGCCTGGTCAGGCTCATAGTGCTGTAAGGTTATGAGCAGCCTGGTCAGGCTCATAGTGCTTTAAGGTTATGAGCCTGAAAAATTAATTGAGCATCAACAGTACGATTAGCCTAATTAGCAAGGGCTAATGGAAAAACAGGTTATAAACTAATATATACGAGGAACTATGAGAGGACCAGAAGACAAAAAGACTTCCTGTGTTTCTAAACCGTAAACCGCTAAACCGCCACAGGGTCCGAACCCTCGGTCAGGTTCCCTCTGGGGTGTGACTGCTGGATTCTGAGAGACACTCACGGTCTTTCTGGTGTCCCTCCTCGTCCAGGAAGATGTTGGTCTTCATGTTCCAGATGAACTGGTGAGCCAGGAGCTGGGAGGTCTGGGCAGCCCAGTGGATGTACTCACGCACGTACCCCATCTGGAGGAAACAGGAAGTGGCGGTGAAACCAGGAACATGTTTTTCACGTTTGACGCATTTAGCATGTACTCTTACACAGAGTGACTGACGAGCTAACAGTCATTACACACAATCCATTTGCATACTAATATCTGTTCATATTTACTGAAGCAAACCAGGCTAACCCAAACCCAAACCCAAACCCTAACACTAACCCCTAACCCAAACCCTTTACCTCAAGGGTACAACAACAGTGCAACCTCAAAATTATATACCCAGCTCCCTTAACCATTATGCTACATCCTCCACCACCCCCAGGTAAGTTACAACGCCAGCTGGTATCTTCCCTCCCCAACAGGGCAAAAGCTGCTTCCAATCACCATCTAAAATAATGCATTAGGAAGTACAAAGGCTAACTGAGGATAACTAGTTTCAAATGGTGCTTGTGGAAAAGAGGGGTTAACATGGTTTAGGGCAACAGTCCTCAACCCTGGCCAACAGTCACCCAACTGATACAAAACGCTTCCGGAACCTTGGGGAACATTCCTGCTCGCCAGATTCTGGCTGTGAGATGATGCCACAGTATGATCAGAATGATCCCAAAGGCTCTACTGGCAACACTCCCTGATGGCTGCCAGTCGTTATCCACCCCTCCCCGCCCCTCCTCATGCCTCCCACACCCCTACCCACCCCTCCCACACCCACTGCAGAGGTTAATACCCCTCCACCCCGACCTCTCCCCACCCCTCCCACACCCACTGCAGAGGTTAATACCCCTCCACCCCCACCTCTCCCCACCCCTCCCACACCCACTGCAGAGGTTAATACCCCTCCACCCCGACCTCTCCCCACCCCTCCCACACCCACTGCAGAGGTTAATACCCCTCCACCCCCACCTCTCCCCACCCCTCCCACACCCACTGCAGAGGTTAATACCCCTCCACCCCCACCTCTCCCCACCCCGTCCACACCCACTGCAGAGGTTAATACCCCTCCACCCCCACCCCTACCCACCCCTCCCACACCCACTGCAGAGGTTAATACCCCTCCACCCCCACCCCTACCCACCCCTCCCACACCCACTGCAGAGGTTAATACCCCTCCACCCCCACCTCTCCCCACCCCTTCCACACCCACTGCATGGGTTAGTACACCCCCACTCACTGCAGGGGTTAAAACCCCCACCCCACCCCCGTGAAATGCCAGCATGTAAGGAGGCTCTTCCTCACCTTGTCATACCGGAGCGCCTGAACAATCTGAGGAATGTAGAATAAAATGGCATCCTGGAGAGAAAAAAACAGGAGTATTTACAACCATCAATGTACACACCTAAAACTGATTAACATTACACAGCATTTCCACAACTGCTACAATTCTTACATTTAAAAATATAACAACACAGAGCAGGCCATTCAACCCATCTTGCCAATTATAAGTAAAGAAATTCTACAGGAATCATTTTAATTAAGAAATGGGCGGTCCTCACACATCCAATCAATCACATTCAATTCACTGATTAACCTGTGTTTTGCCATGGAAACCAAAAACGAGCGGCTCGTTGTAACTCCACCCACTTTGGGGGGTGTGAGACACAAGACAGTTTAACAGTTTTCAGAGAAGAGGAGAGAAAAGGAGATAAGAGGAGAGGATATAAGGAGAGAGAAAAGAAGAGGGGAGAAGAGGAGAGAAGAGGAGAGGAGAAAAGGAGATAAGAAGAGAAGAGGAGAGAAGAGGAGAGAAGAGGAGAGGAGAGGAGATAAGGAGATAAGAGAAGAGAAGAGAAGAGAAGAGCAGAGGAGATAAGGAGATAAGAGAAGAGGGGAGAACAGGAGAGGAGAGAAGGAGAGAGGAGAGGAGAGAAGAGAAGCAGCAGTAACCGTACGGGGGGGAAGGAGCGCAGCACTTTGACGCCGTACTGGGCGGTGAGCGGGTGGGGGGGGTACAGGCTGGAGAAGTAGGACAGGCCCGTGGGGGGGTCGGCCGGCGCCCAGCACAGGATGTGGCTCAGCTCCGGGGAGTCGGCGTCGATGGTGTGCCAGGTGACCAGGAACTGCGCAAAAGGAGCGTCAAACGCAACATTGGAACAGGGCACAGGTCACAGGATGTAACATACAGACACATACCATACAGTGAGGGCTATGGCTATGCAACTGTGAGACTGATAACTCTATGCCTCTGAGATCATCATTGTTCACAGAAGCATTAGCACACAAAATTGCCCTTCAAATATTAAATAATAAACCAGTGGTAACGGGCCAGGGCAGACCTGACCTTAAGGCTACCAGGTGCTAACTGTGCCATAACCGAACCGAACCGCAGTTATCCAATCCCGTACTCGCGAGCTTCAACAGGACGAGGGAAAATTCGCTCGGAATGACCGCAGGTCACCTGACCTTGACCGCCTCCGGAACGTCGCTGACCGCACCGGGATCCAGCCGCACCAGCCGCGTCACCTCGGCAACAATGGCCTCCGAATTCTTAAACCTGCGGGAATCAGGGAATCACAGCTGATTAACGGTGAAAAACAAGGAATTTTCCTAAAACATTTCCTAAAAATAAAATTCCCAGATATTTTGCATTTGCACACTAAAACACACTGTACCTCACTCTGTCCAGCATAAGCACCGTGCTGAGCATGCTCAGAAACACACTGTACCTCACTCTGTCCAGCATAAGCACCGTGCTGAGCATGCTCAGAAACACACTGTACCTCACTCTGTCCAGCATAAGCACCCTGCTGAGCATGCTCAGAAACACACTATACCTCACTCTCTCCAGCATAAACACCCTTCTGAGCATGCTCAGAAACACAGTTCAACAGAGCCTCTCCAAACCACAAAGGCTGACTTTGCCTATCCGCACAGACACGGAATAAACCACAATATACTGCAAATATGAGGCCCTTTTTTTAAATATATGGAATTTGTTCATTTTCCCCACACATTATGATACATTTTATTACATACTTAAGACTGATCGTTCAGCCAATTTCAATTCATTCAGTTTAGGAAATGAATTCAAATTCAATATATTAACTGAAAATATCACACAATTTCTTGAGTAATCAAATGGTTTAAGAAATTTATCCCAAACAACAATTTATCATATTTTATGCACAGCCTACATGCACACCCTGTTATTTTCTTTTTAAAACATTTTCTGAAATTTTCAGGAAATGTATAAAGCTTTCATTAAACAGCCTAAATTCTTTACACTATGACTCAAAAATGTATAACTGTATTTGCTATCATTTCATGAAATGTATGTTGTTTGTTCAAGTATGAGGCCCTCGTGTGGCAGAGGCCAGTTCTGTGAGGGGCTCCTGCCTGGTGGGCAGCTGCAGTTCCAAGTAGGGGAGATGCTTTGGGTGGGTGGGGGGGCAGGCAGGGGGTGGGGGGGAAGGAGTGTACCTCACAGGGAACTGCACAGCCAGGTATGTGGGGGGGTGCTCCAGGCTGGTAGTGCGGGGAGGTGGAGGGTTTACCACACAGAGAACTGCAGGGCCGGGTGCGGGGGGGGGGGGGGGGTGCTCCAGGCTGGTAGTGCAGAAGGGGGGGGGGGGGGGGGGGGGGGGTGGAGGGTTTACCTCACAGGCAGCTGCAGGGCCAGGTACGGCGAGATGCTCCAGGCCAGGTTGACGTGGTCCTTCCACTGCTTCTCGCTCAGGTTGATGTACTTGGACCTCCAGTTGGCGATGCTGGTCTCCACGGACTGCTCGGTGGGCACCGACAGCTCTTGGGTGGACAGCGGGTTGTACCAGGTGGTCAGACGCTCGATCTCGCTGGCCTGCAAGGGGACACGATCAACGCCAAAAAACACCCTCTGCGATCTCAGGGGAAAAATGCATATTGTAAATGCATGTATTCAGAATACGTATCTGCATTTACGTATTTTAGACTCTGCAGTTAACAGATACATTTTATCTGTAAAGTATTTTGTGATAAAAACATATTTAAATGTATTTTTACCAGATAATGCCCGTGGATTTCTTCTAGAATTGTATATGGGCTTGAATTTAAATGAAAATTCATACAGCAAACACATCTAACCAACTGACATCTCCTTCCTCTTCACAGTTCCAGAGGCGAGGAGAACCACTGCTTTAACAGGCAATCCTTCATATAAAATGAGTCATTGCCAAGGTTTGATAAAAAATCAAGTGCTATTTATCACAATCAACATTATTTTATAAAAACTAACAAAAAACAAGTACAAGGTGCAGATTTTATTTGGCATCTGCGTAACTCTCATGCCAGACCGGTTGGGGTTAGGGTTAGGGTTGGGGGGGGGGGTTTGGGGGTCGACGGGGGCGTCTCACCAGCAAGGCCAGCAGCAGGGTCCGGCGTTTCATGTAGTACTTGTGAAGCTGAGTTCCCCGGTTGCTCTTCTTTGAAAGTCCTGGAGTAAAAACAGGAGCCCTGAGCATGACGGACACCGACAGACCGAACAGACCCCGCCCCCCCCCCCCCCCCCCCCCCACACACACAAACACGTACGCACACACACACACACACACAGCCTTCATAACTGTCCCAGAACTCTCACAGCTCTGAGACACATCAGGAACACGAAGCCAGCAGGCATGACTGTAAACTCAGGGTTCAGGTGTGTGTGTGTGTGTGTGTGTGTGTGTGTGTGCGTACGTGTGTGTGTGTGTGCGTACGTGTGTGTGTGTGTGTGTGTGTGTGTGTGTGTGCCAGCAGGGCTGCCCTCTGCTACCCCCTGCTGGCCCGGAGGCGCACCTGATTTTTTGGAGATGGTGCTGACGCCGCTGGACAGGGGGTAGGTGTTGATCCAGCCCTGGCCGCTCTGCTGCCGGGACCCCACCGCTACGTCCATGCTGTTCCGCGGGTCGGCCGCGCTCACCACAGACAGGCTGCTCATGGTCGGGTCCTGGTTATCTGACCACACAGAACCACAGACAGGCTGCTCATGGTCGGGTCCTGGTTATCTAACCACACAGAACCACAGACAGGCTGCTCATGGTTGGGTCCTGGTTATCTGACCACACAGAACCACAGACAGGCTGCTCATGGTCGGGTCCTGGTTATCTAACCACACAGAACCACAGACAGGCTGCTCATGGTCGGGTCCTGGTTATCTAACCACACAGAACCACAGACAGGCTGCTCATGGTCGGGTCCTGGTTATCTAACCACACAGGACCACAGTTATTTTTTTGTTGTTGTCTGAGCACATTCTGACTGATGGCCGGACGAGCACCAGTGTGCACATCACACACGCGCTGGTTCAGCGCTTAGACGGGCGAAATCAGGGCGAGCGTTTCGCTCGACTGCACAAAACATGCAAAGGACACCAGCCCCAGGAAAGCTTCGAGAAAAAAGCACCCAAAAGAAACCAAAAGCACCCTCTCTCGCTGAGCTATGATTTCACGCTCATGCATTAAATAAATATCCTGTAAATTCACAATCAGACATGCCCTCTAAAAATCATAACATCACCAACTGACTGCTGGGGAAAGGCCTACTTTATCCATGCAAATACTGCATCCGTTTATGCAAGCTGCAAAATAATGTATCACTTTATGCTAATTGGAAAAATAATCTAGAAATTTATGCAAATTGGTTGAAAAATAAATTAATGCATTGGTGCAAATCAACAAAAATAATGTATCCATTTATGCAAAAAAAAAATTTTTTAATGAATAAATGTGAGAAAATACAAATAAATTGTAATAGTCACCATGCATTTTTCTGTGAGTTCAAATTCTGCCGAGACAAATTTGAACTGCACCATCATGCTGGGACTGCACTGCAGAGGTACAGCCTTAGCAAGGGCGGCTTACTTAAGATCGATATCGGAGAAGTGCTGGAAACTATTAGCGATCCGAAAATCCCGGCGGAAAGGGTGCTGTGCGGCGGATTGGCGCCAGGCTCACCGGGGGGCACCAGCTGGCCGGCGGCGAGGTACTTTTTGTCGGACAGAATGCCGGCGTAAAAGCGGGTCAGCACGCTGATGTCCTCCCGCAGCCTCTTGTCCCCCTGCGTGGGGAACTTAGAGGAGCCACTGCAGAAACACGGTGGGGAGAGAGCGGGTCAGCAACGCACTGCCCCCCCCCCCCATATGTGCCCCCCCCATAGTGAACCCGCAGTGAGCCCCCCCATAGTGAACCTGCAGTGAGCCCCCCCATAATGAACCTGCAATGAGCCCCCCAGTAATGAACCTGCAGTGAGCCCCCCCATAGTCATAGTGAACCTGCAATGAGCCCCCCCCATACTGAACCTGCAGTGAGCCCCCCCCATAGTGAACCTGCAATGAGCCCCCCCCATACTGAACCTGCAGTGAGCCCCCCCCATAGTGAACCTGCAGTGAGCCCCCCCCATAATGAACCTGCAATGAGCCCCCCAGTAATGAACCTGCAGTGAGCCCCCCCATAGTCATAGTGAACCTGCAATGAGCCCCCCCATAGAGAATCTGCAGTAAGCCCCCCCATAGTGAACCTGCAGTGAGCCCCCCCCATAGTGAACCTGCAATGAGCCCCCCCCATACTGAACCTGCAGTGAGCCCCCCCCATAGTGAACCTGCAATGAGCCCCCCCATAGTGAACCTGCAATGAGCCCCCCATAGTGAACCTGCAGTGAGCCCCCCCATAGTGAACCTGCAGTGAGCCCCCCCCCATAAAAAACCTTAAATGAGCCCCCCAAATATGAACCTTCAATAAGCCCCCCCATAATGAATCTTCAATGAGCCCCTCCCCCATTATGAACCTTCAATAAGTTCCCCCCACAAATAAACCTTAAATGAGCCCCCTATAATGAACCTTCAAATCTCCCCCCCGTAATGTATCTTCAGTGAGCCCCCCCCCATAATGAAACTAATGGGCCTTTCACATTCGCTCTCATTAGCCACTAGCATTTAGCAGTCGCTCTTATATACACACACACATATATATATATATATATATATACATATATATATATATATATCACAAACTGGAGAGCAGCAGTCAGGGATGGAGGTGCAGGAAATCGGGGGGGGGGGGGGGGGGCAGTCGAGTAAGAATGAGATAATCAACTGAAATTGATCACATAACCCAAACCGGTCTCCCAATTACTGTGCATGAAAACATATTTTCATACGTTCTGTGGACTCCTGTCAGACTTCCTGGAGTGTTTGAAGAAAACAGCTATATTTAACCCAGCAGTCAAAGCACCGTTGCTGGGGTGACATGACAGCAGGGAGTGTCACGGGTGTCAAAATAATCACGCCACACAGATCACACCTAAACCGGAATCGCCGGTTTGAAGCCAAGAAAACAACTGTCACAAATTCTTCTCTAAAGAGTCACGTACAACAGCTAAATGTTCAGCGTCCAATCAGCTCTCACATGTACTCCGTTAGAGCTGAATTAACACTGCAGGTGTTGCAGTGCAGGAACAGCACTCAGACACTTTATCCAGCAAGCGATCGATCTCCTGGCTGTAATAGGTGGAAAGGCACACAAATCACCATAAAAAATAAATAAATAAAAAATCACATGAAGCACAAGCGCAACTCAGCAAGAACACGGACACCATTACGTAAAGCTGTCCCAAATCTACACAGCCTTCCCACATCCTGAACATGACACACATGCACTGTGTGTGCATTTCTGTGGTGTGTGTGAACGTCCGCGCGTTTGCTGTTCTAATTTTGTACTGTAGCAGCGCTCATTTTTCTAGACGCACGGTTTCCTTCTCAGATGAAAGTTTAAAGTTCTCTGAGCGCTTTGGGCCAGTCTGGCTGAGGAGCACCTGAAGTAGTCGAAGGCGGTGGAGTAGATCTTCTCCCGCAGGACGTTGCGGATGGTGGTGCTCGTCACCACGTCCGAGTGGAGGAAAGCCAGGCCCAGAGTCAGCAGCCTGGACAGGGAAACACGGGGGGACTTCCTGTTAATCTGGCAACGCAGTGGTGAGGGGAGCTTCCCAAGAATCTGGCAACCCACTGCTGTTAACTCTATAACTGGCAAAACAAATAACTATTAAAGTCTTTCCTTATTCCCCTCAGCTGAGTGACAGACATCGAATCAGTAAGTCCTACTTAAATTTTACAAAAATGTGGTCAACAGCTCAAGTGAGAAGACCGTAAAAGAGCTAAAGCTATAGCAATATTGTGCTTTGTTTACTGTCATAACAACATATGGAATAGCCTGCTGGGCCATGTAGTAGAGGCAGAAAGTCAAGACCAGGCTTGATACAAGGTCAGATACTATCTACTCTGTAGGTAATCAGAACACGAGGTACAATTTAGTCAGGAAAATGGCGAGCACTGTTAGGCTGAATGGCCTGTTCTCAGCATTATGTTATGTTATGTTATGTTAATACAGTTTTCCATAAGACGTTTCACAGGGAGCTGAAGACTGTTGGATTCTATAAGCACTGCTCTTTCATATTCTTTCCTAACGCAGCACAGCAAAGTTTTCTCTGGAGGTTCAATATCCACCAATTCAAACACAACACAGCAGGCTCTGAAAATGTGATATAACGTTTAAAAAAACCTACATTATAGCCTGGGCAAGCTTGAATTTTCTCCTTTTCTAAATTTGAATCTTAAACTTAGTCTTAATCCTACCTGAATATTCCACAATATCAGTCTAACATCTCAGCAATTTGCTGATCATAATTAATCCCACCACGGTCAGTAGGGTATTATTACACTTGAGCGTATAACGCTAAAAGGACGTAAACATGGTGAGGTTACTGGCGGAAGAATCCGGAACCGGGCCTACCTGAAGCGAGGTCCGATGGCAGCCACGTGGCGGTTGAGGCTGCTCTTGGGCCCGCCCACAGTGAGGGACAGGGAGCGCTGCAGCAGGCTGCCGAACATCTCCACCTGGTCCACACTCGAGTACTTAGCGATCTCGAAGCGCTGCACCAGGAACTGGGGGGGAATGGGGGTTAGAAACACTGCGTACAGAGCAGAACCTGGGGGGCCACACAGCGAGATACGGGCTGCACCACTATAAGGGCTGAGCCACAGGCCAGGGAACACTGCTCAGAACTGCTACAAGCACAGCTGTTGGGTCACGTGAAACGCAGTAAGTTGGGTTGCTGGTTATGTGAGCTGCAGTAAGTTGGGTTGTTGATTATGTGACGGCAGAGGAGAGGTGTTGTGTTTGATGGGGGGTGTGGGGGGTGCTCACCTCGATCCAGATGTAGTGGGGGGTGACATCGGGGGGGCAGGGTATGGGCTGGCTCTCCTCAGACGCTGCCAGGGGGTCGGCCTCCACCTTCGCCTCCGAGAACAGCCCCATCTTCTTCTCCACCGTCATCTGCCACGCCCCTGCCATCTCCCGCATGAACTGAGCAGAGACGAGCGCCACAATGCAGGCGTGAGGTGAGGTACTGCAAACATTCTCACAACGTTTGCCCAACGCTGGCCACAACCCGCAAACATTCTCACAACGTTTACCCAAAACTGGCCATGTTCTAAGGTGTGCTAACATATAAAATCACCATCAAAAGCATGGAAGAGTGATTTTCATTTTTCTCAGATAAATATAATCTAATACACAAATAAGACAGCTGCCCAGAATTACTGGCCATCACTCAGGTTTTTTTCTGGAAAAATCTCCACAGTCCCTCCATTCTGTGGAAAACATGTAGAAAATACCACCAGTGGAGGACATAGAGATTTTTACAAGGACTGTGTGTGTGTGTGTGTGTGTTTGAGTCTGTGAACTTGTAATACTATCTTTGTGGGAACCAAATGTCCTCACAAGGATAGAAAGATGAGGAAAATGTATCTTTGTGGGGACCTTTTGCTGGTCCCCACAAGTTCAAGAGGCTGTTTTAGGGTTAGGATTTAGGGTTAGGGTTAGGGTTACAATTAGTTTAAGGTTACGGTTAAGGTTAGGCATGTAGAGGTTGAGGTTAGGGTTAGAGTTTACGGAATGAATGTCGTCTATGGGAAGTCCTCATAAGGATAGCAGTATGGGACTGTGTGTGTGTGTGTGTGTGTGTGAGAGTGTGTTTATGAGGCTCAGCTCATTCCTGTATGTACCGTGACCTCCACGCCGTCCCGGGCAGCCAGCAGCCACTCCCAGCATGCAATGGCCGTCTCCATGCCGTGCTCCGTGAACAGGTTCAGCGGCGACCAGCACAGGTGGTGCAGGAGCTGAGGGTCCGTTTCTATGGAAACAACACGGACAGGACCTTAATGAGGGATAGGGACCGGAGGTGTGTCTACAGGTCCCTGTGTGAGGGGTTAGTAAACCAGAGCAGGAGCACAGAGGACTGTGACTCGCTGTGTAAGAGGTTAGTAAAGAGCAGGAGCTCAGAGGACTGTGACTCGCTGTGTGAGGGGTTAGTAAAGAGCAGGAGCACAGAGCACTGTGACTCGCTGTGTAAGAGGTTAGTAAACCAGGACAGGAGCACAGAGGACTGTGACTTGCTGTGTAAGGGGTTAGTAAAGAGCAGGAGCTCAGAGGACTGTGACTCGCTGTGTAAGAGGTTAGTAAAGAGCAGGAGCACAGAGGACTGTGACACGCTGTGTAAGAGGTTAGTAAAGAGCAGGAGCACAGAGGACTGTGACTCGCTGTGTAAGGGGTTAGTAAAGAGCAGGAGCACAGAGGACTGTGACTCGTTGTGTAAGAGGTTAGTAAAGAGCAGGAGCACAGAGGACTGTGACTCACTGTGTGAGGGGTTAGTAAAGAGCAGGAGCACAGAGGACTGTGACTTGCTGTGTAAGAGGTTAGTAAAGAGCAGGAGCACAGAGGACTGTGACTCGCTGTGTAAGAGGTTAGTAAAGAGCAGGAGCACAGAGGACTGTGACTCGTTGTGTAAGAGGTTAGTAAAGAGCAGGAGCACAGAGGACTGTGACTCACTGTGTGAGGGGTTAGTAAAGAGCAGGAGCTCAGAGGACTGTGACTCGTTGTGTAAGAGGTTAGTAAAGAACAGGAGCACAGAGGACTGTGACTCACTGTGTGAGGGGTTAGTAAAGAGCAGGAGCACAGAGGACTGTGACTCGCTGTGTAAGAGGTTAGTAAAGAGCAGGAGCTCAGAGGACTGTGACTCGCTGTGTAAGAGGTTAGTGAACCAGGGCGGGAGCTCAGAGGACTGTGACTCGGGTCAGGGATAGGGACTTGCCTGCGGAGCTGATGAGCAGGGCGGCCAGTTTGAACATGGCCTGGGTGAAGGCCTCTGGTTGGCCGCTGTCCAGAGCATCTTTCATCTGTCCAATCATCAGCTGGTTGAGGTCCGTGCCGCTGTGAGTGGCTTCTGCCACATTTATCATGCCTGCCACCTGCCGATCACACACACACACACACACACACACACATGCACACACACACACACACACATATACACACACACGCATGCACATGCACACACACACACGCACACACAAAGTCATGAAAATCATGAGCTCTTGCCCAGGAGAGAAAGCTACTAGACCCCTCTGCAAAGTGAGTTCCATTTCATTCATTCCTGGATCAAACACATTTTTCAAAATTCAAACATGTAAAATAAATAATGAATAAATAATTATTTGACGCAGGTCCAATTTCAATTGCTTTCTCTGCACAATCAGAATCTGATTCTCAAGTCACTGCACATTTCAGTCAAAAGGAAAGGAAGAGGAAGGAAAGGAAAGGAAAGGAAAGGAAAGGGAAGGAAAGGGAAGGAAAGGAAAGGAAAGGAAAGGAAAGGAAAGGAAAGGAAACAACGGAGTAGCAGAGTCCACTCTACCTCCCCTGCGTAGCGATTCCTGAGGTTCAGGGAGGCCATGAAGTTGGAGTAGTCCTTCTTGACGCAAGCTGGTCTCTCCGTTAACTGCGTGGTCTGTGGGAGACACAGCAGCCAGTGATGTCACTTCGCTAGTAGAATAAACAGAGAGGAACTCCACCAATCACAGAGTACGTTGGTAACAACGAAAAGCTGGTGATTGGTGTACGCAGCGTCACAGACCTGTCAACGGCTTTGCAGACCCTGCTGCGACTGGTCAGAGACCCCCCTTATGACAGAATAAACTATAATACACTGAAACAAACATTTGAATATATAGAGGCACTACAAATAAATAATCCAATACATACACCAAAGCTGCAATAATAACAATGTTAATGATAGCTTTACTCACCCCCAGGGAGGTGCTGTGGCGGTTGTACCCAGCGAAGTGCAGGATGCTCTCTGTGGCCATGGCTAGGCCCGTGTGCTGGGACAGGCCAGACACCCAGTTCTGGTGTTTATTCAGGTACTCCTGCAGACACACGCAGTTACACAGTCACCACAGGGGGCAGTGCCCATACTAACCCTAACCCGACACCCAGTTCTGGTGCTTATACAGGTATTCCTGCAGACACTCGCAGTTACACACAGTCACCACAGGGGGCAATGCCCAGCACTACCCATCATACCCCTAACCCAACACCCAGTTCTGGTGTTTATTCAGGTACTCCTGCAGACAGAGCAGTTACACAGTCACCACAGGGGGCAGTGCCCAGACTAACCCTAACCCAAAGCCCAGTTCTGGTGCTTATTCAGGTACTCCTGCAGACACTCGCAGTTACACACAGTCACCACAGGGGGCAGTACCCAGCACTAGCCATCATAGCCCTAACCCAACACCCAGTTCTGGTGCTTATTCAGGTACTCCTGCAGACATACGCAGTTACACACAGTCACCACAGGGGGACCCGTTTGGGTGCAGGGATGGGCGTGGGGGTGTGTCCCACGGGACGGGGGAGTGGAGCAGGGCAGGACCCACGCACCTGTAGGTGTGATTTAGTGACTGAGGGTGCCCACTTCATGGCCTCCTTCAGGATCTCCCCACAGCGAGCAGCGAAGTCCTTCACTATGCTCTGCAAACAAGAGCATAAACACACCCCAACGTCACACACACACATCCCAACACACCTCAACATACCCCAACGTCACACACACGCAATGTCACACAGACACCCCAGTACACCCCAACATCACACACATACATCAGCACACCCCAACATACCCCAACACACCCCAATGTCACACAAACCCCACCACACCTCAACGTCACACACACACCCCAACACAGCCCAACATCAGCACACCCCAACATACCCCAACACACCACAACATCACACACACCCCACCACACCCCAACGTCACACACACACCCCAACACACCCCAACGCTGGGCAAAGACACACACAGCCCAACGCCTGCCATAAAACTCCTCCTCACAGACTCGGTGTTTGCCCAGCATGCCGAGCGGGGCTTACCTCTCTGGCCTCGTATGTGTCGGGCACCGTGACCCGGTAGGGGGTGTCTGGAATGTCGTAGTACGGCTGGTCCTTGTGGATGTCCTGATCACAGAAACAACGGGGGTTATTTCCAATTTAGCTCCTTTACTATTCTGATATATACAGACCCATAATCAAAATGATCCCAACACAAACGCTCACTTCGTTAGCAGCTTTCTGTAAAACCATAATTACTGTCATTACTTAATAAAAACAGACAGGCAGTGAACTCAGGTTAGATTTCAGGACGTCACATTTGGGCTGGCAGCAGACGCTCTTATGCCCGTTACTGTTACACACACCCCATTTACGAGGCGGAGATGGGGGGGGACGGGGGGGGGGCACGTACGGCGCTCAGGGACACGGAGAGGGTCTGCAGGATGTCCAGCATGGTCTTCAGGACCCGACCGCTCCACAGCAGGTGAGGGAACCTGGAGGAGACAGGAACACAGCGCTCGTCATCGACCGGCAACCACCAACCACTGATCGCCCAAACCTCTCCTCAGCCCACTCCACCCCCCTCATCTCCCAAACCTCTCCTCAGCCCACTCCATCCCCCTCATCTCCCAAACCTCTCCTCAGCCCACTCCATCCCCCTCATCTCCCAAACCTCTCCTCAACCCACTCCATCCCCCTCATCAACCGCCAACTGCACTGCTGCACTAAGAGCTTTTAAGACATCTAAAATTAGCCTGAGACTGAGCAGCAAAAACAGTCATTAGCACATTTAAAGTCATTAGTTCACACAGTATAAAATAAAAGTGTTTTTGTGTTTGCACCAGCATGACCATGCCTACTCACATTTCTGCCAATCCAGACAGGTACTTGTCAGCCACCCGGCGGATCCTCTTGTGGGTGTGGTTGAAGTTGACCAATAAGAACTGGGCGTGGTTTTCCAGCTCCTCCTCATGCTCCTTGGTTTTAGGCTGCACATAGAGGGGGCGGAGCCAAGGGGCAAGATGTAACCACCGTCCAATAGGAACCCTTTTACTCTGGTCATCAGCTGTTACTGAACAGGCCTAGTTTCAGAACCCAGGCAAACCCCGAGAGAGCTCGAGACCCCCCGGCCAGTTCAAATTAGACCCCTCCCCCAACGTGATGTGATTGGCTAGAAAGCGCTGGTTCTGTAAAGTGGGGGGGGTTATTGATCTGAACAGCATAAGCCTGGCAGATAAGGCTAGATCAGGACTTGTGATCAATGATCAATAACATTATCTGTTATTGGTCAGGCTTACCTTCTCGGCCATCATCTGGAGGAAGACTTCAAAGACCTTGTCGCCTACAGCAATCACACACTGCATCATGCCTAGAGATCAGGAAGAGCAACCAGAGCAGGCAGATTATCACCAAAACACAGCAGCCAGAGCAGGACGATTATCACCAAAACACAGCAGCCAGAGCAGGACGATTTTCACCAAAACAGAGCTGATGACCTCACAGTGACTACTCCACACACAAACAGCCCACTTTCCTGGAGATTCCTTCACCACCATCACCCTTAACTCAGAGAGGCCTGAGAACGTTACTCAGTTCGGTTACATAAGAGGGAAAAAGGCAGCTGCTGAGGGCCCATTCATGGCAACCTTAACAGTAACGTTATCAAAGTAACTCAAATCTGCCAATTTCATACCTTCACTCAGAACTCTCGAAATATGTGACACAGCTTCCATAATTTTTTTTTTCACAACTACATCAAAACCGTCAGAGGATGTTCCCAGTAGTTCTGTAAGCAACACACCTGGATTCTACTTCTGTGACTGAACTTGTCTGGAACAAAAAATCAGTTCCAAGACCATCTGGGGGAAGCATACCCATCACAATGTCATCTAACGGCCAATTGGCTAGTGTAAAGGGAATGTTCTCTGAACGTTCTCAGAGAGTTTGGGGTGAGTGGGGAGGACGCCTGCCCACCTGATTTGTCCTTCTGTATGGCTTTGTCCTCAAAATAGCGGAACATGACCTGGAAACGATCGGCATCCAGCGACCGCAAGACCCTGAGAAAGATCGACACCGAGCTTTTATAAAAATTATATCACAATCGCTAAATCAGAAGACTGCATCTGCTCAAGCAGGGCAGAATTTTACACAGCAAGATAAGGACTGAAAAATGGAGCTGCATGATGAGAATAAACGCTAACATCAGCGTGTGCGTTATCCGGATGAGTGGGGTGAGTGTGTGGGATGAGTGGGGTGAGTGTGTGGGATAAACGCTAACCTCAGCGTGTGCGTTATCGGGATGAGTGGGGTGAGTGGGGTGAGTGTGTGGGATAAATGCTAACATCAGCGTGTGCATTATCGGGATGAGTGGGATGAGTGGGGTGAGTGTGCGGGATGAGTGCCCGTACCTCATGTACTCCAGCCGGTACACGGACAGCAGGTATGTGGACATGGCGAAGTCCAGCTTGTTGACCAGCGCCGCGACCTCGGGAGGCGGGTCCAGGAGGTTGTTGATGGTGCCGCGCAGGTCGTTCAGCTCGGCCTAAGAGAGACACGTTTGAATTGGATGAGGCCATTCAGGCCTGAGAGAAACACGATTGGATTGGATGAGGCCATTCGGGCCTGAGAGAAACACGATTGGATTGGATGAGGCCATTCGGGCCTGAGCGAAACACGTTTGAATTGGATGAGGCCATTCAGGCCTGAGAGAAACACGATTGGATTGGATGAGGCCATTCGGGCCTGAGCGAAACACGTTTGGATTGGATGAGGTGTACACGCAGGCCTGAGAGAAACACATTTGGATTGGATGAGGCCATTTAGGCCTGAGAGAAACACGGTTGGATTGGATGAGGCCATTCAGGCCTGAGAGAAACACGTTTGGACTGGATGAGGCCATTCAGGCCTGAGAGAAACACGTTTGGATTGGATGAGGCCATTCAGGCCTGAGAGAAACACGCTTGGATTGGATGAGGCCATTCAGGCCTGAGAGAAACACGTTTGGATTGGATGAGGCCATTCAGGCCTGAGAGAAACACGTTTGGATTGGATGAGGCCATTCAGGCCTGAGAGAAACACGTTTGGATTGGATGAGGCCATTCAGGCCTGAGAGAAACACGTTTGGATTGGATGAGGCCATTCAGGCCTGAGAGAAACACGTTTGGATTGGATGAGGCCATTCAGGCCTGAGAGAAACACGCTTGGATTGGATGAGGCCATTCAGGCCTGAGAGAAACACGATTGGATTGGATGAGGCCATTCAGGCCTGAGAGAAACACGTTTGGATTGGATGAGGTGTACACGCAGGCCTGAGAGAAACACATTTTGATTGGATGAGGCCATTCAGGCCTGAGAGAAACACGTTTGGATTGGATGAGGCCATTCAGGCCTGAGAGAAACACGTTTGGATTGGATGAGGCCATTCAGGCCTGAGAGAAACACGTTTGGATTGGATGAGGCCATTCAGGCCTGAGAGAAACATGTTTGGATTGGATGAGGCCATTCAGGCCTGAGAGAAACACGTTTGGATTGGATGAGGCCATTCAGGCCTGAGAGAAACACGTTTGGATTGGATGAGGCATACACGCCCCTAAAGGTTGAGTCCCTAAAGTCAAAAATGCCATCCTTCCGTCCTTCACCTGATAATCTATACCCCATGGACACATGGAAGCAATATGGCTGACACAGCCCGCAGCCAATCAGAAGCCACTTCAGATCAGTAAAAGACAAAAGGAAGGAGGGAAAGCAGGCGCTCCTCCAGTATGCAGACAGGCTGGACTACAGCAACAGGCCGAGACAGAGCAGATTCACATTCCAGCTCAAGGAAATATATTTATAAATACTGCCAGCATTTACAGGAACACATCTCACACCATTAAGATGTGTAATCAAACTCTCTCCCTCCCTGCCTCCCTCTCTCTCTCAGGCCATTGGTTTCTCTGAGTCATAATTTTTGTTCAGGAGTGCTGCTTCAAGCTCATTTCTCTGCGATTCAAAAGTTGGGAGAAATCACACTTTTTTTGTGGGGCCCAGATGATCCGTCCAGTTCATCGCTACCCTAAGCAAGGCGGTGTGTAGCGGCAGCTCGTTACCGGGGTGACGGTGTCGTTCTTCAGGGCGGAGTTGTACTGCAGCTCCGACCGCAGGGGTTCTCCGCTGGGGAAGGTCAGCAGGGGGGACTTGGTGGCGATTTCACACACCCCCTCATACCACTCCTCCGGCCACAGCCCTGCAGCAAGCACAGTTACCCCACACTTTCACTTCCTGTCCCCACAGGAAGCAGAGATACCCCACACTCACATACAGCCTTCACTTCTGGTCCCTACAGGAAGCACAGTTTCCCTACACTCACATACAGCCTTCACTTCCGGTCCCTACAGGAAGCACAGTTACCCCACACTCACATACAGCCTTTCACTTCCTGTCCCTACAGGAAGCAGAGTTTCCCCACACTTACATACAGCTTTCACTTCCTGTCCCCACAGGAAGCAGAGTTTCCCCACACTTACATACAGCCTTTCACTTCCTGTCCCTACAGGAAACAGAGTTTCCCCACACTTACATACAGCCTTTCACTTCCTGTCCCTACAGGAAACAAAGTTAATCCACACTTTCACTTCCTGTACCTATAGGAAGCAGAGTTAACCCACACTTTCACTTCCTGTCCCCTGTGGGGACAGGAAGTGAAAGTGCTACCCCACACTCACATACAGCCTTCACTTCCTGTCTTACCCGACCCCTCCACGGCGAAGCCCATGACGACGGAGTAGAGCCAGAAATCCCGGAAGAGCTTCTGCAGCCTCGGCTTGGCTTCTTTGATTGGCGGCAGGCGTCTGGTCAGCTGTGGAGGGGGGAGGGGGGGGATTGTAGCAGATGCTGTTATGCTGGCCTGCATACCCTTTTCGCCACACTTCCCCCATCCAACACCACCCCCCTCCCCACCAATTACTCCCAGAACAAGGAACTAGCCACTACTTCTCTGATTTTTGTTTTTTGTTCTTTAGTTGTCTGTCGGTTTGTAAATCTACTTGTGCACTCCATAGAAAAGATAATGTTGTCTTAGCAACAAACAGTCAGGAGTCCTTGAATCATCATTCAAGGTTTGCTCTCGCCCTCCTTCAATTTGCTTCAGACCATTTGGCAATAGCTAAGTAGCATAGGACTATTCGCCATTTTGACTGTTGGCACTTAAGAGCTCCTAAGTCCTGGTGTGTGCTAGCGATGGAAGAACGAGTCTTCACCACAACTCAGGCAGGCAAAGCAGTCATATGGTATCAGTGTAAACCAATCACTGTGCTCCGTGAGGGTCTCAATCAAAGGAGCGGCACAACATCCAAACAGAAAGCAAAAGAGTATGAAAATAGACAAACTGAAAATCCCTCCAAAAATAAACGAGGTGCTCAGATGAGACAGGCTCTTACCACGGCGATGACAGGAATGAGGACGCCAAGGTTACCGGCGCTGCTGGAGGCCTGGGAGAGAAAACTGCCATTTTACCCAGAATTCCACAGTCTTACATTACAGTGCTTTACCCAGCATTTGGCTGTCTTATGTTACAACACTTTACCCAGCGTTCCGCTGTGTTCGTTACAGTACTTTACCCAACGTTGGGCTGTCTTACGTTACAGTACTTTACCCAGCATTCCACAGTCTTATGTTACAACACTTTACCCAGAGTTCCGCTGTCTTACATTACAGTACTTTACCCAGCGTTGGGCTGTCTTACGTTACAGTATTTTACCCAGCGTTGGGCTGTCTTACATTACAGTACTTTACCCAGAGTTCCGCTGTCTTACATTACAGTACTTTACCCAGCGTTGGGCTGTCTTACGTTACAGTACTTTACCCAGCGTTGGCCTGTCTTACGTTACAGTACTTTACCCAGGGTTGGGCTGTCTTACATTACAGTACTTTACCCAGCGTTCCGCTGTCTTACATTACAGTACTTTACCCAACGTTGGGCTGTCTTACGTTACAGTACTTTACCCAGCATTCCACAGTCTTATGTTACAACACTTTACCCAGAGTTCCGCTGTCTTACATTACAGTACTTTACCCAGCGTTGGGCTGTCTTACGTTACAGTACTTTACCCAGGGTTGGGCTGTCTTACATTACAGTACTTTACCCAGCGTTGGGCTGTCTTACGTTACAGTACTTTACCCAGCGTTCCGCTGTCTTACATTACAGTACTTTACCCAGCGTTGGGCTGTCTTACGTTACAGTACTTTACCCAGGGTTGGGCTGTCTTACATTACAGTACTTTACCCAGCGTTGGGCTGTCTTACGTTACAGTACTTTACCCAGGGTTGGGCTGTCTTAAATTACAGTACTTTACCCAGCGTTGGGCTGTCTTACATTACAGTACTTTACCCAGCGTTGGGCTGTCTTACGTTACAGTACTTTACCCAGCGTTGGCCTGTCTTACATTACAGTACTTTACCCAGCGTTGGGCTGTCTTACGTTACAGTACTTTACCCAGCGTTGGGCTGTCTTACGTTACAGTACTTTACCCAGCGTTGGGCTGTCTTACGTTACAGTACTTTACCCAGCGTTGGGCTGTCTTATGTTACAACACTTTACCCAGCGTTGGGCTGTCTTACATTACAGTACTTTACCCAGCGTTGGGCTGTCTTACGTTACAGTACTTTACCCAGCGTTGGGCTGTCTTACGTTACAGTACTTTACCCAGGGTTGGGCTGTCTTACATTACAGTACTTTACCCAGCGTTGGGCTGTCTTACATTACAGTACTTTACCCAGCGTTGGGCTGTCTTACATTACAGTACTTTACCCAGCGTTGGGCTGTCTTACATTACAGTACTTTACCCAGCGTTGGCCTGTCTTACGTTACAGTACTTTACCCAGCGTTGGGCTGTCTTACATTACAGTACTTTACCCAGCGTTGGGCTGTCTTACGTTACAGTATTTTAGTAGAATGTTGGGGTGCATGGTCTGTTCTCATTACAGTACTTTAGCAGCATGTTGGGGTGCATGGGCTGTTCTCATTACAGTACTTTAGCAGCATGTTGGGGTGCATGGTCTGTTCTCATTACAGTACTTTAGCAGCATGTTGGGGTGCATGGTCTGTTCTCATTACAGTACTTTAGCAGCATGTTGGGGTGCATGGGCTGTTCTCATTATAGTACTTTAGCAGCATGTTGGGGTGCATGGGCTGTTCTCATTACAGTACTTTAGCACCATGTTGGGGTGCATGGGCTGTTCTCATTACAGTACTTTAGCAGCATGTTGGGGTGCATGGGCTGTTCTCATTACAGTACTTCAGCAGCATGTTGGGGTGCATGGGCTGTTCTCATTACAGTACTTCAGCAGCATGTTGGGGTGCATGGTCTGGTCTCATTACAGTACTTTAGCAGCATGTTGGGGTGCATGGGCTGTTCTCATTACAGTACTTTAGCAACATGTTGGGGTGCATGGGCTGTTCTCATTACAGTACTTCAGCAGCATGTTGCGGTGCATGGGCTGTTCTCATTACAGTACTTTAGCAGCATGTTGGGGTGCATGGGCTGTTCTCATTACAGTACTTTAGCAGCATGTTGGGGTGCATGGGCTGTTCTCATTACAGTACTTCAGCAGCATGTTGGGGTGCATGGGCTGTTCTCATTATGTAACATTATGTTGTGTTAGTGAAGAGGTGGACCTTCAGGGCGGGGCCCTTGTCGCTCGCCCGCTCGCTCGCTCTCTTCCCCTCCAGGCCCAGCTGCACAAACAGCTCCAGCAGGTTCACCAGCAGCTCGTCCACCATCTGCTCCCCCTGCAGGTTGGCGGCGATATTGGCCAGCGCGTTGATCACAGCCAGGGAGCAGTGCCTGCACACATTACATTACATTACATTACAGGCATTTAGCAGACGCTCTTATCCCGAGTGACTTACACAGCTCTTTTACACAGCATTTACACTGCATCCATTTATACAGCTGGATATATACTGAAGCAACGCAGGTTAAATACCATACACAAACATACACATGCACATGCACACACAAACGCGTGTGTGTGTGTATATGTGTGCGTGGGTGTGTACGTGTATGTGTGCATGTCCGTGGGTGTGTACGTGTATGTGTGCATGTGCGTGTGTGAGTGTGTATGTGTGTGGGTCTGCATGTGTGTGTGTGTGTGTGTGTGTGTGTGTGCATGTGTGAGTATGTATGTATGTATATGTGTGCGTGTTACCTGTATCCATGGTCTTTGTAGTCCTTGGCGGAGTACACCACAGAACTGGCCTTCACACTGATCTGCTGGAACAGGTTCCATACCTCCTGGTAAATGTATTGCTAATGGAGGGAAACAGACACAGCATGAGAGCAGCTTACTGGACAGAGATTCACACGCAGTGTTACTGCGACAGGCAGTACTTTAGAAGGGATGTGCGATGTACACGTGCTTTAATAATTTTATGAAACGGGCTCAATGTTATAGGACCAAAGTGGAACAGGAACTCTGTGCTGCAGTAAGTAAGTGGAACAGGAACTCTGTGCTGCAGTAAGTAAGTGGAACAGGAACTCTATGCTGCAGTAAGTAAGTGGAACAGGAACTCTGTGCTGCAGTAAGTAAGTGGAACAGGAACTCTGTGCTGCAGTAAGTAAGTGGAACAGAAACTCTGTGCTGCAGTAAGTAAGTGGAACAGGAACTCTGTGCTGCAGTAACTATGTGGAACAGGAACTCTGTGCTGCAGTAAGTAAGTGGAACAGGAACTCTGCTGCAGTAAGTATGTGGAACAGGAACTCTGTGCTGCAGTAACTATGTGGAACAGGAACTCTGCTGCAGTAAATAAGTGGAACAGGAACTCTGCTGCAGTAAGTATGTGGAACAGGAACTCTGTGCTGCAGTAACTATGTGGAACAGGAACTCTGTGCTGCAGTAAGTAAGTGGAACAGGAACTCTGTGCTGCAGTAAGTAAGTGGAACAGGAACTCTGTGCTGCAGTAACTATGTGGAACAGGAACTCTGTGCTGCAGTAAGTAAGTGGAACAGGAACTCTGTGCTGCAGTAACTATGTGGAACAGGAACTCTGTGCTGCAGTAAGTAAGTGGAACAGGAACTCTGCTGCAGTAAGTATGTGGAACAGGAACTCTGTGCTGCAGTAACTATGTGGAACAGGAACTCTGCTGCAGTAAGTAAGTGGAACAGGAACTCTGCTGCAGTAAGTATGTGGAACAGGAACTCTGTGCTGCAGTAACTATGTGGAACAGGAACTCTGTGCTGCAGTAAGTAAGTGGAACAGGAGCCCCGCAGGCAGAGTGTGGAGCGTGGAGCCGCTGGGCGCAGGAGGGGGTGGGGCCTACGTTGCCGGTGATGACCATGCAGCCCAGCTGGTCGATGATGAGCACGTCCAGCTGCGATGGTGGCTGGCAGAACTTCTGCTGCAGGATCTGCAGGATGGGCTCCATCACCCGCGGCGTGTCCCGCAGCGCCACCGCCATGTGGCCCAGCGCCCGGATGGTGTGGTCCGGGATCAGCTGGGCCTCCCTGCGGAGCAGCGACAATGCCAGCAGCACTCACTTATTATTACTAATATTACTACTATTATTACTTTAATATATTACTACTATCAGTATTATTGCTTTCATTTATTACTTTAGTATATTATTAGTCTTATTATTATTGCTTTCATTTATTAAAACAGTGTTGGGGGGGGCGGTACACCTTAAAACAGCATTGGGGGGGGGGGGTGGGCTCACTTGTCGTTCTCCTGGGAGATGTACAGGCGGTTGGATAGGCTGGCCAGGAAGGCCTCCACAATGACGCTGTCCATGGTGAGCCCTGCTTTCAGACACCTGGGGGGAGGACATGCTCCATGAGCAGCAGCAACAACCCCCCCGCCCCATCCTGTGAGCATACAGCCAGCGCTCACACGCTGCTATAACAGTGTGTACACACAGCACAGCGCTATAACACTATAACAGTGTGTACAGCACTCACACGCTGCTATAACAGTGTGTACACACAGCACAGCACTATAACACTATAACAGTGTGCACAGCACTCACACAGCCCTATCAAAATCACACTGGTCAGTGTTAAATGAAGCCCCAGCGAGCATTTTGAACACTTGTTCAGAAGTGTTTCAGTGAGAGATCAGCTCAAACAGGTCTGTTACTAACAATCTGTCCATGGATGCTTCCATGAAGGAGCAGGACTCATTTGGAAAATGCTCAGGAGTGAGGGGTCAGGGGTGAGAGTTGAGGGGTGCGGGGTCAGGGTTGAAGGGTCAGGAGTCAGGGTTGAGGGTTGAGAGGTCAGGGTTAAGGGGTGAGGGGTGAGGAGTCAGGGTTGAAGGGTGAGGGGTGAGGAGTCAGGGATAAGGAGTCAGGGGTGAGGGGTCAGGAGTCAGGGTTGAGGGGTCAGGGTCAAGAGGTCAGAGGTGAGGGGTGAGGGTTGAGGTTTCAGGGGTGAGGGGTGAGGAAGGGGCGCACCGGCAGATGTTGTCGATGGAGATGTCGCGTAGCTGCTCGTACATGGAGGGCTGGCCCTTGCGATTGGACAGCAGGTTGAGGGACTGTGAGTGCTCATTGGTCACGTTGATCTTGATCTCGCCGGTGCCTGCTGAGTAAGACATGGTGCTCGTTTAAACAGGAGGAGCCCCTGCATTACCCTGAGCAGCCTACAGGGCGGTGTTCTCACCTGCGCTGTACTGGCTGTGGTACTTGTACAGCTTGACCAGCACGGGTGAGGGTACCACCAGGAAGTCCCTGAGAGACATGGTGACAGAGTGCGCCACCACGGGGAACCGCTCACACAGACGACCCAGACCCTGGGGGGGGGGGGGGGGGGGGGGAGGAAGCGGGCGGGGTGGGCGGGGGGGGGAGCGGGCGGGGTGGGCGGAGGGGATAGGAGGGGGGACGGGGGGCAGAATTCAGTGTACAATTAATGGTAAATGGACTGCATTTATATAGCGCTTTTATCCAAAGCGCTTTACAATTGATGCCTCTCATTCGCCAGAGCAGTTAGGGGTTAGGTGTCTTGCTCAAGGACACTTCGACACGCCCAGGCCGGGGTTTGAACCGGCAACCCTCCGACTGCCAGACAATCGCTCTTACCTCCTGAGCCATGTCATTAAGAACATAAGAATACAGAATGGGCAGAAATACAGCTACAACATTTTCATTTTTACCATGACTTCTCCGTTACATATTAAGGATAAATGCATGATGATTCATTTTGAGGATGATGACCAGTGAATTTCAGCAGTGCAATTTATGCACACACCTGAACAGCGGTACATGTGTGATAGTGACTCACCTGTACAGCAGGTGTGTGATAGTGACTCACCTGTAGAGCAGGTGTGTGATAGTGACTCACCTGTAGATCAGGTGTGTGATAATGACTCACCTGTAGAGCAGGTGTGTGATAGTGGCTCACCTGTAGAGCAGGTGTGTGATAATGACTCACCTGTAGAGCAGGTGTGTGATAATGACTCACCTGTAGAGCAGGTGTGTGATAATGACTCACCTGTAGAGCAGGTGTGCGATAATGACTCACCTGTACAGCAGGTGTGTGATAATGACTCACCTGTAGAGCAGGTGTGCGATAATGACTCACCTGTAGACAGCAGGTGAGCAGAGGCATGTGTGCGATGATGACTTTGCTGGAGGTCTTTGACTGAAGCTTCTCTGACAGTTTGGTGCAAAGGTTCTCTGCCCCTGTGAGAGAGAGGAGTGATGGACAGCTTTCATATCATTAATACAGGCAACATTAAAAAGCACTACAGACACTAAAAACAGCGAAAGAGACACTGATACTGGATTAGTACCCCAGATTTCCCATAATGCCTGAGCGGAGGATGAGGGGAGGCTCTGCTGATCCTGGATCAGGCGTTTGAGCTCAAGGCCAGGCGCACACCGCTACCTTGCTCCTCGGTGACGGCCCACACCATCAGGTCCACGCAGGCGGCGTTGGCCTGGCAACGCAGCTTCAGGGGGCTGAGGTCACTGTGCACCCGCTCCACGTCGTGCAGGATCTTCTGCAGCTCCGATTGGCTGCTGCTGAACTGCTCCAGGACAAAGTCGTGCACCTCCTTCACGAAGGAGGTCGGCAGGTCTGCAGGGAGCGCGATGGGAGTCATGCAGCAATGGCAACTGGGAAAATAATAAAAACCCGGCGAGGACAGAAACGCTTCTTACCTTTCATATAATACAGGGAGTCCCTCAGCATTTTAAACATGGCCACATACAGCGGGTCGCTGAAGGTCTTATAGTGCAGATCGATGCTGGGATTGACCTAGAGCAGGTAAGACACAGGGCCAGTTAGCACTCCTTCAGAGGGCTGGGCTTGAGTATCCCAGGGTTACACTGCACCCACCTCTTCAAGCTCAGCCATGGTGACGTCCACAGCTTTCAAAAATGATTCGGCCACAAACTGTTTCACCTGTACAGGTCAAATACAATCACAGTTAAGTAACATTTTTACATTTTAACGTACGTTTTTATTCTTTTATTAATTAAGGACTATGACTAAAAATGGGATGGGCTGCCCATGCCAGTATGTAACAGATACGATCTCCTGTAGAACAGCAAAGCCAAACAGCGCAGTCATTAACACCGCTGGTCGCCGGGGAAACTGCGGGGCGTATCCGTGACGACGGCGCGGCACACTGACCATGTGCAGCAGGGCCCGGAGCGTGTCCAGAGGGAGGGAGAACTCCGTCCCGCTGCTGCCCATGAAGAGCGGCGACACCGAGAAGCTGGAGCTGACCGTGGAGAAGTAGTACTGCGGGTCCAGTGCGCTGCCGTCGGGGAGGTAGGACCCTGCGGGGGGGACAGGGGACGAGAACGCGCGGTGAGACCAGCGCTGAGACCAGCAGGAACGCGCAGTGAGACCAGCAGGAACGCGCGCTGAGACCAGCAGGAACGCGCAGTGAGACCAGCAGGAACGCGCAGTGAGACCAGCAGGAACGCGCGGTGAGACCAGCGGTGAGACCAGCAGGAACACGCGGTGAGACCAGCAGGAACGCGCAGTGAGACCAGCAGGAACGCGCGCTGAGACCAGCAGGAACGCGCAGTGAGACCAGCAGGAACGCGCGCTGAGACCAGCAGGAACGCGCGCTGAGACCAGCGGTGAGACCAGCGGTGAGACCAGTGGGAATGCGCGGTGAGACCGGACCGGTCAGAGCACCGCACGCCGCCCACGGGAGCGCAGATTCCACAGACGCACCAGATGCTCAGCTCCGCGTTCCTAAAACTCTCTGTTCCGTCTCCCAGGTGTTCGTACTCAAACTCTCCAATCTGATGCATTTTCCAAAAGCAAAAGTAACATAAAGCGGTTCCCTGTAGAGCGCTTCTATTACAAACGCAGAAAAATACATAAAGGCATCACTGAATGGACCAGTCATGCAGGTAAAACAGTGGCTCAAAGGCCCTAATAAAACATGGAAACTGATTCCATGTAAGAAGCACTGCAATATCCCATTTCTACCCAGAACCACCTACGGTTGAGGAAAAGGGAGGAGGGAAGGAACATATGAGTGAAGCATCTGGTTACGAATCTGCAGTATGTGATCTCTAGCTGGAGGGATTCAGGGTTCAAACACAGTCTGAGTTTTACCTTCAAAGTACTGAGCAGACGGCTCAGCAGGAGAACCAGGGGGCAGCCCTCCTCTTTCAGGACTGGCCTGCAAAACAAAACCTTTTTCACACGTCTAAATCAGCCTGCAAAACAAAACCTTTTTCACACGCCTAAACCTGAAAAGAGGTGGGCGGTCAGGGCTTGATGGGGCTGGGAGTGGGGCTCGGCAGGGCTGGGGGAGGGGCTCAGTGGAGGGGCGGGGCTCGGCAGGGTTGGGGTAGAGGCTTGGTGGGGGGGCAGGGCTCGGCAGAGCTGGGGAAGGGGCGCGGCAAGGGGGCAGAGCTGAGTGGGGGGGAGGGCTGAGACCTGCTGGGAGGTGCTGGCGGTATGTCCATGGCACACGGTGAGCAGAGAGCTGGGCAGGGTTGCGGCGCGGCTCAGTGGGGGGAGGGGCTGGGCAGGGCTAAGTAGGGGGGTGGGGCTGGGGGGGCTGGGGGGGCTGGGGCTGGGGGCAGGGGCTGGGGGGCTGGGGGGAGGGGTTGGGGGCGGGGCTGAGACCTGCTGGGAGGTGCTGGCGGGGTGCCCCTGGCACACGGTCAGCAGGGAGCTGGGCAGGATGGAGCGGAAGTCGTTGAAGGATCGGCGGCGCACGCCCTCCCCCTCCTCGGCCGCGCACGCCAGCACCGGCCCCGCCCGCGGGAAGAGCCGCGACAGCAGGGGCTCCTCCGTGTTGCTATAGCGACCGAAGGCCCGCGACACGCCCAGCAGGCAGGGAACCGTGTACCTGCACAGGTACTCTGGGAAAAGATGGCCACCGCAAGGTTAAGATACTCAACACTTAACCTTACTAATAATACACATCAGCATCATCTAAAACAAACACGGACACCAACCATGCCCAGGAGCAACGTGCCACCGGCCTCAGGAGCTCTGCCTTATGAAGCACAGAGTGGCCTGCATTATGATCCAGGCGTCTGAGTTATCTCCTGCAGACAGTCAAAATAAACGTCTGAAGTTTCTAAGTGACTGTTCCTTTAATGCTCCAGGCACCTTTATCGTGACTCTCCGGCGTCAGGCACATCTCGCGCAGGGCCTGCATGACGTCCATCACAGCTTCCAAGATCTGAGGGAGAAGCACCACCGAGACTCACTCCCTATCCCTATTAAACGCATGCATTCGCATCACCTACATCCATGCAATGTGGGCAAGGCTTGGAAAAGCAGATGTGGGATTTTTTATGTGCACGCGCAGTTAACACGTGACGTCCACAGAACATTACATCAACACATTGTTACATCATCGTTCTAGAAGCAACCTACCTACCAGCTACCTGGAAACTCTGCGGGAAACTTTAGATCTGCGGGCTGATCTCTTGCTGTGCATAGCAGTAAAACTACCCCCTGACACACGAGCTGCACCTCCTCACCTCCTTCTACTCACAATTTGGCTCGCAGTGTTAACGGAAGTGACGACTGACTTACCTGGCTTCGCGAGTCCTCGTCTCTCTGTGCCACATCCGACAGTAGCGTGACCAGGCAAAAGCAGAAATTCTCTGCTACAGGGAGAATCTCTGCGATGAAAGACGAAGACACTTGCCATACATGTGCAAATACAGAACCAAGCACACACATACAAGAGCTCACCCAGAAGCACATTATGCATTATGGAAGCCTATAAATTAAAAAAATGTTCTCCTTAATATTTTATGCACAGTAAGAAGATTGTTAATGAATGAGACTGTTGTTTTGTATATTCTGTACAGACGGCCACAACGTTATGTGTGTATTTTTCTAAATCTTATTTTACCCCGGGCTTTTCGTTCGGTGCTTTCCTCGATCCATTGCACGCGAGGCAATCCCTTCAGCAGCGCGAGCAGGTATGGCAGGATTATTTTTTTGTGCTGCAAGAAACAACCGTCACTAAGCCTGGCAGTCATTGCGTAACACTGCTACTGCCGATCGGAGTTAACGAGGTTACTGTGGAAATAAAGTACTGCACCTGCAACTTAGACTCCACCAGAAAGATGCCCAGGGCGACCACGGCATCTCTGCGCCGCTCGTCCAGCTGGAAGACGCCACGAAAGTCCACCGGGCACATGCATTGTAGTTTCTTTACCTTCGATAACAACACAGAGCCAATGTCAAATAAATTCCCTACCCCTCGAAGCGTTCACCTGAAGTCATTCAGACAGCTGTCGAAATCAAACCAATTTACAGCTAAGAGCGAGGCTCCATTAACCTGTCACATCGTTTTACACCTACAGTCGATTGTCATTGTGGTGGGCAGGCAGCAAAGTCTGGAAACTGTAGGCAAGTTAACGGGGTAGTTCGTTCGTACGCTGCCGTGCGGAACTGTATTAGACTGACCTAGCTGTCAGTGACAGCTGACTATCAAAGTACGGCTAATGTTACCTTATGCGTAGCTGTACGGCTAACGTTACACGACGATTTGCCTTGTAAATCTTAAAGTAACCTCCTGTTAGTTTCCTGCGACCAAAGGATTTATTTTTCATTCACATGCGAATATATAACGTTACTTAAAAACACAGTTTTAGCGAGGCAGGAACAATGGTTTGTAAGAATGTATGGAAACAAGCAAGCACCTCTTAAAATTAAGGTTACAGCCGGTGTTTGAAGGGGGACGAAAAACATGGAACAGAAATACTCTACCGCGTTGCTCAATTGTTGGAAATCACACGCGAACACTCACCTTTTCTTCTGGAGCCTGCTGCTGCGCTGCCAGAGATCGAGCAAGGGATAAGACAGTGTTAAAATAAAACCTTTTCGTTCCACCCCCTTTAACCGACATTTTTGATCCTCCATCCGTCTCGCAAAAACAGCAAAGGACAAATTCAAGCTGCAAATACGGCACGTCTGAGGGTCCAATAAGAACACTATGTGTGACAATCCACAAATGCGATGTTAAAATGTTCTCACAATGAATAGCCTAAGTATGCGTGGGCAGGAAAATAATATATGTACTAAAATAGTACAAATCATATGTGAAAAATATATATGTGGAAGTGAGCAGAACACGTTTTCGTATAAATCACTTTAACATGAACAAATACTTTTACCTGATCAGCTCTACTGAAAGACAGACCAATGATATCCCGAACCTTCGTGCTTCACAAGGTTCCTTTGTGTGGTCCCATGACACACAACTTTGGCATCTTTTGCTGGACGTAAATATTTTAACATTATGTCATATATAAATACAATGTAACTGTAGTGCTATGCTGTATAGAAATTTAATTACAATTACACCGTGGGTCATCAAGTAGTGTTACTTAAATGTTACTAAATCAAACTGTACATGGTGAAAAAAGCAGCAGATGTGTTCATAGCTTTAAGTTCACAGGATTTATACAGCAGGTCAGTGTGTATGCAGATGAGTTTAAACTCCCAGGATTCCTAACGCAGGTCAGTGTGTATGCAGATGAGCCTCAAACTCCCAGCATGCCTACAGCAGGTCAGTGTGTATGCAGATGAGCCTCAAACTCCCAGCATGCCTACAGCAGGTCAGTGTGTATGCAGATGAGTTTAAACTCCCAGGATTCCTAACGCAGGTCAGTGTGTATGCAGATGAGCCTCAAACTCCCAGCATGCCTACAGCAGGTCAATGTGTATGCAGATGAGTTTAAACTCCCAGGATTCCTAACGCAGGTCAGTGTGTATGCAGATGAGCCTCAAACTCCCAGCATTCCTACAGCAGGTCAGTGTGTATGCAGATGAGTTTAAACTCCCAGGATTCCTAACGCAGGTCAGTGTGTATGCAGATGAGTTTAAACTCCCAGGATTCCTAACGCAGGTCAGTGTGTATGCAGATGAGTTTAAACTCCCAGCATGCCTACAGCAGGTCAGTGTGTATGCAGATGAGTTTAAACTCACAGGATTTATACAGTAGGTCAGTGTGTATGCAGATGAGCCTCAAACTCCCAGCATGCCTACAGCAGGTCAGTGTGTATGCAGATGAGCCTCAAACTCCCAGGATTCTTAACGCAGGTCAATGTGTATGCAGATGAGTTTAAACTCCCAGCATGCCTACAGCAGGTCAGTGTGTATGCTGATGCTGCAGAGCATGTACTTCCTGTCAGGTGATCCCCCTGTGATGCTTCACAGCAGCACACATTCAGTGTACAGTATCCTGTATTCTGTCAACTCCTGCTTAAGTAGTTTGAATGTATCAGTCTAAGTCTACTTCTTGGGACTATTCTTAGCACAGCCTAATTGAAATGCATTGCGTAATATGATATTAATGCATCAGGACTAGTGTCCTTCTCCTCCCTTTTTATCTGCAGTTCCACATATGTCCACTGGGTGTCGCCACATTGAAAATTGCATTCCTGCAATGGACAGGTTTTGGTTTGGTATCAAAGAATCTGGTATTACAAGAACTCCTACTCCGAGGCGAGACAATCAGCAACCCCTCCATGAAAAACACGCATGCACACGCACGTGCACACACACACACACACACACGCACACACACACGCACGTGCACACACACACACACGCACACGCACGTGCACACACACACACACACACACACGCACACACACGCACACACACGCACACACACACACACAGGCTCTATCCAGGATAAAGCACACTGAAAGGTGTTATTGGGTGGAAGTATAGTCTAATGATCTGAGACCTGGGCTTGTAACTCAAAGCTGTAGATGAGATTTGCAGGTGGGGGTGCTGCAGTTGTAAACCTTGAGCAAGGTAGCAGAGCTGAACTTCTTCAGAAAATATCCAGCTGCACAAATGGCTGATATAATGGCAGCCGAGCTCAGCGCAGTTCAGCCGAACTCACTGCAGTTCAGCCGAGCACACTGCAGTTCAGCCGAGCTCAGCGCAGTTCAGCCGAGCTCAGCGCAGTTCAGCCGAGCTCAGCGCAGTTCAGCCGAGCTCAGCGCAGTTCAGCCGAGCGCACTGCAGTTCAGCCGAGCTCACTGTAGTTCAGCCGAGCTCACTGTAGTTCAGCCGAACTCACTGCAGTTCAGCCGAGCTCAGCGCAGTTCAGCCGAGCGCACTGTAGTTCAGCCGAACTCACTGCAGTTCAGCCGAGCTCACTGTAGTTCAGCCGAGCTCACTGTAGTTCAGCCGAACTCACTGCAGCTCAGCCAGTGAGTCAGGAGCTCTGCTCTGTTGCATCCAGATCAAAACAGAGAACGGAAAATACCTGAATGGTGACCTGGCCAAAGGTGAGAGGAGCCCGTCCTGCAGACACGGCCTGTGCCTGAGCGAACGCTTTAAAACGCAGGAGAAAGATGGCCGACACTGCGTTCAGCAGGTGAGTGAAATCAGACGCTTTAACGAAACAGACCTGTGCCAGGTCCTACAATGTAACTGGATGTGTGCCAAAGATAAAAACATTTCTTTAACCTTTATCTCACTTATAATAATAATAATAATAATAATAATAATAATAATAATAATAATAATAATAATAATAATAATAATCTTTATTTATAGATAACCTTCAATACAAGGAAATCAGGGTACATAAGGGTAAAATACACTGAAAATAAAAAGGTTGACAAAGGTAAAAACAACAATTACATGAAAGATTTTCAAATAAGCACATTTTCTGCAGAGACTTGATTAGCAAAAATGTTAGATACCCAACTATCCTTAGATGAGCAAGCCATGGATTTACAGAAAAGCTGACTTGCTTGTTCGTGTTGTACATAATGTTAGAAAAAGTTGGTAGTAGTACATTTCTTAACCATAAAAATAATTGTGTTTAATCCTGATTTTCTACTATAATAAAGATTAAAATGCGATCGATAAATATTCTCATTAGCAGTATAGACAAATGCAACATGGAAATTATTACATTAGTTATTCTGAGATGAATAAATCTGTGATAAAAAACAGGCACACAAAGTTTCTGAATATACCACTACTGCCATGAAAGGTTCAGAACTATATATAGGGCACAGAAAATCCATGAGATTTGTGCAGCTGTACAAACATTTGTGAAACATTTGTTGACAATTTTTTAGCTGTTCACAACTTGCTCAAATGCAAATGAGGTAGTTTGGCTTCCTGAAAGATGATGTTTTGTGAGCAATGGTCATGAGCTAAGTGGTCATTTTTCATAGCTGAAACACACTGGTTCAGGGTAAAGAGCACCACAGCTGGACAAAAAAGAAAAAATCATGCTAGAATACATTTTTTTTTTTTTAAACTAAATCTCTTGACCCAGGAGAAGACTATGACCCTGCAGGTCCATAGGACGAACTCTGAAAGAGTGTGTGGGTGTAATCTTTTCCCTTCCTTTTCCCATCAGGATAATTGGCAGGATATCCTGTCGTGACTCAACAGTGACCCCTCTGGTGAACTGGCTGCGTGTAATCTGCCAGCACAGGCTGGGTCAGCTGCACTGCCCTCTGGTGAGCTAAACAGGGAACTGCAGTGAAAATAAGCCATTGGCCGTACAGGAGGGCAGCTTGCTCTTCGCCTAACTCTTGGTTGTCATAACAACACCTGCTGACGTGTCCCTCCTCAGGTCCAGGGTGCAGCCTGGGCCGGTCCTGTCAGGTCTTTCATGAGGTTCAGTCGGGTCAGCAGATATGAACGGGTGTCCTGGGTGTTTGGCGCACGAATGCCAGGCTCTGCCCTGACTCTGCCCAGGCTCCGCCCCCCTCTTAGACTGCCACATACTGGTTGTCTACGGCCCTCCTGTGGCTCTGGCCGAGGGGCTCCAGCTCGTAGGTGGGGTCCAGGGGCGCGGCGCGGAGGTTGGGGTGCAGCTGCAGGGGGCGGCGGCCCACGGATGCGCTCCTCCGTAGGGCGTCGCCAAGGCGCTCCAGGGGAGGGGTGGGGCCAGGGGGCGGAGCCACAGGAGGGGGCGGATCGCTGCGGGCCAGACTGGGCTCAGAGCTCCAGCGGTGGAGGCAGAACGGCACCAGGACCACCGGGCCGTCTGAACTCTGACCTGGAAGCAGTTACGCACAGTAGTAACAACTTTTTAAAATTATATGAAGTATATTTGTTTCCATAAGGGACCACAGTTAGCAGCGGCCGCTGATGAAAAATGCGCTGGTTGTGCACGGTCACTCGAGGGGGGGGGGGGGTGGTGCTCACCTGAGGGGGCGGAGTTAACCGCCACATAGCTGGAAAGGGTGATGTTTTGGGTGGAGGCGCTCTCCAGTGGGATGGGGTGGCGGCGGTAGTGACTGAGCATGTCCAGCACGGAGGAGAAGTGCAGGTGCTGCACGCGACACTGCCCCCACTGCGTCAGGACGAGCCGCAGGTGCTGCCCGAAAACCAGACGGGGGGGTTACAAACGGGTCACCTGCCACGACCACAACAAGCTCACTGAGCCCACCATGTACTCACACATCCTCCAGCCTGAGCTCCACACACAGGAACTGCATTCAGACACTCTGCTCTCTCACTCCAACCCTAACAGAGCACAGCTCATGAGCTGCTCATTAGTAATCAGGTGTGCCTAAATAGGGTTCAAATGTAAACCTATGGGATGGTAGATCTCCAGGAGCAGGGTTGGGCATCCCTGCTGTAAGAGGTCTCCCACACCGGTACTACCCGCCCCCAGCCCAGCACAGCCTCAGCGCACAGCCAGGGGAAGGGTAGGGGAACATGGCCGGGGGCGAGGGCAAGCCGTGCGCTAGCCGTACCTTGGCCTGGCCCTGGAGTGTTAGCCGTACCTTGGCCTGGCCCTGGAGTGCTAGCCGTACCATGGACTGGCCCTGGAGTGCTAGCCGTACCTTGGCCTGGCCCTGGAGTGCTAGCCATACCATGGACTGGCCCTGGAGTGCTAGCCATACCTGGCCTGGCCCTGGAGTGCTAGCCATACCATGGACTGGCCCTGGAGTGCTAGCCGTACCTTGGCCTGGCCCTGGAGTGCTAGCCGTACCATGGACTGGCCCTGGAGTGCTAGCCGTACCTTGGCCTGGTCCTGGAGTGCTAGCCGTACCATGGACTGGCCCTGGAGTGCTAGCCGTACCTTGGCCTGGCCCTGGAGTGCTAGCCATACCTGGCCTGGTCCTGGAGTGCTAGCCATACCTGGCCTGGCCCTGGAGTGCTAGCCGTACCTTGGCCTGGCCCTGGAGTGCTAGCCGTACCTGGCCTGGCCCTGGAGTGCTAGCCGTACCTTCGCCTGGCCCTGGAAGTTGAAGGTAAGGACGTAGTCGCCTCGCCGTGTCTCACTCTGCCGCACCAGGAAAGCGCCGTGCCCCTCCGCCCCCGATGCCTGCACCAGCTGGGCCGCCGTCAGCCGCGAAACCGCCCCGTGGAACCATGGGTACGGGGTCAGGAGGTTGTCCATCGGCCGGAGTGCGGGGCCCGATGAGGGGAAGTGTAAAGACCCTGGGGGGGTAGGGTTCATTGACTGATTATTTTTTAGACAGATTCATAAGAGCAGATGAATAAGCCCAGTCTTACATGCTAAGGCACACCATCCTATTCTGCGCCTCACCTGCACTGGACTGTGAGCGCCCCCTGCTGGTGTAGGGCAGCACATTGTCTGGCAGAGAAGTAGTCACCTCCATATCCATCCTGTCGGGCCTGCGGGAGTGCGGACTGTCAGCAAGGCCTCAACACATTTAACACATTTTCGTAGGGGTTTGTTCCGGCTGGGGTTCATTTCGGCTGGGGTTAGTTTTGGCTTGGGGTTTGTTTTGGTTGGGGTTTGTTTTGGCTTGGGGTTAGATCCGGCTGGGGGTTAGTTTCAGCTGGGGTTCATTTGGCTTGGGGTTTGATTTAACTTGGGGTTTGTTGCTGGGGTCTGTAGTTTATTTTGTGTGCGTTTGGGAGATGGTGAAAGAGCAGGGTGCCGCTCGGGCAGAAAGGAAGCCACACAGAGGCGGGTGTGGCCAGGAAGCAGGTCCTACAATTCTTGGAAATGAAGTGATGCTATTGTTGCTATTGTTGCTACTGCTAAGCAGCACAATGAGGGGGAAGCGAATCTCTGCTCAGCAGTCCCGCAAAACCCCCAGCACACACACACACTCACACACATGCACGCACACACTCACACACACACACGCACACACACTCTCACACACGAACACACACACTCACACACACACACACACGCACACACACACACTCACACACATGCACACACACACACACACTCACACACATGCACGCACACACTCACACACACTCTCACACACGAACACGCACACACACACACGCACACTCACACACACACACTCACACGCACACACACACACTCCCACACACAAACACACACACACACACTCACACACACACACACACGCACACACACACACTCACACACACACACATGCACGCACACACTCACACACACACACACATGCACGCACACACTCACGCACACACACACACACTCTCACACACACAGATATATAAACATACACACATAAAGACACATGCACACACACACACATATACACACACAAACCCACACAAACACAGAAAGACATACAAACTATACGCACATATACACACATTCACCTACGCGCACACAAACTCACAAACCCACACATGCACACTCACAAATGCACACTCGGAAACACACACATGCACACTCACAAACGCACACATGCACACTCACAAAAGCACGCATACGCACAATCACAAACGCACACATGTACACTCACAAACGCACATACGCACATTCACAAATTCATAAACAAACAAATCTATCATCCGGAAATAAGCAGCTCTTGTACAAACTTCAAACACACTAAATATACACAGCTCTGCACTGGAAATGCATGTTGGGTATGGCTAGTTCTGATCAGGGCTTCATGTCCAGTAAACTAGGGCAGCTGACTGCACAGGCTCAGCTGACATTAACAAGACAATTATTTATGTGGCCTTCCTGTGGATTTACATTTTGCTGTCAAATTCTTACAGAAAATCCCTTTATGAGTCCTTATGTAACTGCAGATTAACATCCCCATCTGCCGCTGCTCACCTAGTGTTGATGTATCTGCTGTTCACCCTGTGTGGATGTATCTGCTGCTCACCCTGTGTGGATGTATCTGCTGCTCACCCAGTGTTGATGTATCTGCTGTTCACCCTGTGTTGATGTATCTGCTGTTCACCCTGTGTTGATGTATCTGCTGCTCACCTAGTGTTGACGTATCTGCTGCTCACCCAGTGTTGATGTATCTGCTGTTCACCCTGTGTTGATGTATCTGCTGCTCACCCAGTGTTGATGTATCTGCTGTTCACCCTGTGTTGATGTATCTGCTGCTCACCCAGTGTTGATGTATCCGCTGTTCACCCTGTGTTGATGTATCTGCTGCTCACCCTGTGTTGATGTATCTGCTGTTCACCCTATGTTGATGTATCTGCTGCTCACCCAGTGTTGCTGTATCTGCTGCTGCTCACCCTGTGTTGATGTATCTGCTACTCACCCTGTGTTGATGTATCTGCTGCTCACCCAGTGTTGATGTATCTGCTGCTCACCCTGTGTTGATGTATCTGCTGTTCACCCTGTGTTGATGTATCTGCTGCTCACCCAGTGTTGATGTATCTGCTGCTCACCCAGTGTTGCTGTATCTGCTGCTCACCCAGTGTTGCTGTATCTGCTGTTCACCCTGTGTTGATGTATCTGCTGCTCACCCAGTGTTGATGTATCCGCTGTTCACCCTGTGTTGATGTATCTGCTGCTCACCCAGTGTTGATGTATCCGCTGTTCACCCTGTGTTGATGTATCTGCTGCTCACCCTGTGTTGATGTATCTGCTGTTCACCCTATGTTGATGTATCTGCTGCTCACCCAGTGTTGCTGTATCTGCTGCTGCTCACCCTGTGTTGATGTATCTGCTACTCACCCTGTGTTGATGTATCTGCTGCTCACCCAGTGTTGATGTATCTGCTGCTCACCCTGTGTTGATGTATCTGCTGTTCACCCTGTGTTGATGTATCTGCTGCTCACCCAGTGTTGATGTATCTGCTGCTCACCCAGTGTTGCTGTATCTGCTGCTCACCCAGTGTTGCTGTATCTACTGCCGCTCACCCTGTGTTGATGTATCTGCTGCTCACCCAGTGTTGATGTATCTGCTGCTCACCCTGTGTTGATGTATCTGCTGATGGCTGCAGTCCAGGAACTGACTTGCTGATCGTTATCGGCCTCAAATATAAAACTGCCGCTGTAATGATTCACCTGTGGTGAGAGAAGGATGCCAGAATGAGAGTGTGTTTATACTTGTATTTGTGTGTGTGTGTGTGTGGGTGTGTGTGTGTGTGTGTGTGTGTGGGTGTGTGAGTGTGCGTGTGTGTGTAGTCCGGGTCAAGAAAAACAGTGACAAAGGGAGCACTGTTTCTTTCCATGTGTGAATCATTCATTTCAAATAGTGCATGTGTAATATTTTAAAAACAATATATACACTCAGTTGAAAACACGCAATACATAAAACAGACCACCAGCCACAGACATAATGGCATTTTCTCACATTTAAAAGAACCCTCTGGCTTTGTCAGACACAGCCAGGTGAGCGTGCGGTTAAAAAGCTCCTCCACGCACCTTTAAGACGAACGTGTTCCTCTTGTCAGGCATCTCCAGGTGACTGCAGCGACGGAGCTCTGTGATGTCACAGCACTTCACTGTCAGCTGGGGCCTGCAGCCCTGGGAGATCAGAAAGACTGCTCAAGCTCCAGAACATCGGCCCTAGGACCAGTGCTCTCACTCTGAGAAGTTTTATATGAGACAATTCCTACTTACATTTTCATCAAATTCGTGTTTTTTTCTTTCTTTTTAAAGGGTGGTTCTAGGAGAACTTAAAATCCAGGAAAAGCTTTTTTTAACCACCCAAGCATTCAAGGCCTGAGCAGTGTCTGAACCAGTGCACTTGCCTACTGTGCATACATACTTAATAAATTTCCCAGCATCCTTCAGCAACAATTGGACAGACCAATCCCAAAGCCTGGGTGCGGAGATGCAAGCCTGTGACACTTGGAAACCGGAGTATCTGCAGTGATTATCGGGGAAAGATGGCCGACTTATCGCTGTAACAAAAGACACGGCTAACACTTCACCTTCATCGCGCACTTCATCACTAAATTATGAATTTTGCTCTCATAAAGAGACAGAGATTCTAAAGAATGACATTTCTTTTTCATTTCTATTAAAGCCCCAAGTTTTCTGAAGGCTGTCTGTTCTTAAACTCAAACCTTCTATTTCAAAGTTGTCCACTTCCTCTTTAGAAAATTCAATTTCATTCTCAATATCTCCCTTCCTGTCTTCCTACTATTTTAATCACAACCAGTCAAAACCCCCCGACCCTCCCACCCCCCACCCCGATAGCCTACCGAGAAAAGAGCACAGATGAATAAGCCTTACTGTCCTGTGTTAGCAGTTCAGAAGTTTTTCAAGCAAGCATTTGATGATACAAAAAAATGCCTTTTAAAGACCAGTAAAATACCAGCCATTGCAGCAACCCTATATTTCTACAAGCCTTGTGAAAGCATTAAGCTAAGTGGGTTAATTTATCGCAGTTTCCTTTACAAAGATTCTATATAAGAAAAGAGGACCTGGAGAAATGACAGTGCTAAAATTGTAAGGAGGAAACTAAAAATATAAAAACTAATTGGATAAAGCAGCCTGGCGGGTTTGGGCTGCAGATTTATCTGTCGTGCTGGTGTGGTACACACAGCCTATCTTTAAAGTTTGCACTTCCGTGTTCTGAATTCTCTCTTGCCCTAAAATTATCAGTGAGCAGACAGCTTCCTCTTTCTGCGAAATGATCCAGGCCAACGTGCTCTTATGGTTTGCAGACAATATTTACCATGCAACAGATGCCTCAATACTGTCAAAACTGTTCATCCAACTTTTACTTATAGCAAAATCACAAAAGATTTGTGAAAGATTCTTTATGACCAGTTATGAGCACAGTTCCATTCTGTAGGGAGGTGTAGTCAGATCCCTGCAAATATGTTCCCCAGTCTCAAAAAACAACACAGAAGACTACACATCTTTATCAAGGCTGTGAATAATGTTGCAGGATGTGCTATATGCTAATGGGACCTCCAGCTGTTGCAAATACAATAACAATGGCTGTCTATATACAGCCTCGTATCAAACAGACTAAAGACTAGACTCAACCTACATTTGCCATATTATGACCTGTTGTGAGCACAGTTTCTGTTATGAATGTATTATGAGCAGTTATGAGTACAGTCTGTTATGAAAATATTATGAGCAGTTATGAGTGCAGTCTGTTATGAACATATTATGAGCAGTTATGAGCACAGTTTCTGATATGAATGTATTATGAGCAGCTATGAGCACAGTCTCTGCTATGAATGTATTATGAGCAGTTATGAGCACAGTCTGTAGTATGAATTGTACCCACCTTTGGCGGGTCAAACAGCTGCAACTGGTAGAGCTGTCCCAGCATGCCATGGGGGTCTCTCCACAGCAGCAGTCTACAGCGCTGCCAGTCCGCACGGGAGTCCGCCACGCCGTCCCGCACCAGCAGGTACCTGAGGAGGCCCTCCCTGCAGTCGGCAGGCGTCTCCGGCCCACTCGGGGGCCGCTGCAGACGGAACCTGCAGGCCAGCCGGTCCAGCCAGCGGCCCGCCGGGGGGCCGGTTTGGGCCAGTCCGTCGCCCCCGAGACCGGCGTGCCGCCCAGACCCCCGCAAGCACTTCTTCAGGACCCCACGCGTGCCACGGCGGATCTGTGCCACGGACAGGGGCAATACGCACCCCGGGGAACCCCGGGATGGGGGCAGGATGCGGGACGAGGGCAGGATGCACCCTGGGGCAGCCCGAGACGGGGCGGGGAGGAGCGGGTTGGGGCACCAGCACTCAGTGGCTGGGCGGCCCCAGACTCCCCCTCCCTGGGCACACAGGGCACCCTCCTGGCTGTGCTCACCAAGCAGCGCTCCAACATGGCGGCCAGCGCGGTCAGCGGGGGGGCGTTCCAGGGGCAGGCGCCGACCCAGCGGCATTGTGGGAACTAAAGGCTCCACCTTCGAAGCCAAAAGCGCCAAAAGAGCCTGTGGGCCGGGCCGCTCCGCGTACCGACAACCCTGCACCCCGGGAAAAGACATCATCCGCCAACCACCCCGCACGGGGGGAGGCGGGGCCAGTGCTGGGGGCGGAGCCAGTGGGTCCAGTGCTGGGGGTGGGGTCAGCGGTGCGGGTGGAGCCAGCAGTGGGGGTGAAGCCAGTGCTGGGGACGGGGTCAGCGGTGGGGGTGGGGCTAGCAGTGGGGGTGGGACCAGTGCTGGGGGCAAGGCCAGTGGGTCCAGTGCAGGGGGCGGGGTCAGTGCTGGGGGCGGAGCCAGGGGTTGGGGTGCGGTCAGCGGTGGGGGTGGGACCAGAGCTGGGGGCAGAGCCAGTGGGTCCAGTGCTGGGGGCGAGGTCAGCAGTGGGGGTGGGGATGGGGGCGGGGTCAGGGGCGGGTGTTCCTTGGCCACCTCGCTGCAGAAGTACTGCTGGAACAGGCTGCTGAAGAGCCTGGAGAAGCTGTCCGCGGGCACCGTGTCCTGCCACGGCTGCTCGCTGGCGAAGTGGCGGTACCGGGCGGCCAGGTGGCGCGCCACGGCGAGGGCGTGAAGCTCACAGAACTCGCCCCAGCTCTGCAGCGGTCGGCCGGGAGGGTCCGCTGCCCCCTGCTGGACAACGCTGCCATTCATCACAAGAGCCAGAGACACCTGAGGGTCAGTGGCAGCAGGAAGAGGGCAGGCCAAAATTACACCTCTGACTCAAAAGAAACAGGGAAAAAGAACAGAAAAAACAAAGTGGCGACAGTGAGTCAACGCTGAGATTTCCCTGGGTTCTGATTGGCCGGATCAGCACTGGTCACACCCAAAACTCACATCTGGTGCAGTTCTGTGCATGCACTGTATGTTCATGAGAGCTCGTAACTACTGTTTATGTCCATCCCTTGTAAGACCTCTCTGGTGAGAGATGGGGAAAGGGGTGTAAGGATGCCGGGAAAACCAAAACCACAGCTGTCAATTGTTTTCTTTTCTTAAAACAACTTCCAGTGGAAAAAGCCAGGACTGATTCAGCAGCATACTTGAAACCCATAGGATTACTCATAAGTCTCCCTTTGTTTTATAAGCTCTTTATCACTTTAAGACAGGTCCTCTCAATCCTGGTCCTGAAGGCCACAGGGCCGGCTGGCTTTCACTGCAACATGGGTATTAATTCAGCATCTAAACTTGTCTACTACAGTCTGCTCACCCCACCGGGTTTCTGGGGTCACAACTGGAGGCTGATTTTAAGGTGAAAGCAAAACCAGAGGAGTGAGTGTCTCTCCAGGACCAGGAGAGGGGACCCCTGCTTCAGAGACATCCATTCTGGATATCGCAGAGGGAAGGCATTGCTTTTGAATATATCAGGCAAAATATTATTCAAAAATATACATATATTTAAATATTACACTTATTGCCATTTTATTCTAAATGTGGTGTTTCCTACGGCGCAGTGGTTTGTTACTTTCAGAGCTCCGTTAGGTAGCCTGCATGTAGTTAGCACTGTCGCCTATAGCCGACGCTTTTGTATTTTAAAAGAATTATCCTGAGTTTAGTCCTGGCAAATGAGGAGGCGTTGTTTTATTTAGCCTAATGTGATTGATATGACATAAGCTGTAAAGGGCAACGCTTTTTTCAGTAGGCTATAGTCTACTGACCACCAGCACATAGAACAACTGAACTAAAATATTTCCTATACAATCAACCGCAGCTAGACAGCTGTAGACATAGCTATGTCATTATATGTGGCGTCACCAAAAAAGACTCATTCCCAAAATCTTTCAAAAAAAATCAGTAGCTAAATATCTATAAGGTTGTGACGTTTCAACGCACCGTTCCCATGCTCATTTTGTCTCGCGCGCCCCCCTGAAGGCGCATTAGCAAGCTTACGGTAATACGACCACAGTAGCCTGCATTCCGGCCAAAACAAACCGGGGTCCCAAGTAATAAACGACAAGACACTTTCCCCAGTCAACTTAAGAAATCTGTCTCACATAACAGCCACAACACTAAATCGGTTTCAGTTAGCAGACGTTAAAACGACTTTACCTGCTTTCTTCAAGACCCGTTATTTTCTCTCCCATGTTAGCGGCGTGCAACAAATGTTCGCAAAGTTTCAGGAAGGAAACTAAGGCGCGGAAAATGCTTAGGTAACTCATCAATTCCGCTGCCAAATGTTCCATGAATACCCCATTGTATGCTTCTTAGAAACAATAAGGAGGGTTTAGACGTCATTTATCAAGGAGAATATCCGCCTTTCAAAAAGACCATAACATTATATAGCCTAGTCTATTGCCGTAAAATAACTTTTCCCCAGGTATAGCACTTCCATACAGGCTGCTTCCAGAGTAGTGCGTTGACAGAGTCGTAACGCGCTGGCCTGCTGATATGTAGCATTGTTTTGTAGACCTGCTGCTGACGTGCTTAGTCCTTAATGCACTTAATGTGCATCACTTTCTTTCGCCTATATCTGCTTAAACGGATGCTGTGCCAGATCATTACCCTTACAAAGCCAGTGGTTTCGATGAATGGAAGATTTACAGTCCCCTTCGAAAAAGGAGTTGGCTACATATGTTTATTTCTCAACGTATAATTAATTACATCACGTTTATTAGGGGTCCAAGCAGCGAAGCTGGTGGAACCCTATTGTATCTGTTACATTATTATTATTCTTATTTTTTCCCCGCTAAATGTGTCTGGGGCTCCGCAACCATAAGTCCTAGTGCAAACAAATTTGGTAGGTGGGTTCCTATGGCCCCCCACTACTCAGGCACTACAAATCACCTATGTCGGCCAGATGGTGGCGCTATAACAATGGATTATGCGTAAAAGGCCATAACTCCCACACCATAAGTCAGATCGACACAAAACTTCATCGACCTATGCATTTGAACGAGAGATCTGAACGTGCTCTACAACTTTGCTATTGGGACCACCTATGTCCGCCATATTGTTTGCCCACCATTTTGACTTTTCAGTTGTGGCGTGGAACCTTTCTCCACTAAAATGTCTGAGGCTCAGCAATCAGAAGTCCTAGAGCAACCAAATTTGGTTGGTGATATCCTATGCCCCCCACTACTCAGGCACTACAAATCACCTATGTCGGCCAGATGGTTAAAAGGCCATAACTCCCACACCATAAGTCAGATCAACACAAAACTTTATCGACTGATGCATCTGTATGTGTATCTTCAAAAATCGATGTCAGTTAGGTCTATCAGCAAACATATGGCTTAGCTATGCCCAGAAGTCCTCAATAATAATAGTATTTTCCAAGAAATTACGAAATATCGTTGACAACATTTGTCAGGTTCAGCGTCTGCTACCACAGAGTGAATATGTAAGTGAATGCGATGATGAGAAAATCTTCGGTTACTCTGACCTATAAAACGCTATTCCAAAAGTAAAATTAGACATGTTATACATCGTTAGAAAGCTTATACTCTCACCTACTGAATAAATGAAGTCTCAATCAAGCAGACTGTAGTGAAAAGGGAAACAACGCCGCAAACAACACGTGTGGTATTACGCACAGCTATTTTGCAAGGTACCCTGGCGTCACAAATGCACGTATATTTCACAAACAGATTGTCAAAGACAAATGACCACTCAGTCTCAAAAGGGACATCTTGTTACGGGTGCGGGGGGTTAGGACCCAAACGCGGAGGAAAAACACAAACTCCAAAAGTAGGGAGAACAAACAAAGACTTTACTTGCAAAAAAGGGGAACAAAAGGGAACAGAAAGCCTCGCAGGGCAACTTTAACAAACACAAAGAAAACCTCAAAAGCCCGGGGAAACAGAAATACAAAAATCCCAAAAACAAGTGGAAAACAGAGCGGCAAGGAACAGGTCACAGACAAGGCAGGCTACAAACAGGCAGGGAACAGGCAACAACCCAACAAGCGACAAGGATCCAGCACCTGAGTCCAGGGGAAGGGAAACTTAAATACAGACACTGACGAGACACAGGAGGGCACAATGAACAATCAGGCCACAGAGAGGGAAGGGAGAACGAGACAGCCAATAGAATAATTGAAACCAATAATACAATTAACAGGGGGGAGCAGGACACAAAACAGAAGTGCCGCCATCTGGCGGGCCAACAGGGAAGGACAGACTAACTGGAACAGGACCATGACACATCTCTACTTGTAAAACTAATGGTAAGGTTGTTTATTTATTCAATATTTATTCCCAGATATTGACTGTGGAATGACATGGTACCCATTCTTCTTATGGTAAAACTTGACTGTGCGCCCTTTCGTTACGTCACTTCCGTGTTTGGCGGTTTTTTTGTTTTTTTATTTATTTAATATGCGGTAGTAAAATTCTCTCACAAAATGACTCCAGGAGTCACGGTAGCGGACACTCAGTATATTTTTTTATGAAAATCTAGTTCCTACATCATTTTCCTACACATTGATTCACTGGGGTCTCCAACCTGCAATATACTCTTTAATAACGACGCTCTTGGAGACTCAATGGGGGAAAATTGCCCAACATGGCAACTGTGGTCTCTACTGGAGCGCTGATTGGATAGTTGAAAATGCCTTGAACGATTGGCTCTCCATACCGGATGCGTAAAAACAGTGCCAAAAGTCTGTATGTGTAACTTGCTTCTTGTAAACTGGGAGTTGCATGTAGAGGGAGTGTCGCACGAAAAAAACTATTTTGCATTCGTACTTTTCCTGTTCACAAATGTTAATAAACCACTTCAGATCACAAAACACATGTAGATTTTAATTTACAGACGTGACCCTCCACCCTCACGAAAATCTATATCCACAAACACAACGTTTTTTTACAGGTTCAACTTGCAGAGTACATATACGAACCATAAGTTGCAAGCACAAGTCATTGCTTACAAGTACAAAATACTTTTGGCATTAATTTGAGGCCATGCGTCAACGCGGCCGTGGACCGCACATGTCGCACATTGGGCACATTGCGCACAACCCCTACACAGACCCATTTTTACGTGTACTATGCAGAAATATAAAACAGCCTTTAGTGTTAGGACATAGTACAGGCCTTTACTCCTAGCGGCTAGGAGACATCCATGGCGATGCAGTAGATATGTTGGGTGAAGGTATATGATCATGAGGACAAAACCATTTAAAAATCACTTCATAGGGGGCGCAATTGTGCCAATGCTTGGACCCCTCCCAACGCGGCTTGGGGCTTTAATTCTTAAGTATATTTGTAAGTACTTTATAGCGCGCATTTTAAGTACTTGAAGTATTTCCTTGAACTATGCTAAGTAGGCCCAGGCCAATACCATTTAACTACCACTAAATGTCGTATCCTAAATTGGTAGACATTTATTTATCCAAATTTAGCTATGTAAAGATAAGTTAAAGTGCACGTTAAGGTATAATTTTATAGGCCTGAACGTTTTTGGAGAGGTGTGTTAATAAAATAATTAAACCATTGGTTAAACATTTGAACCACGTGGAGACAGATTCAGCATGTCATCGGTAACTAGTGACAGGCAGACAACGTAGTTCCGGCAAACTGATGTGTCTTCATTAAAACAAGCACGGAACCATCCAGACTCACGGCGCAACTCACTTCCGCAGACATATTTTAGCTGGTACCACCTGCGCATGCACCCCCCAAAACATCCCTGAAAGGTCATCCGTGAGTGAGTGAGTGACCACAATTTGCCATGCATAGCCCACAGCGCCAGTTCCTGCGCGCCGTGGGAAAAATGTAGGCTATTACTGATTTTATGTAGTTGGTCTATACATATTAACAATTAAATTGAAACATTGCACGACTGTTTTTCCATTACGTTTGTTGTCTAAAATCTCCAGGAAACTCACCTTTCACCTGTTCTATGAATCCTCTTCTGGTAGCCATGTTCACAACTAAAAATTCATGCCAAAAGAAGGAAACTGATATTTAGAATTTCGGAATGGATTTTGTGATATCGAAGGTAAAGAAGCAAATGACAGAATACGCATACCAGAACAAAGACACTGATGGAACGAAAATGACAAAAAAACACGCAGAAATATCTGTAAATGGTTGTGAGCGGAGGCAGAGTTTGGGGGAAAAAAGACTGGAATACGGTGCAACTCTATAACTCGCCACATAAATTCCTTTTGCTTAACCACTGAACTTTTTCAGAAGGGGGCAGACTTGAACCCAAAAACAAATAACACCGCAGCAGCAGCATCTCTGTACTGCAGATCACGGGTTTTCAACCAGTCCTGGGGCTATCAAGTATATGCTAATTCCCGTTCCAACCACACGTGCATCCTTGAATTATAAGAAGCTGCTAATTGCGCTTGATTAGATGTTGCTTGTGGTTATTAAGCGACACACATTTCAGAAATAGGTTTGCACGCCATGAAGGCTAGTTATTCACATCGTGAATGCATGTGATTTGCAAAGTGTAAAGGGGCATTTTATGAGCAGTCAGGATGTTGGTTTAACATCTCATCTGAAGGACAGATGACAAAGCAGAGATATGAAAACTCACATCACAAAATACTGAAATAGGAAACAGGAAATGTTCCTCCCAAGTCTTCTAATCCCCACCCACAGGACAAATATTTTTCTTTTAGAGACTTAGGGGCAGTTCGAGACCATGTGGACACCAGCAGGTCTTCTGGACCCAAAATCCGAGGCATTTTGTTAAACTACTTAAAGACCTGCTGGAAAGGTTGAATCCATTCAGGTGTGCAATCATAATATTTATATTATACAGTATATTTGCACAGATACATAGTCTTTATTCAGGCAGTTACAATTTATTGCCTATGGTGCAGGATGCTTCCACATTAATGAATATAATGCATTGGCACAAGGCCTTTTTCTGATATGTTAGGAACAATGCACAGCCTCTGCAGCACAGCAGGAAGCACAGTTCCTCGTATGTCCCTTCAGCTCAGTGGCAGGGTGACCAAATGTTCCGCATTTCAGCTTTTTTTCATGTCTTGACTTGATTCTAAGCAGATCTTGACCAGGCTTGTTTCTGTGGGACCATATTTCCCCAGGGTTTCTGACTATAAGTTCCATTACTGTAGGCTTGCAATGCATTGTGTACACAGCCCTCCAGGGTGTCTGTTCACCCTGCTTATGGGGAAACAAAGACAGGAAATTATGACAGTAGTCTGCATAGTCTGCGCAACCCCATACATATACCCAAAACTGGGGGAGGAGTTGAGCCATAAGTAGTGATCTCTGTGAGAGTGTGAATGACAGCACGTCACCCATGGCACTTCAAAATGAGACGTACAGCTAACTGCTGAAAAAATCCATCAGTACATATATGCAATTACTATATATAAATTTTATAAGCCAAAAAATATAAATCACAGTTAACCAACAATGAAACAAGACTTTCTTAAACATTTCCCAATTTCAGATTTTTAACTCCTGCTACATGTTTTTGTAAAGATTGTCTTGTGGGACATGATGGTAAAGTCTTCAAAATTGATTTCAAAATTTTTACTCTTGATCTCTTTGTTTACCTCAACCCCACAAGAGAAAGAAACAAAAGAAAGTTTCTCATATGAATCATTGCTCATGTTGATCAGACCTATGCAAACACCTACACCACAAGACTGCAATGCCCACAAGAAAAAATAGCTCAAAAGACAGGGGTGGAGTCAGCCAGGTGTACAGGTGACATGCATACCTGCCCTCCCGTTTCACTCTGCACACCCACTGACTGTTACCATGACGAGGTGGCATTCACCACCCACCCCTCCCCAATGCCCTCCAAGACTTCTGTGGTACTTTTAGCCAATAGGATCAATGCTCCAGGGAATTCCTCCACAACCCCCTTTGCTAATAGTAGGTAAATGTTTTCTCATATTGTCCACAAAACTAAAAATAAAGTCACTGTTTAAATCTTTAAAGTAAAAATACTGTCTCTCTAGCCTTTGAAGCACTAATGATAAGTTATTCAGTCATCTATTAACTGGTTGTTTTTGGATGCAAAATAGATTTTAGGTTTAAAATTTGACTGGGGAGTCCTGGGGGTAGGGTCATTTAAGGGAGTACAAAAGACACAGAAGGGTTAAGCCCCGCCCCCCGCACCCTTCCGGAACACTCTCTCACATTCACCACTTCCTGTTTCAGCAGCTTCACATCAAATGAGCTGTCACCCAAACCTTATCTTATCTGCATTCAAAAAGACCATGTCACAGGAATCAGCACTTTTCAACTCACATATGTGGTTCCTTAAAATGCCTTAGTTTGCAAGTTTCTATTTTTACTCTATTTTAGAAGTTTCATATTTTATTTTTGGTGTAGAAAACCTGGGACTCACTTGGAGCCAGCCAGATTATAGGCCTTCTCTCTCATGAAAAAAGCCAGAGAATTCCTGAGCTGGGAAAGAATGAGCATGTGACCTGTTTTCTGGCTCTGAAATTCCTAAAGTCAGGGAGGCGGCGGTGCATCAAACCTTTGATGCCGGTAGCACAGACAGACGTTTTCTGACTTCACCCAGAGTGTGATGACCGTGTGATTTAGGTTCTCCCAGCACAGAGATGAGTCTAAATTTCCATCCCTCAAAAACATAATTTTTCAGAGAAAATACTGGTGTTGTGTAAAAATTTGTTGGTGAAGATACTGCTTTTGTGTGAACGTTTCTAAAAGAAAAGTACTGCTTTTGTGTGAACGTTTCTAAAAGAAAAGTACTGCCGTTGTGTGAACGTTTGTCAAGGAAAAGTACTGGTGTTGTGTGAATGTTTGTCAGAGCAGTCAATAGAGGAAGATAGAGGGGGAGAGAGAAGGAGGAAGGGGGAGGAGCCTAATTGAGTCAGACAGCAGGGGGAAGCTGGGAGAATGGGTGTGTGTTAGAGGAAGAGGGGGTGAGGTTAGGGGTGGGACTCTGGTAACCTGTGTGAGTACGCGGTCCCGGCTGTCGGGGGAGTCTCTTCGGTCCCAGGGACTGCAGTACAGACGGGGAAAGAGTCCCAGAGCCGGAGGCAGCCCATGGCCAGAACTGTCCCCAAGGTGAGCCAGAGCATTAGCCTCTTTCTCTTTCTTTCACTCTCTCTCTCTTTCACTCGCTCTTTCGCTCTCTTTTCATTTGTACTTTCACTCGCTCTTTCACGCTCTCTTTCTCTCTATTTCTCTCAGTGTAGCATCTGCTGGCTGAGTTACTCGTTGCTGTGGAGTTCTGCGTGTGGCGGCAAAATTCAGCAGCCCTGCAAATCGGCTGCATCTCGATGCGTGTGCGTGTGTGCATATGCATGTGCATGTGTGCATGCGTGTGTGTGTGCATGTGCGTGTGTGTGTGTGTACGTGTGTGTGTGCATGTGTGCATGTGTGTGTGTGTGTGTGTCTGTGCGTGTATGTGTATGCATGTGTGTGTAAGCGTGCATGTGTGTCTGCACGTGTGTGTATGTGTGTGTGTGTGTGCATGTGTGGTCTGACAGGGAGGCAGTGTTCTCTGAGCCAGAGGCCCTGAGGACGAGACAGAGCAGAATTTCAGGAATGCTGAAATCTGCGCGAGGAGACCGACTGACACAGGCCTTTGTCAGGGCACGCTACCTGTGATCCTTAGTGTTCTGCACGCTACCTGTGATCCTTAGTGTTCCGCACACTACCTGTGAGCTCTACTGTTCCACATGCTACCTGTGAGCTCTACTGTTCCACACGCTACCTGTGAGCTCTACTGTTCTGCCGTACCTGTGGTCCTTAGTGTTCCACACGCTACCTGTGAGCTCTACTGTTCTGCACGCTACCTGTGAGCTCTACTGTTCCACACGCTACCTGTGAGCTCTACTGTTCCGCACACTACCTGTGGTCCTTAGTGTTCCACACGCTACCTGTGGTCCTTAGTGTTCCGCACGCTACCTGTGATCTTTAGTGTTCCGCACGCTACCTGTGAGCTCTACTGTTCCGCACGCTACCTGTGATCCTTAGTGTTCCGCACGCTACCTGTGATCTTTATTGTTCCACACGCTACCAGTGATCTTTAGTGTTCCACACGCTACCTGTGAGCTCTACTGTTCCGCACGCTACCTGTGAGCTCTACTGTTCCACATGCTACCTGTGAGCTCTACTGTTCCGCACGCTACCTGTGGTCCTTAGTGTTCCGCACGCTACCTGTGATCTTTAGGGTTCCACACGCTACCTGTGAGCTCTACTGTTCTGCACGCTACCTGTGAGCTCTACTGTTCCACACGCTACCTGTGGTCCTTAGTGTTCCGCACGCTACCTGTGATCTTTAGGGTTCCACACGCTACCTGTGAGCTCTACTGTTCTGCACGCTACCTGTGAGCTCTACTGTTCCACACGCTACCTGTGAGCTCTACTGTTCTGCCGTACCTGTGGTCCTTAGTGTTCCGCACGCTACCTGTGAGCTCTACTGTTCTGCAGGCTACCTGTGAGCTCTACTGTTCCACACGCTACCTGTGAGCTCTACTGTTCTGCCGTACCTGTGGTCCTTAGTGTTCCGCACGCTACCTGTGAGCTCTACTGTTCTGCAGGCTACCTGTGAGCCGTACGGTTCCGCACGCTACCTGTGATCTCTGCTCTAGCATTACTTTTCTGTTACACTGTTCGGTGTGCTACCTCTGCTATTTGTGAAGGCTTTGGCTGTTTTTAAATAGCTTAATTCGTCTGGCTTGTGGTTCAGCCCTTTTCTCATTCTGAGGGTCCACTGCTCATAGTTTCTGGTCACACAAAGAGAGAACTGAGTCTGTCCATGAGAGTGTGCTGTATGCAGGTTGGGCTCTCTTATTTCAGTGCACATTCAGGCTCTTGGCTGATTGTAGAGAGTGCTATTTTTTAAATGTCAACTATTCATGAGTCACAAGTGTTGCTTACCGGTATTTTTTGTTTACACTTCCACAAACACAAAGACACACACACTCATACATGCACACACACACACACACACACACACACGTACATGCACACACACATGTATACACATACACACACACAGAAATAAACATACAAACACCTACACACATTCATTTTATCTATTTACAAGTACACATGGATGCACACACAAATGCACACAACAGACACATACACAAACACTGAGACACAGATACCCACACACATCCATGCACACACACACACACACATACACAGGAACATTGCCGGGATGGGGGCATTATATTGCCCATGGCTTTTTGGTGAATGCCTCAACTTGTCCCTGCAGCTCCTCTCTGCTTCCTCAGCATTGTAAACTATCATGGACTCTATGTGACACACATATTACATTACATTTTATTTGGCAGATGCTTTTGTCCAAAGCGATATACAATAAGTGCGTACCGAAGGTCATTGGAACAACAACAGAACACTGGTCAAATAAGGTACAGACCAGCAGAGTATCAGTATAGCCATGAACATCAAGTCTAGTCCAAGATGAGTAAGCATAGGCTAAGTCAGTTATGGCAATTCATAAACCCACAAGTGAGGCATGATTACAAGAGATATGATAAAGCACTACAACATCAAGATGCAGATACAAGTGCAACATGAATGTGCTAGAAGGTCATATAGAGACCCACAGTGATGGTAAACTATAATAGGGTGTACGTGATACACATATACCCAACTTATAGGGACCCACAGTGTGTACGCAGAGTTTCAGCTATATCCCCAGCCAATGGGAAGCAAAAGATAATGTTCTTCAATCTGATTGTTCAAACTGTTTTCATAAATGTTTATTCAAGCAAATTCTATCTTCCATCTGCAAAGCCAGGCACGAAAAGAATGTGTGTAGATGAAGATTATGTCCTTATTCTCAAGAACAGGAACTGTGAATATTAGCTAGTTTTTCTTTACAGTGAACCTATAGTTCTACTACATTTAACCAAATATTTGTTTAAAAACATAAACCAATGATGATTTTTCCCTGCCTTGTACAGATAGTACCATGTCAAGTTTTGAAACATATTATGTATGTAAAATATGTTTTAATAATTGGATTGAAGACTTTTGCCTTGCAGACTGCAACAGACAAAGAAATCTTTGGTATACATGAGCAGGGGTGCCATATGGGGGTGAGGGGGTGGGAATGATGATTCTAAGCGCAAATAAGATTTTAAGTCTCATTAAAAGACAGACTTCACTTGTAACTAGACTTTTTTTTAAAAAGACTATGCCGTGACCATGTCCCCGTCTGGCCCCTCAGATGGAGCAGCAGGATGGGGCGGGGAGCCCCGAGGACAGCCAGGAGGAAGAGGAGGAGCAGGCAGCACCCCACGTCAGCTTCTCTCAGTTCTCCTCCAAGCTTACGGCCATGATGCGAATCCGCAACAAGTACCTGGCACTGAAGAGGCGGCGGGCGGAGATGGCGGCTGCCCTGGCGTCCCAAGGGGCTGTCACGCCACGTTCCACCAGCCCCAAGATCTTCACCTTCGACGGCGTGATGACTAGCAGCCTGGCCTTCCCGCGAAAGAGGAAGAAGAGGAAGAAGAGGCGGGTCCTGTACCCTAGCAGCTATAAGCCGCAGACCAGGCCCGCCAAGGAGAGGAGCCGCGCAAAGAGCTGCCTGCTCCTGCTCATGTTCATCGTCTTCCTGCAGGTCTACAATGCCATCGAGAACCTGGACGACCACCTGCTCAGGTACGACCTGGAGGGGCTGGAGAAGACCGTGAAGCGGGAGGTGTTTGGCCAGCGGGAGGCTGGTGAGCAGCTGCTGGAGCACCTGGGGGACTACCTGTCCACCTACGTCCACAACAAGCCCCTGGTCCTGTCCCTGCACGGCCCCACAGGGGTGGGGAAGAGCCACCTGGGCCGCATCCTGGCCCGCCACTTCCGCTCGGTCCTCGGCGAGCAGCTGGTCCTGCAGTACTTTGCACTCCACCACTGCCCCCTGGAGGGGGAGGCCCAGAACTGCGCTCAGGACCTGTCCCACAGCGTCTCCCAAACGCTGACGCTGGCCGAGGAGGAGGAGAAGATTCCCATCTTCATCTTTGACGAGGTGGAGTTCATGGCCCGGCCGCTCCTGGACGTGCTCCACCACCTCTCCCGCCCGGGCCAATCCACCGAGTTCCTCAACGCCATCTACGTGCTCATCGGGAACCTCGGCCACGAGGAGATCACCAAGTTCATCCTGCACAACTCCTCCAGCGAGACCTCCATGGGCCAGGCCAGGCTGGGCCAGGACTTTAGGTCAGTGCTGCGAAGCGCCCTGGAGAAGCACCACCCCCTGTGGGGCGAGGCGGAGACTGAGCTGGTGCCCCTCGCCCTGCTGGAGAAGAGCCACGTCATGGACTGCTTCCTGGACGAAATGACGCGGGAGGGCTTCTACCCCGACCACGCCCACATCGAGCGCCTGGCAGCGGAGATCGCTTACCACTCTGTGGGGCAGAGGCAGTTTTCCCAGACAGGGTGCAAGCACGTGGTGGCCAAAGTCAACCTACTGTGAGACCTCTTAATGAAGGTGTGTGAAGAAGGCAAAGTGTGTGCGTATGCCTGTGCCTGTTTGTGCGTGTCTACAACACTATTTCTGCACCACTAAACATTCCGGATAGGGATTACTCCTCCACTAAACACTCCGGACAGGGATTACTGCCCCACTACCTACTTCACACAGGGATTACTCCACCGCTACCCACTCCAGACAGGGATTACTCAACCGCTACCCACTCCAGACAGGGAAGTCACTAGATTCCCACTGGGCCACCTCAGAATGGGGGAGCTGTCATGGCAACAAGAGACAGGGTGCAGGTAGGGGAGCCCTGTGCTTACAGGGGTCTCTAAATGTGCTGGGGGAGGCAGAACATGACAAGGCTTTTCATTTCCAGATCCATAAGAACAAAATTTTACTGCGCTATACAAGTGTATGAAACACAGCTGTAAAAACATCTGACCTACCTTCAGACTTTCTGAACCTAATACACACTGATGAATGTGTGATTGCATGAAGAATTACAGTATTACTGCTATTTGGTAAATGGTAAACGGACTGCATTTTATATAGCGCTTTTATCCAAAGCGCTTTACAATTGATGCCTCTCATTCACCCATTCACACACACACTCACACACCAGTGGTGAAAGGCTGCCATGAAAGGTACCAATCAGCTCGTTGGGAGCAATTAGGGGTTAGGTGTCTTGCTCAGGGACACTTCGACATGCCCAGGGCAACCCTCCGACTGCCAGACAACCGCTTTTACCTCCTGAGCTATGTCCCCCCTATTTCCATAACAAAACAGTTACATCGCTATAGTATGCACTGGCTGCTGCCAGTGTTGGGACACGACCAGCTGTTGCCATGTGTCTGGGTGATTGACAGTTCTCGACTATTGCTGTATGCTCATGTGAAGGATTGATTTTCTGTTGCTAAGGCTGATTGGAAGCTGTTGCTTTACGAGAAATGAGTGCCTGACAGCACTGTGTGTTGAGGAGATTTGCAGCCTGTTCTCAAAACTGTGTGCTTCCAAGAAAGGAAACAACAGGAGCCACATTTTCAAATCACCAGGACTTCAAGTTTTCAGAAAACCCAGTGTGGATAGCTTGTCTGACTTTAGCGTGATTGCGTAGCGATCACCGTAAACGGCATTCTCCTGTGAAACACACGGGCAACCTGCTGATCTTTTCACACCAGAGCCAGACAGGAGTCGGATCAACCAGCAGGGGTCGCTGGTGAGTGACGAGACTTGGTCATCCTGGCCAAATTAATGTGTCAACTCGCGTGGCCAGCCGTAGTCAACACGAGTACGATCCGGATTCCATACTAGACTGTGGTTGCCTGGCTACTGGAACAGTGCCTTTAAGATTGTCACTTTGGAGAGGGCGTATGAATGAAATTGATTAAACTTTGTGTTTCAAGATAATTGCAATTTTTTTGTCAACATTCGTTCTAGCTGTAAGTGATGCAGTATTAGCCATTAAATATCTGCAGTTTGTCAGTGGCATTATCACAGCAGAGCAGATAAATGGATCCATGCTGGCTGTGGCATTCGCTGAGAGAGGAATGGTAACCGACGCTTGTAGTATCCATATACACTGACCCACACACTTTTAATGTGTATCCCTTCAGCCAGTGAAAAATGTGAGTTTACGACGTTTACAAATCTTTACTGTCGACACTTAGGCAGTCTAAGTTCATTGCATCTGACATTAGGACTTATGCGCAGCTACAACACAAAATGTTATTGCAACATTTTCACAATACTGTAATGTTAGAATTCTTATATTGAGATGTGCTTTAAATTTATATATGTAACTAGTTATAGGTTTTTGCCCAAACAGAGACTATTAATTATTTGTGAATTAAAGAATCCAGCAGCACAACTCTGGCCACAGATGGCAAAATATTTTGTTTGCTTCTAAACATTTAAACTTCCTGCATTCTTCCTTAATGACTTGTGTTCTTAATAGAAAAACAGCCTGAAATGGCGGCTGAATCAGAAGCTACACCTCATCCATAGGGGTTCTGTAATTTGTAAAAATAAATATATATTTCTATGTATATAAGGTCATTCAAGGGGCATTGGTGGCTCAGTGGTAGAGCTCCTGCCTGCCACGCCGGCGGCCCGGGTTAATATCCCGGCCAATGCCCCAAAACCCAGCCGCTGGGGACATGCAAGCCAGCGCATTCTCAGTGCCGGTCCCAAGCCCGGATAAATGGGAGGGAAGGAAGGCGTCAGGAAGGGCATCTGGCATGAAACATATGCCAAATCAAATATGAGGATCATTAATCTGATCCGCTGTGGCGACCCCTAATGGGAACAGCCGAAAGAAGAAGAAGAAGGTATAAGGTCATTCAAACAAAAACAAGCAACAGCACTGTCAAAGCCTGCAGTCCTTGAACACAGGTGGCAGTTTTGCACCCGGACGAATGTCTACTGAGGGAAAGAGTCTGACTTTTTAATGAAGTTCCTTCTTCCTCTTTTGTTTTTTTTGTGCCCTTGTCTAGAATCAGTCATGGGTGGAGAGCGGGTCAAAATGACTCTGCAGTTATTTTTCTCTTTTGTTGCACTATGGAGAAAAAGAAAATGAATCCAGTGAAAGGTGAGATTTGCATGCAGTGGGGATGAAGTTCATTCAGAACTGCGACTGGAACAACAGCGTACTGATGCCTTCCTTCTTAGGCACAAGCCCATCCTTTTGTGTCTGTGAAGCTGATGCAACAGACTGATGCAACCCTTCCTACACAAACACGCAAGACCCGCCAGCCGCCCGCCAGCCGCCCGCCAGCCGCCCGCTAGCTGCCTGCTCGCAGTCTGCCAGCAGCACAGCTGTCTGAGGGGGGCCTGCTAATCCCCACTGTGCCGGCCAGCTCACACAGGGCAGTCCGGATGACACCAGCTGCTAAAGGATGCAAAACAGCTGGAGAATCTTTCTGCCTCTGGTGAACTGCTGTAGTTTTGCTGTAGTTTTGCTGTAGGGCTGCTGTAGGGCTTGTAGTGCTGCTGTAGGGCTGCTGTAGGGCTGCTGTAGTTTTGCTGTAGGACTAGTGTTGGCACTGTAGTACCATGTTATAGTGCTGCCAGTCTGATATTTTCTTGCATGCTGGGTTGATTGGGGGCAATTTCCAAAACAGAAAAACTGAAAAACCTCCTTGCTGTGTTTTATTGGTCACATTGGAACTTGAGTGTGCGACTCTCAGATTTCTTAATATTTATGCTCTGCTAGTCTGCGTCTTCCTCACTTTTGGGTGTGCGCCATTTTGTGTATATACAAAATGGAAAAACACAAAATTTCCCTTTTCGACCCAAAGTGTGACTAAACCCATTCAGCTGAAGCATTCATTCACCTCTAATTCACCATTTAGCACATGTGCAGTCTAACAGCGCTAACTCCAGATCAAAGGCTATATTAACACATAACCTCTACAATTTAGATTGTGATAGACAATTTTAGCCAATGTGTAAGATTACAATCAACCATGAAGGTGCATGCCTAAAGACTTAAAGGGAGTGAAGGGTTCATTTTCTAAAGGCATTATAAACATGTTAAAGTGCTGTTTTATATGAAGTGAAATTTAATATGCCCCATATTTACCTTTTTTTATTTATTACTTATAAGCTCACCAGATATACATCCTGGAAAAACATTTTGAGTGAGAAGATGGAAGATCAAGTGGAAAGACTAATACTTGACTATGACCTTTATGGGAAACACTCCATTGTTATAACCTGCACACTGCAGTAAGAGCTGCAGTGTGGGACAGACCTGTGGGACGGACCTGTGAGACAGACCTGTGAGACAGACCTGTGGGACGGACCTGTGAGACAGACCTGTGAGACAGACCTGTGGGACGGACCTGTGAGACAGACCTGTGGGACAGACCTGTGAGAAAGACCTGTGGGACGGACCTGTGGGACGGACCTGTGAGACAGACCTGTGGGACAGACCTGTGGGACAGACCTGTGAGACAGACCTGTGAGACAGACCTGTGAGACAGACCTGTGGGACGGACCTGTGAGACAGACCTGTGAGACAGACCTGTGGGACAGACCTGTTTTTCAGAGTGAGAAATGTCACACAGAGGCGTCAGTTCTGCCTCCCCCCAGAGGCAGCTCTCTCCTGAGTCTGCCCACCCCCACCCCCCCAGAGGCAGCTCTCTCCTGAGCCAAAACAACACCATGAGCTCACTTCCTCCCTCCACACAGCTGTCCGATTGCGAAAAAAACATCCATTTAGGCCCTTCAGCCCTAGTCCTGGAGAGCTACAGGCTCTCTGCAGATTGTAATTTTAATCTTAAAATCAGCAAGTAATATAGACAGGTAAGATAGACAACAGCTTCAACTGATGAATTGGCGGCAGTGTAGCATTATGGGTAAAGAACTGGTCTTGTAACCTAAAGGTCACAGCTTCAGCTGGATAGGACCCTGCCGTTGTACCCTTGAGCAAGGTGCTTAACCTGCATTGCTTCAGTATATATCCAGCTGTATGAATGGATGCAGTGTAAATGCTGTGTAAAAAGGTGTGTAAAGTCACTCTGGATAAGAGCGTCTGCTAAATGCCTGTAATGTAATGTAATGTGTAGAAATTCAGTGCAAGGTAAAGCTGGTCACTCCCTCCAGCTGTTCGGGGGCAGAGGTAGGCCCGAGTTTGTTTTGGTTTTTCCTGTAAATGTTGCCCAAATGGAATATTAAGTATGAAGACAATTGTATAAAATGAATTGTGTCATTTTATGATAATTTCATGTGTGTAATTTTACACATCAATCACAAAAGTTTGCCTTTTTCTAATGAAAAGATACTCAAATGTGAATTTTATAATATACTGTATGTGTACATTTATGTAAAAATCTGTAATAGATGTGAAGTTATTTTTAGTAATGAATCTTTGTATCCGTGGAAAATGGAGTACAATAATGTTAAATGGAGTAAAATATGGAGTAAAATATTAATAAAACTGAAAATGCAGTCTCATAATGGAGGATTAGCATGCTACAGTATATTTCCTGTATAGGCTATGTACACAATGTATTTCTGTGTAAGAAGTACCCTCTGTGGTGAGAAAAAGAGACAATTATATTAGTGACTGTTTTTGCTAACTGCACTCAGAACAAAATAATCAAACCTTGTTGTATAAATATGCTCTAAAGATAAAATCTAAACCTGAAGAGGCGATGATATAAGGATAAGGTAAAATATGAACCTGAAGAAGGTTTGATTAATTTATTCTGAGTGTATGGTTTGGCAAAAGGACAAAAAGCATAACATAGTTGGCTCTTACTTTTAAAAATGTATTTCTTGTAACAACCCACACCTTTACAAAGAAACACATTGTGCAGGTGTTTGGGCTGGTGTTGATAATGAGCATTCCATCACTGCCAAGCCTAAAGGCTTTGCGCCACACAGCCAAATACAAGGACTGGTTGAAAGCAGCGAGCTACTGAGAGCCTTGCATTAGCTCCGCCCACTCACGGTCCATCACCACCTGCACACCTACCAAAACAAGCATCCCTCCCAGCATGCACAGCTGCCTATATCCAAACAAGCATCCATCCCAGCATGCACAGCTGCCTATATCCAAACAAGCATCCATCCCAGCATGCACAGCTGCCTATATCGAAAAAAGCATCCATCCCAGCATGCATATCTGCCTATATCCAAACAAGCATCCATCCCAGCATGCACAGCTGCCTATATCCAAACAAGCATCCATCCCAGCATGCACATCTGCCTATATCCAAACAAGCATCCATCCCAGCATGCACAGCTGCCTATATCCAAACAAGCATCCATCCCAGCATGCACAGCTGCCTATATCCAAACAAGCATCCATCCCAGCATGCACATCTGCCTATATCCAAACAAGCATCCATCCAAGCATGCACAGCTGCCTATATGCAAACAAGCATCTATCCCAGCATGCACAGCTGCCTATATGCAAACAAGCATCTATCCCAGCATGCACAGCTGCAAATTTGCAAACAAGCATCTATCCCAGCATTCACAGCTGCCTATATGCAAACAAGCATCTTACCCCATGCTCCATTACCCCACGCTCCATTACCCCATGCTCCCTTACCCCACGGCCCCTTACCCCATGCTCCGTTACCCCACGGTCCCTAACCCCATGCTCCCTTACCCCACGGTCCCTAACCCCATGCTCCCTTACCCCATGCTCCGTTACCCCATGCTCCCTTACCCCACGGTCCCTTACCTGCGGCAGGAACGCCAGCCTGCAGCAGATCATGCGTCAGGTTCCCCGGCCTAACATGCTGCGCATGCTGGTTTCCCTTCCAACCCCACATGCATCTCCTGAACTGAACTGAGCTGAGCTGCTTATAGCAAAAAGCTGATTTTAAAAAAACTGATGAAAGAGCCTAATAAATGTAATGTAATGAGCTGTTAATAGTTCTTAATTAGATGCTTTTGATGTTTATTGAGCAATCATTTACTTGCTCAAGCTGCATGCTAGAAATACATAGCTGTGCTTGTCATATAAACCATGTTCACATCCTTTAGACAGAGGTCAGAGGTCACAGTTTCTATTGACTGGTTCAATAGGGTTGAATTTGAGCTGTATAGGGTCCGAAATGCTGAAAGTGAGGACAACTGGTCACTGAAACGGAACTTTTTGTAGTTTGACAAAAGTGACAGCACATCAAATCTGCATCATGTTAAATTAAGAAAATAAATCATCCTGCTTCGTGAAACAGGGCCCTGGTTAACAAAATCTTACAAGGGCCCCGAAAACAGCGAGGTTAATGTACATTCAACCCTTTGTGTAAGATCGTGATGTAAGATCACAAATATGTGATTAGAATGTTCTTGACATTCTGAACATTCTAATGCTGATGTCACAATCACCGCTGGTAACTGAAAGCAATGGTGTTCTAGAACACTGTCTTAGAATTTTGAAAAACCTACTCTACAAAGTATTAATGCAGAGAGAGAGTCAATTCTCTTTCCATTCAGTCAATTCAGGAAATTAACCAAAATTCAGTTCATTGACTGAAAAGTTCTCATAGAACAAATATGGGCAGTTTTTAATTCATTAGCTGAATTTCATGTTATTTCCTGAGTTGTCAGAAGAACAATGGAAGTGACCACAAACCTGATTAAATATCATTTCAGCACTGAAGTAATGAGGCTCAGGTGATACACCTATGAACTGAGGGACGGCAGTGTTAACGCCCTTCCTGGGGGAGTCTGACACACAGATCCCAAATCATTATCTACCGATTTATTTTCTGCACATTATGCCCTGTGGTAAACACTGTAATAGCACTGTGTCAGCAATAATAAGGCTGCGGGTTCAAGTCTGGCCAGGACACTGTGTATAGTGAATATGAATGAATACAGCTGGCGAGAATGTAGTATAATGGTTAGGGAACTGGGTTTGCAGCTGAGCGGCAACAGGTTTGGTTTCCGGGCGGGGCAGCGGCATGCCATTGTGCAGTTACATAGCTTGAATGGCTTCAGTAATTATATCCGGCTCTAAGAAGGCATTCTTGGTAAAAAGAGGCCGATGTATTCTGCCCCTGTGATTCCTGTTCAGCCAGGCACAGCTGAAAGCAGCAGGCTGCAGTGTTTCATTCTGTCTTTCCACGCTTTAACGCTTCATTTAATTCAGATTGACTGAAAATCCAGACATCTTGTTTCCAAAGCCCAACCAACCCTACCCTACACCCCCCCCAAATCCCAACCAACCCTAACCCAACCCCCCCCAAATGCCAACCAACCCTACCCCACCCTACCCTACACCCCCCCCAAATCCCAACCAACCCTAACCCAACCCCCCCCAAATGCCAACCAACCCTACCCCACCCTACCCTACACCCCCCCCAAATCCCAACCAACCCTAACCCAACCCCCCCCAAATGCCAACCAACCCTACCCCACCCTACCCTACACCCCCCCCAAATCCCAACCAACCCTAACCCAACCCCCCCCCCCAAATGCCAACCAACCCTACCCCATCCTACCCTACATCCCCCCCCCCACCAAAGCCTTCTCCTTCCAGTTCTTTTTTCTCTGAGTTTCTGCAGATGTGCCCCAAGCTTAATCCTCCCCACCCCCCCCCCCACCCCCCCACCCCCGTGATCCATATCAGCTGGCAGTAAAAACATGAATCAGTGTGCTGGAATGCAGGCTCTGGGAGTGGAGGTTATCATGGAAGACCTTGGCACGTATTCATCAGCATTTATACAGCATCACAGAGCAGAAGCACTGATCTAGGATCGGTGTGAACTGGGGGAAGCGTGATCCTACAACAGAGTTCCTGCTCTGAGATCCTCTGAGATACGGACACAGGGTCTGATCTCAGATCAGCTTTACGTTCTTCCTCATACAGGATCAGGTGAACACAGGCCCTGGGGGGTATTCCACGCACCACAGTTACTGAGTCACCTGGGTAACTGCCTTGAGTAAAATCCAGAAAACCTAATTTTACTCCATGTCCCTGATTTGGGTTTTACTGAGTGCAGTTATCCAGCTAACTCAGTAATCCTGCTCTGTAATACAGGGTTTTACTCAGTGCAGTTACCCAGCTAACTCAGTAACCTGCTCTGTGATACAGGGTTTTACTCAGTGCAGTTATCCAGCTAACTCAGTAACCCTGCTCTGTGATACAGGGTTTTACTCAGAGCAGTTATCCAGCTAACTTAGTAACCCTGCTTCCTGAAACCAGGCCCTGGGTTCTGCCATGTGGGGAGTCTTTGTTTTGAGGCCCAGGTCAGGTCTGTAGAATCAGCTCTTACTGCACCTGCAGCCACTCTTCCAATGACTTCAGCTAAGACACCTGGAATGGCCACTTTGAGCTGACTGAGCTGCTGCTCACGGTGCTCAGAGTTCAGCTGACTGAGCTGCTGCTCACGGTGCTCACAGAGTTCAGCTGACTGAGCTGCTCACGGTGCTCAGAGTTCAGCTGACTGAGCTGCTCACGGTGCTCAGAATTCAGCTGACTGAGCTGCTGCTCACGGTGCTCACAGAGTTCAGCTGACTGAGCTGCTCACGGTGCTCAGAGTTCAGCTGACTGAGCTGCTGCTCACGGAGCTCACAGAGTTCAGCTGACTGAGCTGCTCACGGTGCTCACAGAGTTCAGCTGACTGAGCTGCTCACGGTGCTCAGAGTTCAGCTGACTGAGCTGCTCACGGAGCTCAGAGTTCAGCTGACTGAGCTGCTGCTCACGGTGCTCAGAGAGTTCAGCTGACTGAGCTGCTGCTCACGGAGCTCACAGAGTTCAGCTGACTGAGCTGCTCACGGTGCTCACAGAGTTCAGCTGACTGAGCTGCTCACGGTGCTCAGAGTTCAGCTGACTGAGCTGCTGCTCACGGAGCTCACAGAGTTCAGCTGACTGAGCTGCTCACGGTGCTCAGAGAGTTCAGCTGACTGAGCTGCTCACGGTGCTCAGAGTTCAGCTGACTGAGCTGCTGCTCACGGAGCTCAGAGAGTTCAGCTGACTGAGCTGCTCACGGTGCTCAGAGTTCAGCTGACTGAGCTGCTCACGGTGCTCAGAGTTCAGCTGACTGAGCTGCTCACGGAGCTCAGAGTTCAGCTGACTGAGCTGCTCACGGTGCTCAGAGTTCAGCTGACTGAGCTGCTCACGGAGCTCAGAGTTCAGCTGACTGAGCTGCTCACGGTGCTCAGAGTTCAGCTGACTGAGCTGCTGCTCACGGAGCTCACAGAGTTCAGCTGACTGAGCTGCTCACGGTGCTCACAGAGTTCAGCTGACTGAGCTGCTCACGGAGCTCAGAGTTCAGCTGACTGAGCTGCTGCTCACGGAGCTCACAGAGTTCAGCTGACTGAGCTGCTCACGGTGCTCACAGAGTTCAGCTGACTGAGCTGCTCACGGTGCTCAGAGTTCAGCTGACTGAGCTGCTCACGGAGCTCAGAGTTCAGCTGACTGAGCTGCTGCTCACGGTGCTCAGAGAGTTCAGCTGACTGAGCTGCTGCTCACGGAGCTCACAGAGTTCAGCTGACTGAGCTGCTCACGGTGCTCACAGAGTTCAGCTGACTGAGCTGCTCACGGTGCTCAGAGTTCAGCTGACTGAGCTGCTCACGGTGCTCAGAGTTCAGCTGACTGAGCTGCTGCTCACGGAGCTCAGAGTTCAGCTGACTGAGCTGCTCACGGAGCTCACAGAGTTCAGCTGACTGAGCTGCTCACGGTGCTCAGAGAGTTCAGCTGACTGAGCTGCTCACGGTGCTCAGAGTTCAGCTGACTGAGCTGCTGCTCACGGAGCTCAGAGAGTTCAGCTGACTGAGCTGCTCACGGTGCTCAGAGTTCAGCTGACTGAGCTGCTCACGGTGCTCAGAGTTCAGCTGACTGAGCTGCTCACGGTGCTCAGAGTTCAGCTGACTGAGCTGCTGCTCACGGTGCTCAGAGAGTTCAGCTGACTGAGCTGCTCACGGAGCTCACAGAGTTCAGCTGACTGAGCTGCTCACGGAGCTCAGAGTTCAGCTGACTGAGCTGCTCACGGAGCTCAGAGTTCAGCTGACTGAGCTGCTCACGGTGCTCAGAGTTCAGCTGACTGAGCTGCTCACGGAGCTCACAGAGTTCAGCTGACTGAGCTGCTGCTCACGGTGCTCAGAGAGTTCAGCTGACTGAGCTGCTCACGGAGCTCACAGAGTTCAGCTGACTGAGCTGCTCACGGAGCTCAGAGTTCAGCTGACTGAGCTGCTCACGGAGCTCACAGAGTTCAGCTGACTGAGCTGCTCACGGTGCTCACAGAGTTCAGCTGACTGAGCTGCTCACGGTGCTCACAGAGTTCAGCTGACTGAGCTGCTGCTCACGGTGCTCAGAGTTCAGCTGACTGAGCTGCTGCTCACGGAGCTCACAGAGTTCAGCTGACTGAGCTGCTCACGGTGCTCACAGAGTTCAGCTGACTGAGCTGCTCACGGTGCTCACAGAGTTCAGCTGACTGAGCTGCTCACGGTGCTCAGAGTTCAGCTGACTGAGCTGCTCACGGTGCTCAGAGAGTTCAGCTGACTGAGCTGCTCACGGTGCTCAGAGTTCAGCTGACTGAGCTGCTCACGGTGCTCAGAGTTCAGCTGACTGAGCTGCTCACGGTGCTCAGAGAGTTCAGCTGACTGAGCTGCTCACGGTGCTCAGAGTTCAGCTGACTGAGCTGCTCACGGTGCTCAGAGAGTTCAGCTGACTGAGCTGCTCACGGTGCTCAGAGTTCAGCTGACTGAGCTGCTGCTCACGGTGCTCACAGAGTTCAGCTGACTGAGCTGCTCACGGTGCTCAGAGTTCAGCTGACTGAGCTGCTGCTCACGGTGCTCAGAGATTCAACACCGACGTTACACAAAGGGCTTATTCAAATCTTACATTTACATTCAACATTTACATGTAATATTTACATTTGAAATTAATATTAATATTTAATATTTAAATTTGTATTTACATGTAACATTTATATTTCTATATAATTTTTAAATCTTGATTTAATGCAGAACATTACTCTTTAAAAACTCATGACAAGGTTCAACATGAATTTCTCTCAATGTTAAAAAAATGACAGTGCATTTGGCAGCAGCATATCTGACATCTCAGGAGTAATGTTCAAATGTGACAGTGATATTGCACAGGTCTGACATTTGCATTGACCGGACGTGATTGGAGTTCACCAGTACTGACCAGACAGCACTGAAATACTGAGGAGCAATGTGCTGCCAAAATGTTTGTCCTATTTTAATGAAATTTGAAAAGGGCTGAGCTAATCTCAAGTCATAAAATGGAATGTTTCAGAAATAAATTCGTTTTTTTTACGTTGGGCATGGACTTCACTGACCTGCTCTCAGGTCACTTACCTGGCAGAGCTCACCTGGAACGCTTCCACAAGTCGGTCACTCAATCAGTGTGGAGGGAGGGCTCTCACCTGGCAGAGCCCCAGGACTAAGTGCAGCAGAATCTTTTCTATCTGCACCAGCGTGCATGTGTTTCATATCTATCAGCCATTTTAAATGGACAGTATAAGATGGAGTTTGGTACCAGTAGCTTTTTTTCAAAAGAATCAAGGAGGATATCACTCCATTGCATTTCATTTTTTTCTGTGAACACATGTCTGAATTACATCTTCTATGCAGAGCAATATAAAAATGTGAACTGGTTGCCAAAAGCATGCTTGTTCAATTAATCATGACAATGCAGCCTAGAGTCATGTCTCACAGACTGTGGAGTAATGTGTGCTGTTATCGGGGTGTGGTGCCAAAAGGCATCTCAGATGAGGAAGGAGGTGTGGGGGGGAGGCAGGAGGGGGGCTGAACTGACCCAGCTTCTGAACAGGCGTTCAGAATTTTGGTAAAATGACTCAGACTGATTTTGTAAATTGGTGGTCAGAGATTCTATCGCCAGGCTGAAGTTCCTGTCTCTCTCTCAGAAGCACAGCGGCTGGTTTAGAGCTGAAGTTCCTGTCTCTCTCTCTCAGAAGCACAGCGGCTGGTTTAGAGCTGAAGCTCCTGTCTCTCTCTCTCAGAAGCACAGCGGCTGGTTTAGAGCTGAAGTTCCTGTTTCTCTCTCAGTAGCACAGCAGCTGGTTTAGAGCTGAAGTTCCTGTCTCTCTCTCAGAAGCACAGCGGCTGGTTTAGAGCTGAAGTTCCTGTCTCTCTCTCAGAAGCACAGCGGCTGGTTTAGAGCTGAAGTTCCTGTCTCTCTCTCAGAAGCACAGCGGCTGGTTTAGAGCTGAAGCTCCTGTCTCTCTCTCTCAGAAGCACAGCGGCTGGTTTAGAGCTGAAGTTCCTGTTTCTCTCTCTCAGTAGCACAGCGGCTGGTTTAGGGCTGAAGTTCCTGTCTCTCTCTCAGAAGCACAGCGGCTGGTTTAGAGCTGAAGTTCCTGTTTCTCTCTCTCAGTAGCACAGCGGCTGGTTTAGAGCTGAAGTTCCTGTCTCTCTCTCAGTAGCACAGCGGCTGGTTTAGAGCTGAAGTTCCTGTCTCTCTCTCAGAAGCACAGCGGCTGGTTTAGGGCTGAAGTTCCTGTCTCTCTCTCAGTAGCACAGCGGCTGGTTTAGAGCTGAAGTTCCTGTCTCTCTCTTAGAAGCACAGCGGCTGGTTTAGGGCTGAAGTTCCTGTCTCTCTCTCAGAAGCACAGCGGCTGGTTTAGAGCTGAAGTTCCTGTCTCTCTCTCTCAGTAGCACAGCGGCTACTTTACTGTATGATCTTGACATCTCAGGTTCAGCTGTTCAGTTCTCGTGTTTTGTGCATTACTTAGTGTTTCTATGCAATCTCATGCCCTCTGAGAACGACACTACAGCATTACCTTCTGTTATCTCTCCATTTTCCTAGTTAAATAGCAGCCTGTATTCAAGCAACATTTTTTTTCTTAACTCTCACTAAACACAAGCATTGCTCTTTTTCTACACAATTTGGTGAGTTAATGTAAGCAATCACTGAACTCACCAATCTGTTTTTGAGAGGAAGACAAAACACATTTGTCCGCCAAATGTTGATGGAATGGCAGTCAGTGTCTCTCAGTCTCAGAGTCTTAAGGGCCACAACACTCAGAAGCATTCTGTGGGGCTCCTATCAGAACTGTCACAGAAAACCTGTAATTCTCAGAAAAGGCTAAAATATTTTTTTTTCCATCCACAAAGTGATTCCTCTGAAGCTTTGCTGCCATCTGTAGTAAAGATTTAGTATTGCAACATAATAATGGAGTGTTTCTTGATAATAGGTGATAATTAAATTAAATGACATTTCTGGGCCCCTAGAGTGTGAACATAATCTCCGTTCTCTCTATCTCTCACTCTCAAAATTGGAATGTGCTCAGTTTGAAAAAGACTTGGGAGTAATGGTTGATCAAAGCCTTTCAGGTTCTAGGCACTGTGCTGTAGCAGTAAAAAAAGCCCAACAGGATGCTGGGATACATAGCCAAAGTATTGAGTATAAATCCAAGGAAGTTTTACTTATTTAAAAAAATACATTTGTTAGACCACACTTAAGCTATTGTGTGCAGTTCTGGGGACCGTACTACAAGATATAGAGGCTCTGGAAAAGGTTCTGGAAGAGCAACCAAATTGATTCCTGGTATGAAAGATAACTTGCTATGAGGAAAGACTTAAGATGCTTAATTTCTTCAAGCTTAGTAAAAGGAGATGAAAGGGTGATTTGACTGAAGCTTTTAAATTCATAAAAGGGATCAAAAAAGTGACCCACAAGAGAGTCTTCAGGTTGAGTTATGTTAGTAGAATAAGGGGACATAAATGGAAATTAGCAAAAGGTAAATTCCATAAAGATAATCAAAATATTTTTTTCACACGGAGGGCAGTGAATGTGTGGAATAGCCTGCCAGGTCAAATAGTAGAGTCAGAAACTCTGGGGATTTTCAAGACTAGGCTTGATACGGTGTTAGATACTATCTAGTCTGTAGGTAATCAGAGTACAAGCTACAGATTAGTCAAGAAAATGGTGAGCATTGTTGGTCTGAATGGCCTGGTCTCATTATTATGTTATGTTATGCTATGTTGTGCAGTGCTGTGCTGTGATGTACTGTGTTGGCTGTGATGTGCTGTGATGTGCTGTGTTGTGCTGTGTTGTGTTATGTCAGAGGAGGCCTCAGGCCATGGCTTGTGCATTTACACTGTGCATCTGCAGAATGTTTAACTACTGCATGCATAGCTTTTCAAAGAAACCCCTCAGATACACCAAACAGCGGAAGAATCTGAGTCACGCAGGAACATGTGTAGTCTTACCCAGTGCCACTGGAATGAGATTTGTTTAACGTTATCTTGGTTAACAAATGTTATCTTGTTATCTGACTCCAAAATAATGTTCTAACAGTCCTCTGTGCTAAAAGTTATGCACAGAAGGAGACTGCTAGTGATCTGCCAGTAGTGTGGCTCTATACAGATCACTATTTATCTTGGTAGACTCCAAGTCATCAAATGAACACACAATCATAACAAAGCAATGCATGAATGATCCTGCTTGCCCTATCTCTGTCAGCCTATCACACTGGCTTAACCTTTGTATCTGGCTGGGCACTGACCCATAGGTATCAAGACCTTTAGTCAGCACCCCACCACCAAAGACACCATCTTGTTCCCCATGACACTGGCTTTCCACCAATATAAAACATGATTACACTGTATTATGGAGAACCTAAGGCTTAGATGATGCTGATTCAGTAGGCTTTTTTTGCAACTGAGCACTGTCCCACCTGCAGACTCCATAAGGGTCACACATCTGAAAACTGTACCACAGATTACAACACTCATGTTGAAACTTGCATTACGAATTCTATCACTTAATATAATTTTTGTGCATTATTTTTTAACACAACCTTTAAAAACATTGCTTGTTTCAAGCTGATTAGGTAGATAGGGCTAAACCTTTCAGAGTTTAAACAATTTACCTGTGTGGTTGTTCACATGTAGACTGAGCTATAAACCAGGTTAACATATACACAATAAACATGCATACAGTACAAGTGATCTCAAATAGGTGAGAAATAAATACTCTGTGGAATCAAAGAAGTTGATTCCTTTTATTTTATCATTTTAAAAACCTCTGTTATTTGTAGTGCAATGACAAATATACAAAGCAACAACATAGAATGAACTAGTGCATAAAACTAATATCATGTAAGTTACACTTAAATATGTTCTATTCATTCATGTTAAATCACGTCGATTTACAGGGTTTGATGAAGTATAAAATACACCACAAGTATCAGCTGAGGCAGACACGGGGCGGCCACACACTCACCGCCAGCCACTTACAAATGGGACCTCTCTCCTCAGACCCCTCTCATGCAGGTAGTATTATCGCCCCCCGCTTTTTAGTACTTTTATTATTTTCAGAAAATTATTTAACCAGTTATAGATATGCTAACCACGTCGCAAATTACATCCAATAATTAAGTTAGCTAGCAACTTTCTCAAAAAAATAGCTAGTTAGCTAGCTAGCTAGCTCGTTGGCTCTGAGCTGCAAACCATTATTGGGTAAATCGGTTTCAATCGGAATTACAGATAACGTAATTTAGCGCGTGCGAATTGTTCTGATTGATAGCTGTTGTTCAGAAAGCTGAACAACAGCTTTATGAAAAAGGGAGTGACGTATTTCATTCGGTCATGCTCAACCCCCGGCATTGGTATGACATTATCTAATTTGGCTCACAGAACTTGGGGCCTCAGGAGGGAGGTCTGCAGTTGGACCCTTCACGCCATAGACATGTATATATGTCTATGCTTCTCGCCACTTAAGGCAAATCCAGCCCAGGTCATCCATCTGCGCGTGGCCGCGATGCACTTACCCCGCGGCGGAACGGTCGGCATTAATGATTAAACTGAGCGCGGCGTCTCAGCGGAGTGCCCTGTAGCCAGCCGCGCAAGATAATGGCCACCCTGTTCAGCACGCACTCGCAGTTTAGATCACGGGGTCATTGAACAAAGCCATGGGCCGTGCACGCGCGGAACCAGCTCCACGGGGAGCCTGAATGCAATCGCAACCAGTCTCTGATCGCAACACGCTTACCCGCGAGGACGCAGGCAGCCTTGGCTGTACCCATGGAAGGGTCCTGCACGTGCACGCAACACAGTGCTGCAGATTTGGCACGCAACCAGTATCTGTAAAAAGCAAGCAATCAGCGGCTGGGCGCATTGTGAGCTTATGTGGCTGTTCAGCTGGAAAACGGCACGCGCTTTCTAAGTGCACGCTGGTTTGTCAAAACTTTACTATTTTTAACCTCTCACAATAGAGGTTATCACAGTGCTTGAAAGCCCTATTATCTATTTTAATGTATTCTTGAGTGCATCAGATATGTCCACAAAGCATTAATTTCAATTTATCTGACTGGAAATAATTGTTCTGCTGTATCACATGGACAGTTTTGGCTGCAGGCCTGTAACAAGCATAGGACATTAGTACATATGGTTTAACGTGCTGGTTGTTCCTGTGGCACTACACAGGCAAATTATGTCTGTGTCGAATAAGAATTAAGAATAAGAAAGTTATTTGTAGCCATTGGGATGTCTAGCAGTAATGTACGTGCTGTGTTGCTGGTCCCTCTGGATTAGTCTGCTGGGAGTTTCCATTTAAACGGCAGCAGGTTTTTCCGCCAGACCAGAGACTGGTCCTGCGTGTTTGTGACAGAGATTGAGAGAACATCTGTGGAGAGAACATCTGAGAACTTTAGCACCCAGGTGGTGAGATCTGGAGACTCTGACTGTACCGCATGGAAGCAGCACTCACTGCAGCAGCGGTAGGCCACTGAGGGCATGTGCCAGCTCAGACGCTGGTCCGTTTCCCAGAGAGAGGTTCCCACATGGGTGCCAGATTTCACACATTCTTCCTCACGCCGTTCAACCAAGTCCTTGTGTCTGCTCGTTTGAAATGGCACTTCTACCGTAAACTCTGCCTTCACTGAGCCGATGTGATTGGTCAGAAGATTATTCCTAATTCTTGAAAAGTTGGCAGGTTAATTGTTCTAAACTGCACTTCATTAGCCAGGCTTATAATGAGGTGTATAAGCTTTTACAGACTATTTGGACTTTATCCAGGCTCACATATCACTCTGGAATCCACGGTACTGTCTGCCAGAACTGATGTGCACACTCCACAGGAGAAGAGGGTGTCAGTTGGTTTCATGGTGTTATGGTTAAGCTCTCTGGACTTTTGTTGTCCATGTTGCAATCTTTGTGGTATGGGTCTTCCTCCATGAGTTTTGACTTCTATGGATAGCCATCTTCCGTCTGTCCAATTCGAAGCTTGCAAAGAGTTACCTGTTTTTGCTGGAGGGGACTATATATTTGTCCTGTTCATTGACTGGTTATCTCCGTTGGTTGGCACGTGATGCTCTTATTACCAAGGTGGTGGATGTGATTAAGGCCTGTGCCCTTCTTTGTATAAGTTTCCTATGAGGTGTTTAGGAATGGTTATACAAAGCCTACATGCTACTCTGCAAGTGCTCCATCACTTAATAAATAAACCATCACTGTGTTATTGCTGGCATTAGGAACACAAAGGTTTTTAAAACAAACTGTTTTATTTTTTTAAAATACTGTTTTACACATTTTAGTGAAGGATTCTCACATTATTTTATTGTTATTGGAGTAGGATAACTTCAATGCCTGATGTTGAGACAGCTTGTTTGAGTTTTTTGTACAGAATCATTTTCTGAAGATTGTAAAGCGACATGCCACACTAAGAGCATACAAAGTTAAAGGTCAAGAAAACCCGTGGTTTACAGAAGAGTTTTCCAAACTCATTCATTAGAGGAACCAAGTTTGGGCCTCATGGAAGGAGATCTAACTCTCTCTGACAACCACATTGAGATATGTAAGAAATAGATGTACATCTTTAACCAGAAAGGCAAAAATCAGAATAATCTTTTTCTCTTTTGGAAGGAAATTACATGCAAACTGCACTTTATGACCTACCTGCATGCATGGTCAATGACACAGACAGACAGGAGATGCTGTACTGTTTAATAAGCATTGTCTCATCTGGTCTCCAGTTTCAAACAGAGTCGAATCAAATTTCGCCTGATGCAGGTAGAATTGAATACTTTGAGGAAAATAGACAGCTTTTAGTTTTTTACCCTTCTCTGTTAGTAAGGTACATAAAGCTCTTTAAGATAAATCTACAGGACCTGATAATTTAGATCCATATCTTCTATGGCATGCTGCTGATGTTATTGCTGAACCCATAATGCATCTTTTAATTGTACTCTAGAACACAATGTGTTTTATTTATCCAAAGCATTTGACACAGGTGATCAAAATGTTGACACAATGTCTATTAATTACAGGTTTATCAGATCAACCTGTGAGATGGTTTATAAATGACCTCTCTGATATGACTCAGTACATTCAATTTGAAGGGAAGATCTCACATTTATGGCCCATCCCAAATGGTGTCCCCCAGGGCTCAGCCATTGGCCCTCTTCTATTTACTATTTATATAAACAAAATGTATCGAATGCTTCATTTTTATGCAGGCAATACAGTTCTGCATTACTGTGTTCCTAACTTGACTGATGCTTTTGAAAGACTGCAGTCTGGGTTTAACATTGTACAGTCCATATTTCACTTACCCTGAATGCAGAAAAAACTAACTGATGGCATTCACAAAGTCCAGTAAATATACATCCTAACCCTCAATTGTTACAAAGCAAGAAAAATGTATAGATAAAGTATCATGCTATAAATACTCTGGCCTTTTGAATGATGATTATTTTCAAATCTCACACTGATCTAATGTGAGATTTCAGGCTGAAGTTAGGATTTGGGCTGAACGGCCTTGTTCTCATCATTATTTTATTTTATTGTGATGATCAGGATTAAAATATCATTAGCAAAGGTCCATAGAGTTTGGTTAAATGTCTTTTGGAATGATCTCCAAAAAAATTTCAAATTACAGGAGCTCATTAAATTAAATTCATTTAAAGCTTGGAGCAAAGACATGGAATTCATGAGAATTTGGGACTGTAATTGTGCTTTTTAAGTTTTGTATGACTTTACCTGGATTCCTGGAAAAAATGTGTATCGTTGTTATTTCCATGTTTTATGTGCGCCATTGTGTTATGGGTATTTCAACTGCTTTCGTAGCCAAGTCTCTCTTGCTAGAGATTCTGAATCTCAGGAAACTGACCTGGTTAAAAATTTTAAAAGCACCCCTATTTACAAGTTTGCTACTGTTGCAAAATGATGGTCTAGGAGAACTGTTGCCTGTAGAATCAGTTGAACATTCAGGAAACTCATTAGGTTAGTTATGAGTTCCTAGTTGTGGACCCAGATCATGTGGCAAGCAGCATTAATAATGCAAAATGGCGGTTAAATCTGAGTTCAGAACAGCAGCCCGTCTTGTGCATTCCAGGAGTGTCAAAATAAAAGTCCTGCTAGGCCAGTTTTGCGCTGCCTTCTAACCAGCAATCAAGGCCTGGAGAACAGGATGCCTGGATTCCTAGCCAATTTGTGACTAAAGAGCTGCTGCTAAAACATCCCAAAAGCATGCCTGGATTCTGACATCTGTGCTCACCTGATCACAGGGAGAGGTCTGACTAAAACAGTGACACTGCTAGACAGGAATTGATCTTGCTGCCTTCCAAATTGTGACCATCCTACCATTTGAGTTCATTCTCCACTGAAAGTCTTCCGTCTTGCATTGCGGGAATCTTCATGCCTTTCTGTAGCTCCCCAGAAAAGAAAACCACCTTTCGAAATCTGCGGCACTTTTCCCGTTCTCAGCAATCCGTAGGCTGCACAGAACTCAAGAACAGGACTGGCTGGTTCCAAGGTGTAATGGCCAGCATCCTGGGCGTCTTTTTCAGTGATCCAAAATGTATTCTCAGTGGGACAGTACTCCTCTGCCTCTTTGATTTCATTGCATAACCATCTCTTTCTTCCAAGCGCAAGCTTGCAGAGTTGCCCTATTTTTCCTGGAGGAGACTGCTAGCCTGTCCTCCTCACTGGCTGGTTATCTCAGGGTAGTGTGTTGCTAATAAGCCCAAGGTTACAGGGCAGACTGCTGTACAGGCTAGAGCTGGTTCAGCTTGAGGTTCCCGTATCTGGTCAGCTAAAAGAACAAGGCCAACTTCTCACCATCATGGAATACATGGCAGGAATATACTGTGCTAGCAGGCCAAAGGGAGAAATCTGTGCCACATTACAGATATCTTGCTGTGAACACTCGCAGTGTCTGGACTCTGACAAGGTTTCCACACTCAAGTCTTCCTCAAAGTTACTTTCCTCAAGGAACTAATGCTCGCGCTCCATGCAAGCTGCTTTTATAAAGACTGCAGAGTCACTCAAGGTTTGCTGCTTCTTCCAGTTGTCTGGTGTCAAACTGTACGGTCACATTATCGGCTGGCATTCAGGGTGTTTTCCAACACCACAGGTTCCCTCAGTTAATTGACTGGCTAAATAATCTGTACACATTGCCCTCAAGGCCTGCATTGGCAGCAAGAACCCAGACACTACAGCCCCCATAGAACTTAATTTAACCTGTCTTATTAACCTTGTTAGAGACACAACTCCCAAAGTAGCCAAGAAATTAAGACAATCCCATCCTCTCTGTAAATACATTTAGGAATCCTAAAGTCCAGTCCTGCAGGGCTGTATCGTCTGCTGTTCCAACTTCCTATCAATCAGAGGATAATTTAGCCCTGGGAAACAGGTTGTGCAGATTCTTTAGCAAATCGTTGACAAATTAAGCAATTAAGTGCAGGAACACATCAAAACCGCCACACACAGAAGTCCAGGATTTCATTTTGAGATCCCTGGATTTTTAGATCCCTGGTTTGTTCAGTTTTATCCCAAGAATAATTGGACCAACAAGTAAAAACCCAGTTGCAAATCTCAATCGCAAAAGACCAAAATGATACCAGTGGGATAGAACTCCTCTTTTTATTTAAGGGAATGGAGGAATCTTCTGAGTTTGAAAATACTGTGTATGCATAACAAATGTATTTTTCTCTCAACAATTCTGAAGCCACAATCACAATATTCAAGACATAGCTGAAAAGTTGAAATAGGGTGTCTTGCTTTTGATTTAATTTCAACTGCTGCTGCAACAAAACTTTCTGAAACCTCTCTACAAAAGAGGAAAGGGGAAGTTATTCCTGGTCTTGGTTGTTTGGGGTAGGGTGCTGTACATTTTATTTGTTGTGGGCCAAAATATTTACATAAGTTAGAAATGAGAAAGAAGGTGAAAACCAACATATTAAATGGTCGTAGCTCTTAACATTTTTTTGGTAGTCCAAATTTAGTTCATTTTAGTTCTGGAAATATAATTCCATTTGGTACCTGGACAATTGGACCACAATGCTCTTTGAATACAACTGACTTTATATGAGGAATATATTGCATGCAGTTAAGATATGTTTAAAGTGGGGCTCCTTCAGTGTTGACAGAAAGGGTATTTAGGTTGCTCTGAACGGTCTTTGCTGACATCTATATTCAAACATCTCCCCTTAAGCATCCACTGAATACACGTACACATTTTTAATAGACCTCAAGTTCACTCAAGACAGAAAAATATTGTTTCCTCAACCATTTTCTCAGAGTAAATGCTATGTAACATCAGCACTGCTAAATTCTATTGTGCAAAGGTTAAAATGGATACCACACAAAAAACAGTGCATTGTGGAAATGAAGGCAACCAAGACAGAAATGGGCAACAAACTACAAAAAAAAAAAAAAAAAATCAAGACACAGCCGTTCATTGCTAAATTTGAAACGTCCTGCACAAAGCATGCCTGAAAGTACACCTGCACCTCAGACTGCCGTTACTCAGGGTTTTGGGATGTTGGCTCTTTAATGGCAGCCTGCAGGTCAATCCAGGTCCTCCCAGGCTCAATACCAAACAGCGCCTCTGAGATGCACCTTTCAGAGAAGAAGAGTTCTCTGCAGGAGGGAGCCCACAGATTTCTCAAGGAAAACTACAGCATCTTTATTCACAACGCTCTACTTTATTTGTACAGTCTATTCTCCAGAGGTCTCAGAACTAACCGAGCACTCAATGAAAGCTTGGGTTTCCTGAAACGCGAGACGTCTCAGACTAGGGAAGAAAGGGAAATACTCACATTAAAGGCAAACAGACAACAGACTGCCTTTCAGCACGCAGACCAACGGACTACTGGCACATTACTAAAACTTTAGAAATTGCCCGTGCTATTCATGCTGAGCCCAGAGAAGTAAAACTGCTCCATCCTAGATTCCATGCACCAAAACAGGACAAGCTGAACTTTAAATTCTCCTCAAAATCAGTAAGCAGATATTCACCAATATTTAAACATGCTATACACCAGCAAAGGCCCAAACCCAACATGTGCTCCAGAGCCTGCCCCCCCCGAGGCCCTTCATGAAAACCCATCACCCCTTCTTCCAGGACATCATTACAGTTCAACTCGCAGACATCTTCACCTATAACTCATCACTTCCTATGTTTTCAAACTGCATCAAAGGACACGTATTTGAAGGTATATTATCATTTCTAAAAATATACTTTAAATGCAACATGAAATTAAACTGAAACGACACTTGCTTTGTATTCTTTTTTTTTTTTTTTTAAAAACAGGAATTTTATGAGTGACAGGTTATGTCGGCTGTGTAGAAAATCAACAAAAATAAATACAAGTAAGTTTTTACAGGACTGTTTCTACCATACAGGAACTACAGTGGAGAGCAGCACAGAACATACAGGTCCCTGCACCAGACTGTGGACGTGTGCTGAGTCAGTCTTATTACTGGTCAGTTGAACTGCAAGGCTTGCTGTGGTGGAGAGCGTGCGCATGCTCTCTTCACCCAGACTTGAACAGGAGGATGGCCACCTGGCCCAGGTAGAAGTAGATGAAATGCTTGGTCTCGTGGGTCACGTAGCTGCCAAAATTTCTACCCACAATGCAGTGCCAGGTGGGATTGTACTTCTTGTCAAACTCCTGGCAAAACAAACACAGCAAAAAAAGATGTGCTTTTAAAACATTTGGAAAATTTGATGAGTCACTGTGTAACTGACTGTGCTGAGAATTTATTATATTTATTTTTTGCTAAACTGGGCAGTCACATCAGTGGCCAGGCGTATGAAACGCAAGTGCAGGCTGCCGACAGCCTACCGCTTCAAACAGGTTTTCAGCTCCCAATTACACTAGAGAAACCCTGAGTAGAATTTGAGGCCTGAAGAGATCAAATACTATTAATAAGCCTTTTCTGTTCAGTTTATATTTTGAGCTTTTTTATCCTCAAAGCAGAAGTGTAATGTTAGTTCTCATATCACCCACTACCGGAGGACTGGGGGCGAGTCATTCGAAGACCTTGTTGCTTATGTAACACGGCAATTTACATTTTCACCAATCGACTGCGTGCCATTCGGTGGGCTGCCAAACGAGTGTGTTTGCTTACAGAACGGGCATGCTGCTCATACCTAGAGAGGACATACTCTGCATTCAAAGGAAATGTTACTTCCTCCTCATACATTTGGAGGAAAAAATGTGCACACCTTTATCGTGTTGCGCAACACCTTAAATGTAAGAAAATGTGTGCAGAGGGTTTTAAAATGAAACGGCAGCATTCTCTACCCTTCCCGCACATAAACGAAATCTCTCTCCTCGCGCCTTACAACACTACTCCCGCGAGTGCTGCGATTTCACCCTGCGGTAGTGGCGTGTCTGCCTCTGAAATGCATCGCTCTGCTGGCTTCTCCACGCGCACGGTAGTCGGGGACAACAGCACTGCGCCGTTTCAGCTCGTTCTGAGTCCGCTGGGCGGGGCTACCTTCTTGATGTACGCGGCGATGTCCTTCTCGATGTTGTACTTCTCCAGCGCCTGCGTGGCGCACTCCACCGCCTCCTGCTGCATGTCCTCCGACATGTCCGCGTTCTTGATGACTGCCTTCCTGTCCGACATGGTGCCCTGCAGGGGGAGGGCAGGGGTGTGAGGAGGGTAGCACGGGGAACAGCTGCACGGTTAGCCAACTCACAAGCGCAGCTACACCCAACCTACACATCACCACATGGCCCTTACAACCGCAGCAACACCACTACGGCCAACCGCAGCTACACCACTACAGCCAACTCACAAGCACAACTACACCACTACAGCCAACTCACAAGCACAGCTACACCACTACAGCCAACCGCAGCTACACCACTACAGCCAACTCACAAGCACAGCTACACAACTACAGCCAACTCACAAGCACAGCTACACCACTACAGCCAACTCACAAGCACAGCTACACCACTACAGCCAACAGCAGCTACAGCCAACCGCAGCTACACCACTACAGCCAAACTACATATGACCACAAGGCCCTTACACCGTAATTACACCTTTACAGCCAATCTACACATCACCACAAGGCCCTTACAACCGCAGCAACACCACTACAGCCAACCTACACATCATCACAAGGCTCTTACAACTGCAACTACACCTTTACATCCAATCTACACTTCACCACAAGACCCTTACAACCGCAGCAACACTACAGAAATCTACACATCATCACATTCTCCTTTCCAGAGAATCCATCATATATACTTCTTAAGCTCAGTGGTCTAGGAGGCACCTAGTAAAATAACCGATTTGAGCGAGTTGCAATGCCAGAATTTCTAACCAAAAAGGCATTTGAGCCAATGCTAGCTAATGCAATGCATGTTAGCTAGAACTTATTCTATCAGGCGATATCAAGAGCTTTGGGTTGTGTAAACCTGCAGAAAATGCACTTACGAAGTACAATTTAAGCATACTCTATTTTTATTTTTTTACTGGGGTATCCAATGTTCATTATCAATACAAATGTTTTCACTGCAAATAATATTTGGAACAAACATCTTTAGAACGCAACAAGGCTAAACCAACTTCCACCCTGCTAGTGAAATGTGGTCCATTTATTGCATAACCGCCACCACCTTTTTCAAGCAAAACCACCATGCCAATGTGGTTTCTATGGAAACGTTCACCTATCAAGCAATGCTTATTAATAAATTAGCTAGCAAACTATTCGTTAGCCAAAAACGCCCCCCCCCCAATCAGAGCATCACGGTCAGAGGAAGGTTTGCGTGCAGCAACAAACCATCGAATTATACATTTTCTACCATTCTTAAGTACCTCAATACCAAACCAATATCCAAAACTAATGTTAAGATGTTGCAGAAACTATGTAACGTTAAGTGTTGGTAGCTCCAAACCGTAAAGATTTACAAAGTTTCATTCTACTCATTTTTTTCAGCCTAACTGGGTGGCTAGCCAGCCAAGACTATTTTCCTACACTCGAAATGAATGAACGAATGAATGAACACACAAATCTGGCCCTCACATCTAGTGCCGTTTGGATTTTTCCTTCTTGCTAAACAAACTACCCATTGATGCCTACCGTGTTTTTTAGTGTTTGCTGGATGTCAAGTTTGGTATTCCTACCAGGCCACACCGATTTACTCGCTTGCAAGAGTCCAAATACTGTATTCACCCGGTGCGGCGATAATAGTTTACTTGCCGACTGATCCCACCCTTTCCGCCCCTAATTGGTTATGTAGAACACATGCGCTCATGCCATTGGCCGTTTTGTGCAACTCTCCAGGTTTTTACGCCTGCATTTTATTTCAGACCAGAATCCTTTGCGATTTAAAGACGCCAGTTTGTTTCCATGGCTACATTTTGCGTTGATTTACACACTTGACTACCAGAAAACGCGGCACGTATACACATGTGGTGCGGATTATTAACATACATTATTAAAAATATCACTTAGCGTTATCCTGCATGCTTGTAAACATGACAGGAACCCTAAAAATTCAGATGCCCCAACACTAAGAAATTCTAGAATATTTTATAATGTGCCTGCCGTCATTGTAGCACTAAAATCTACACGGACGTCTTTCTGCATTTAAACAGTTTATGCACAGTACCCGGAACTGCTACCGACATAGTTTACGTTAACAATTACATTATGCCAGATGATGCTTTACAGCCTTAACCGGATAACGTCGTTTGCTACTATTCCAATAATTACATAACACCCGCCTCCTCTTCTTAGTTCAATTAGCTACCTCTACTACACCTATCTGGTTTCTACGGAAACGTCCACTCAACCATTGTAAATTGTGTTGGCTAGTGTAACGTAGTCTACCAAATGTTTTATCACCGAAGGGTGCTTCGCATGTCGACTATAGTTCCGTTAGTCTAGCTAATTTGCGGAGCCACAATCAATTCTCCTTCACATTAAATGTCCGTTTTAGCCATTGATTAGCTAACCAGGTGGCTAGGTAATTGGGTAGCTAGCTGTTATTTCAGGCACCATTACAACTGTGAGATAGCTATCGACAGCTGTTTTAATGTTAGCTTTGTAGCGAATAATGTTGCTACTAGCTAGCCAACGTTACACTGGTCAAGTTAGCTAGCTAGACTAGTCAACTGTAACGGTAACGTTTGTAACATTAGCGTTCGGCGTTTGCACATTCGAGTTCTAAGTTCTATCCTGTGCACAAACAGATAAGTTCATGCAAGTTTTCTCTTGTTGAACACATTGATAGAGGCATTCTCTTTCTGCGTGAAAGATAAATGGTTATCGTTTGCTGCTCGTATCTTACCAGACTTGCGTAGTAACGTCGGTCAACTACTGTCAATATCAGCCGATCACGACTCGAGTATTCCCGCTGGTTCTATAGTGAGTTCAGGGCGGAGTTACCTCGAGCTATAACCCTTTTTCTTATGTTCACTATTGGCTATTGGAAACATTCCCGATTGTGCCATTGGTTGCTTAAAGCAACTCTCCAGGTTTTTATTCGTGCGATTTATTTCAGACCACAATTCCTTGCGTCTCAAGACGCCACATTTGTTTCCATGGTGATATTATACATATATTTGGCCCCATCCCACAAAATATTTGATGTGCAATTACCTGAGCTGTTCTGTTTTAGGCATAGCAAGTAATTGAAAAACTATTCACAAGCTGGTAATTGCTGTAAAATATGTAATTTGCCAAGCAGGCAGAATTTAGGGTACACTGTGAAATTGTGAACAAAATATTAATCTCTACTTTGTTAAACTAGTTAAGGTTCTTCGAGCCATACACAATGCAAAGCAATCATTTAGCCTGGCCAGTTCTGAACGATTTAATAAATACTGCCAACCATTCTTCCAGAAATAGCTCCTAATTCAAAAGGAATAAAGTGTAGTGTTCCACGCAGGCACACGCACACAAACACACACACAGGGCTTCAGTACATTTTCCATCCCCATTGATTATTTCTTGTTTTGCTATGTAGCAAACTTAAATTTAAATATATGTTGTTCTTCTCCTGTATAAGTAATTGTTGTAAGTATTCACCCCCCCCCCCCCCCCCTTAACCTGTACTATCAATTTTGGTCAAAGGGGTTTGGAATATATATATTAGGGCCAAAGTAGCTGGTGGTTCCTGTTGTAATCTACACCTCAAAATGACAAAAAAGTACTTCACTACAACCACAACACAAATTTGAATGTAGTTTGACTACCAGTAAACCGCCGCAAAATGTAATTAAACTACTACTTTAAATGGAGGCTAGTTAAACTACTATTCAACACTGAACCTAAATTTGGCTAGGTTTATTCCATTTTCTTGTGAGATCACACTAAATACATTGCCAGAACTACCTGTGTTGAAGTCTTTGTTAAATTGTATGTTTGTGAGGTTTCATGCCTGAAATAGCAGGTTAGATCTAGCACACTGTATCCCATGTGACTCCCACAGTGGGATGACTTGAAAATTGATCTTTGCTGTTCAACTAACTTGCCAGAACTGGACAAAAGCTGGAAGGGCGAATGGGGAAAAATTCCAAAATCGAAATGAATGTGCAAAGGTCATCCAGACATACCTGAGAAGGCTGATAACCGCATAGTTTTGTCCATTAATCCATTAGCTTAGCTGGAGCCTATCCCAGCATGCATTTGGCAAAAGGCTGGGATACACCCTGGACAGATCCAATTCATAGCAGGGTACACACACTATTCACTCACACACTCATACCTATGGGCAATTTAGAGTCTCCAATTAGCCTAAGCTGCACATCGTTGGACTGTGGGAGGAGACGCACACGGACACGGGGAGAACATGCAGACAGAAAGGCCTCGGCTGGAATTCCAGCCCAGGGCCTTCTTGCTGTGAGGTAACAGAGATGCCACCCATGCAGTTTTGCTGGCTGATTAATTTGAGCTGATGCGTGAGAACCTGTCTGTTTTTGTGTTGATTTATTGATGATTCTTGGCAGCGATGTTTGTGACACCCTTTCTCTCTGCTCCAGCCCAGCATGCAGTGCTATAGCACGCCCAGACTCGCAAATAGAGGAAGAAGCAGGGGACACGCTTGAGTTTGCTTCACTTCCACAAAAATAACCACAAGTAAAATATTAGCCGTGTGGCAGAGACCAAAGAAGTGTTAAAAAAGCAGACTCTTGTCTAACTGCTTTTTCTATGACTGATGTAAACACATTCAGGGTGTTCCCAAGACTCTCATTGGACAGAATCACAGATCGTTCACGGATAGAGCTGAGGGTCATAGGGGTGAGGCTTCCTGTCTGTGGTGACACTTAGTGCATAGTGGAGCTCCAAGGGTCAGCTGAATCAGTGAATGAATCAGTCAGATTGTATTTAGTAAAGTGAACTTCGCAATCTGCTGCCACAGAGCTTCACAGAAACTTAGGGATGAATTAGAGAATAAAGAGTGATTTCTGCACACGCAACAGAAGCCAGTGAGGTCATGCCTGGAGCACAGGAAAACTCCCAGAGATATAAGCTAAGGATCTGCATTCTCAGCCTGCTGAATTCCAAGCCTTAATGGCATGATGGTCCAATCTTTCAACACTCTCAGAGTTCAGCTCCTCTAAAAGTTTTCAAGTTCATGAACATGAATGCTGTACCGTCTAGCTGTGACTGGACAGCACTGACCTGAAACACATTACGGAGCCCGTAGATTTACTGGGATTCATTTTTGGGCTGGGGGCAAGGAGATGGTCCAGTGTTCCACGGCCACAACAGATACATCTTTAATCACCCAGCATTTCATTACTGACTGCTCAGTGGACAGGTTTTCATAGAGAGATCCAACACACTTGCACTAAACACAATGCGTTTATTAAATAGGTTTACCACATCCATTCCCATGTTTAACGCTTAGAGGTACTTTAGACATGCTATCCCGAAGCACTACATTCATATTCTTATGGCTACACTGAAAGTTATGGCTCATTAATCCACCACATCCACTTAATGCAGGCTATCGATCTCAGCAGCTCATGAAATAAACTTACTGCATACAGTGCCGTAAAAAAAAACATTCGCCCTTTCATGATTTCCTCTATTGTTGTATATTTATCAAACTCGATGTTTTCAGATCACTAGACAAAATGTAATATTAGACAAAAGGAAACTGAGCAAACACAAAACATTTTTAAAATTATTATTTAATTTATTTAATGAAAAAAGTAATCACACACCCATATCACCCATATGAAAAGTAATAATTGACTCAATCCCTTAGTTGCTCAATTAACCAAATTTTATTGATTAATTAAGATTTAGCTGATTGGACATATCTAGGCTTGATAGCAATCAGCCTTGTTGAATCTAAACCTCACTCATAGGGAACCTTACCATCAGAGTGAACACACACCACAAAGTTTCTAAACGCACCCTATGCCACGATCAAAGGAAATACCAGAAGATATGAGAAAAAAAGTTGAAATACATCAGCCTGGAAAGGGTTACAAAGGCATTTCTAAGGGGGTCGTTCCTATGTTCTCAGGGTCCTATGTTTGCCAGATTTATATGGCACATAATGGGAACATGACAATGGGTCCTATGTTCCCCAGCTCTACGTATGTGCTCTCCCAGGGTCTTATGTTCCCAGGGTCCTATGTTCCCAAGGTCCTATGTTCCCAGGGTCCTATGTTCCCCAGCTCTATATAGCACATAATGGGAACATGACAAAGGGTCCTATGTTCCCAGGGTCCTATGTTCCCCAGCTCTACATATGTGCTCTCCCAGGGTCTTATGTTCCCAGGGTCCTATGTTCCCAAGGTCCTATGTTCCCAGGGTCTTATGTTCCCAGGGTCCTATGTTCCCAAGGTCCTATGTTCCCAGGGTCCTATGTTCCCAAGGTCCTATGTTCCCAGGGTCCGATGTTCCCCAGCTCTACATATGTGCTCTCCCAGGGTCTTATGTTCCCAGGGTCCTATGTTCCCAAGGTCCTATGTTCCCAGGGTCCTATGTTCCCAAGGTCCTATGTTCCCAGGGTCCTATGTTCCCAAGGTCCTATGTTCCCAGGGTCTTATGTTCCCAAGGTCCTATGTTCCCCAGCTCTATATAGCACATAATGGGAACCTGAAAAAGATGCTCCCCAGCTCTGTATTTGCTTAATATGACATGGGCTATTGTGGGAACTCGTCAAAGGGGTTTTCTGTTCCCCAGCACTGCTGTATGGCTCTCAATATAATAGGCCTACACTTGAGGGAACTTATCAAATGGTTGGAGTCATGGAATCATCAAAGGTCATAGCTTAATGCTTCCTCAGGTGAAAACTAGCCTAATATACATGTTTTTGAATCTAACTCTCACACTTAACATCTGTCTTCTAACTGATATAAAAAACATGAATAGGGTAAAATTGGACTCCACCAAACCACAGTATCTCTAAATGGAGAACACTTGGAACTGTGATGAATCTTCCCAGGAGTGGCTGGCCTACCAAAATTTCTCCAAGGGCACAGTGACAACGTATCCAGAAAGTTACAAAAAATCCCCAAAAAACAACTAAAACTCTCCAGACCTTTCTAGCCTCAGCTAAGGTCAGTGTTCATGACTCCACAATAAGAGACTGGGCAAGAATGGAATTCATGCGCAAACAGCAAGGAAGAAACCACTACTGACCAAAAGAAACCTCAATGCTCATTTCACATTTGCAAAAAAGCACTTTGATGATCCCCAGGCTCTAGGATAATGTCCCATGGACAGACCTGAATGGCTGAAAAGAAACAATTATGGCTGACTTAAAGTTCTGCATAGAAGAGTAGGCTAAAATTCCTCCACAGCGATGTGAAAGACTGATATCAAATTAGCAAGCGTTTGGTTGCAGATATTGCTGGTGGTGGTTCACTTGTGTGATATGGGTGGTTGATTTATCATTAAATAGATGAAATAATAATTTTAAAAATGTTTTTTGTGTTTACTCAGGTTCCCTTTGTCTCATATTACATACATTTTGTCTAAAGATCTGAAACCATCTGAAACCACACACACACACACAAACACTTAAATTAAAAAGTTACAATGTAAAAAAGTTTAAACAGCATTTCTTCACTCTTGTTTATTATCATGCACCCCATGTCCAGAGGGTCAAAAATGACCCACCCTCGCCAGACCCCTGTGATTAAGTCACTTCTCTAAATCAACATTTTTCACGCAGAAACAACCTGTCACTCATCAAGTCGGTAAATAACTGTTCTCCTACTTCACAGTCCTGAGAGTCTATATTTCTTCACACCACACCACTCGTTTGCACTACAAAACACAAATCATAATAAATATATTTTTCCTGTAACAGATGCTTAACTTTGATTATGATTTCTGGCTTCCTAAATGAAGGATTATAAAAGACTCATAGGACAATCGCTGTACCCTGATGGTGTATGAATGCTATAAAAATACAAAAAAGGACCAATATTTACCTTTTCCTAATGGTAGGGTCACAGAAAAAGTAATCTAATTTCATGCTGAAAAAATTCAATTTTGGGGGTTTTCACTGCTGTTAAACTCAGGATAGGGCAACACAAGGGTTAAAATTGTACTTGTTGCACTTGTTGTACATCGCTCTGGATAAGAGCATCTGCTAAATGCCTGTAATGTAATGTAATGTAAATGTTCTGACACAGAGAAGGCCTGTTAAGCCGCTTTTCTACCGCATGGTACCGGCTCGACTCGACTCGCTTTTGGTACCAGGCTCTTCGTTTTCCACTGCAGATAGTACCCCCATCAATGCAGCTGGTCGTCATTAGCGATGCCACCTTTGGTATCGCCTCAGCTCGCTTGGAACCTCGACGGAGGTGATACCAAAAAAGTACCAGGTACTATCCACAACTTTTGCCCGATGGAAAACCAAAAAAGTTGAGTAGAGTCGAGTCGAGCCAGCACCATGCGATGGAAAAGCAGCTTTAGAGAAGGCAGTTAGAGAAGCCCCTGAGAGATCCTGAGTCTCCCTGAAGTGCGCTGCTCTCCCTCTCACTCGCTGCGATCTTTGGGCTCCCTGTACTTCCACAGGATGTAGTCGAAGATGTCCTTCTCAGAGTCCACAGGCAAAGGCTCTCCCGCTATACCTACAGGAAGAGACTGTGGGTTAATGGCAGTCACGCAGTCAGAAAAGGTGCTAATAAGGCGTGTAAAAGCTAAATCAGCCAAATGGCTGGGATAAAAAGCAATAAAACTCCAAAAAACATTTAAAAAATACTGACAGTGATGCCAAAGCCCCTGCAAATGAATCTGTGTGCATCATGTGTTCAGAAATGAACAGGTGTTTGCCATCCACACCACAGTGGCTGTCACATGTAGCTTTTCACATAACCTTAGCACACTAAGCCCACTTCTGTAAGGCTATCTCACACATGACAAAAACGTAATAAACGCTAAGACTCAGAGATCATGGGCTGTCAGTGAGGTCATCACGAGGTCAACCTTCCCATTGTTACAGAAATAATCATGACTCAGACAGGGCTGTCAGCAGATGGAAAAATGTTGATTCATTTTTCCCCGTTGATTCATTTTTCCCCGTTAGTTGAATCAGAATATTAGTGTGCATTTTAGTTATTTTAATCTTCCCATATCTTTAATTCAAGAAACAGCAGCACGGATTATGGATTCATCTATATTGTGTTGTTCAGATCACACTTCAAAAGTTCTGCTAGCATCTTGCCAAGACATTTAACCCATTTCTAGACTTAATATGTTTAACTGATTTATCATACTGGGGGCCGGTTTCATGGACACAGATTAAGTTCAGTCCTGGACTAAATGGAGTTTTGTATGGAGTCCAGGACTAGGCTTAATCTGTGTCTGTGAAACTGGCCCTGAATGAACCAAACTACTAAGTGTTTACTACAAAAAGACAATAGGAGCCTGCAGTCCACCAGGACGTGTTCGGCAGGCTGTAGAGTGTCTCTGGACTCAAACATGCTTCATTTCATCGGTCAGTAGAATGCTGCTGGTAGGAGAAGCCACCCTGGAGAATTCACATTTTCCGCCCAGGTTTGGACAAAACCAATCCATATCCCATTTCTTGCGTTTGGGCCACAATTGTGACATGCGTTATGTGTTGGACTGGTCGTGGAATTATACACACGTCACACAGAAAGACAGCCATACACTGACGCATCAGAGCAGAACGTAAAAATAACTCACCGGTGACCCCTAGTGGACGAATGGTGTACTCATTGAGAGTAAAGCCCTTCTCCAGAGCACGAGTCCTCATGTTCTTGTTGAAAATGTCACTGCCAGTGAAGTAGAGCACACCGCAGTAGTACTGATCCTTAGGAATCAACCTGAGAGAGAGGTAGAGAGAGGTAGAGGGGTAGAGAGAGAGACACAGAGAGAGGTAGAGAGAGGTAGAGAGAGAGGTACAGAGATGTAGAGAGATAGAAAGAGAGGTAGAGAGAGTTTGAGATAGAGAGAGGTATAGAGAGGTACAGTAAACACGTATAGAGAGAGGTATAGAGAGGTAGAGAGAGGTAGAGATAGAGAGAGAGAGAGATAGAGAAAGAGGTAGAGATAGAGGTAGATAGAGGTAGGTAGAGAGGTAGAGATGTAGAGAGAGGTAAATGCGATGTTGTGAATGAGACAGAAGGAGTGGAGGAGGTGTGACGCACAGAAGACACAGAAGAAACTTTGACACTTAAAGACAGAAGAGATGCCAAATCAAGCCAGGCTCACCCTGTGAGTCTATTCCATGAGCATTTAGCAATCACTGTCCAAGACCATACAATGGAAATGATTTTCTTTTCTATTTTTGGCGTGATTGAGCATTAAGTGCTGATTGTAAGTCATTGACTGGCTAAAGATGGCACACGCCGGGTTTCAAAGGCTTAAACTGGCTGCTGATTGAAAGAAAACCACAGAAGCCTGCAGACACTGTGGCCCTCCAAGACTTGAGCTTCAGACCCTTACAGCCAATCAGAAGCATGGTACAGCCAATCAGAAGCATTGTACAGCCAATTAGAATCAATGCTGGTGTGACCAAAAAGTCTTCAGAACACCCCTTGCTGCACGCTTTCCAAAACAGTCATGAAGCCTTTCCTGAACTCTATAGTGTCATGTAGCTGCTGGCCGAAGAACGCCGCGGTTCACCTGATGTCAATGCGCCGGTGAAGATAGTCCTCCTCTTCCGGTCCACGCGCCAGCTGGCATACTCCCTGAAGAATGGACGGAAGGAGTGACGGAGGGATGAAAAATGGAGGGGTGGTGGCACTCAGTTTATTTTTTGGTAGACATAATACAATCATACAAAATGGCTCAATTTATCCCCAGTGTCTGAGTGTATATTGAGCCACCTCCACCAAAAATATGGTTAAAAAAATGTGTTGAGTGACACATGTCCATCCCTGGGCAGCAACTCTACTTTCAGAAGGGCTCTGCTTCCCAAAAAGCATGTTTCAGACGCAAGACTCTGCAAGTAAAACACCCAGACAACCATAACTTCCAAAGCACCATTTTTAAACCTTCCAAAAGCGGAGGGATCATTACAGTAAGATTGCCCTAACCCTGATTAGGGTGAAGCTCCGCTCTAACGAGGTCTGAGCACAGCCCAAGCCTCACACAGGTACTACAGGCCACAGACACTCATTTCAGCCTCACCATGAACTTGCTGTCTCCTTTGGAAAGCGTGTCTGTGACGAAGCCCACCGACTCCAAATGATCCACAACAGCATGCAGCAGCTTGGGCTAAGGCAAGGAAGACTGACACCGTTAAACCTGAACGAATCACTGCATGCACAGACACCATTAACCCACCTGAACGAATCACTGCATGCACACAGACACCATTAACCCACCTGAACGAATCACTGCATGCACACAGACACCATTAACCCACCTGAACGAATCACTGCATGCACACAGACACCATTAACCCACCTGAACGAATCACTGCATGCACACAGACACCATTAACCCACCTGAACGAATCACTGCATGCACACAGACACCATTAAACTGCCTGAACAAATAACTCTTCTAAACCTCTTGCTACTCACCACACCTGTAATTCAGTTAGCACACTGAGCTACTCCCCACAGCTCCAGCATCTTGCTTCTTACCTGCTTGTCAGACTGGGAGGTGTAGTCCGGATGTGTCAACAGGATGTCAATGTCACCACTGGACTGAGCTCCTGGAAGAGTGTACACACACACACACACACACAAACGCTGGGGTCATTCAGCGTCTGTCCCAGAAGTTGCGTTGCTATGGCAGTGGCAGTTGTGTCTCACCTCTCCTGTAGCTTCCACAGATGGTGCCGATATACAGGGGGTCCACCACCTTCAGCTCTTTCAGAATCAGAGCCTGACCAGACAGGAAACGCAGCTGTGAGTCATGTGACACAGTACCCAAGCAACATGGCTGCTTCTGAGTGCAATATCAAACACGAGCACACAAACCATAGAATACCTCATGCAGTGAGCAAAATAGCAAATACACAGTAATCAAATGACAGTCTCTTTTTCAGTAAAAATACAGCTCTAGTTTAAAATAGCTTGCAACCGTTTCTGTGTATAGTATGCACGAAATGTACAAAATAATTTCCGTCATTTTTCAATAAAGTCAATTATAGATAAAGTACCTGCTTACTAATTCTTCCACAATCTGCTGAACATCATAATGAAATTAATGTGGTTTCATTAAAGATGCCTGGACTTCAACAAGCATGTAATTAGGTCTGAAAAATTTTAATTCATTATTCCTCCAACATTCTGAAGCCTAGTTGTGTGCTTTTTTTAGCCAGTGGATGGTAAATAATAACAAGGCAGAACCAGAATAGCTGTTGATACAACACACCTCCATCATTTCCATTTCAGATCGAGGAATTCTCTTCTCAAAATCCTCAAAGTACCTGCCAAAAATGGTGCGTCAGTGAGAAACTGCAACTATAGACATTAATGCGCAGCATGCCAACAAACCACACATGCATACATAAGTATACATGCATGCAACCCAAGACACAAACATATCTGCATAACGTTTTTCACTCAGCAAGCAACCCCAGATTACAATCAACGCACCCTCACACACACATGATCTTAAGCAACGCACCCTCACATCTTAAGCAACACACACTCACATATGCACGTTCTTCAGCTACGCACCCGGGCATGTGCACGTTCTTAAGCAACGCACCCGGGCATGTGCACACTCTTAAGCAACACACCCGGGCATGTGCACACTCTTAAGCAACACACCCGGGCATGCGCACACTCTTCAGCTACGCACCCGGGCATGTGCACACTCTTAAGCAACACACCCGGGCATGTGCACACTCTTCAGCAACACACCCGGGCATGCGCACACTCTTAAGCAACGCACCCGGGCATGTGCACACTCTTCAGCTACGCACCCGGGCATGCGCACACTCTTCAGCAATGCAGCCTTAAATCAAATCATCGCTATGCTCTTACTTCAGTCCAATCTGCTGGTGATGATTAAGTTTGTGCTGGATTTTCTTCAGATCTGAAAATGCATAAAAAAGAAATAAAAATTAGTGCAAAAAGGTAGGGGAAAACCACTGTGTGAAAAAACGTTTAAATTCTGCTAAATAAATAAAGTAACATAAAAAATTTCAGCTTTTTTCACTTTCAGTTTAAGACTGAATTCATTCATATACAACTGACCATCAAACACAAACTATAATCGAATTTTAGAGTGATTGGTATGTGTGAGTGTGTGTGTGTGCATGACACACGTCGTCCCTCTGTCTTTGGGTGTGAGTGTTTGTGAGCATGTGTGAGAGACAAATATTTCATACCATCCAGAGTCTTCACCCCATCTTCCACAAATTTACGAGCAGCTGCAGGGCTGCAGACAGACATGAGACAAAGATGGGACAGGTCTGAGACAGGTCTGAGACAGAGCTGAAACAGAGATGAGACTGAGATGAGACAGGTCTGAGACAGGTCTGAGACAGAGCTGAAACAGAGATGAGACAGGTCTGAGACAGAGCTGAGACAGAGATGAGACAGGTCTGAGACAGAGATGAGATAGAGATGAGACAGGTCTGAGACAAAGATGAGACAGAGCTGAGACAGGTCTGAGACAGAGCTGAGACAGAGCTGAGATGGAGATGAGACAGGTCTGAGACAGAGCTGAGACAGAGATGAGACAGGTCTGAGACAGAGCTGAGACAGAGCTGAGACAGGTCTGAGACAAAGATAAGACAGAGCTGAAACAGGTCTGAGACAGAGCTGAGATAGGTCTGAGACAAACCTGAGAGAGAGCTGAGATAGGTCTGAGACAAAGATGAGACAAATCTGAGACAGAGCTGGGACAGAGATGAGTTCTGAACAATGTCACATGAGCTGTGCTACCTGTACTACTCAGACAAAAACAGCCCACAGAGGGGCGTGACATACCCAATGCCTGTGACTCTGGTCAGAAAGTTGATCGAAGTGCTGGTGTCATCATTGCGAATCTGCATCACATTAAAAATGGCATAACAACACATAGGGAACTAAGGCAGTATCACTGTAATCATACAGACAAGTGACATAAAAAAAAACAAAAGGGCAAAAGCAACAGCCAGGTTAAAAGCAGACTCACATTGTTTCACATTAGATTACATTTATTTATTTGGCAGATGCTTTTATCCAAAGCAATGTACAATAAATGCATACTGAAAGTCAATGGAACAACTACAAAACACAGGTCTAGTAATGCACAATACTCATCATGTAACAGTTATCCATAATGAGTTTTACCAAATGTTCTCCACAGACTATTGCTTTGGATCCATTAGAAATTGTTATTTGAAGAAATGTCATTAAAAATATCACATCTGAGTGAAAACACTTGGTAAAAAAAGAGAAAATAAAAAGTGAACATGTGGGGTTCTGCAGTGGGTAAAGGCACTTGACCCAGTTGTTCAAGCCTGGGCCCTGCATTAGCCAGGTATGACGGGGTTCCACAGGTATGATACAGGTGGCCCTGTCTGTCATGCCAGGGCATTTGCATTGAGGTACTTGGTTACTGCTGAACTAGATCCTCACAACAAAATGCCTGGCACATACAGACACCAGCTGTTGCCAGTGAAAACCCTGGCTGTCCTCTGATTGGTACAAGCTCTCCTCTGATTGGTACGAGCTCTCCTCTGATTGGTACGAGCTCTCCTCTGATTGGTACAAGCTTTCTTGTGTAGAACCGTTTGGCCTGTGAGGTGTACCTGTCGCACTGGGTGAGGTGGTATGTGTTATTTGACGAGCCGCACTGGTGCGTGAGGTGTGAAATGGCAGAAGGAGCTCGAGCTCCAGGGCCCTGTGGGAACAGGCTGGTAATATCACATAACTGGCAGCTCCAAATTGAGGGGGAAACATAACATGTTGAAAAAAAGAATTAACATGAAATCTCTAGCCCAGGTGAACACTACGGATGGTGAATTTCCATCACAAACACCTGAGACTGTGTGCTGCACACCTGAGCCCTCTCCCCCCTTCTCTCTCCCCCTTTCTTTCCCTCTCTCACAGGCTGCTGCTCACCCTTTCCAGCTTCCGCAGTTTTCCAGTGGCGAGGAACTCATCAATCTTTTCTGCAATCTTCGCTCCAACCCCATCCTGTTCAGAGACAAAGATGAACACAGACAGGCTGAGATACAAGGTTGTCAGGCTGCCATTTTATATTCTAAATCTGACAATATTGCCTTTTTTTCCTCAACTGCTTTAGAATGGTAATATAAAATTTGGCTCTTTTGGCTGTTTGTGATTCAATTTACTGAAATTAATTTTTAATGAAACTTTTCTTTGTTGTCTTTTTTGTTTGCACTTATATCATGAACGAAACATGAAAAATATTTTCATGAAAACATTTCTATTTAAAAAATGTTTTAAATTCTATTTTGCTTACTATTATTGTGAGAGTTTTTGTGGTTTTATATTATCTTCGATTTGGATAATTTAAACAATACGCTAATACAACAGGCTGAAGCCCTAGTCCAAACACCGGTAATTGGCTTAAAGCTCTTCATAATAGTTTCTGGGATCAAATAAAGAAAAGAAACACGATTGCTGCACTACGCAAAGCACGACCACCAGTCAATGTGTCAGTGGCAGGGCCTTCCCTGAGCTACAGCGCAGGGCTCCACTACACCGTGAATTCCAAGTTTAGGGAAAAGAGTTATGAAAATGACCCCTTAAGCCAGTACCCAACAGCCTGGGCCGTGTTCAGGAGAAACAGCACATTCACCAAACGTCACATTACATTTACAGTAAGCATATGTTCTTATCCAGACAGACGTACTGCAACAGGTCTGAAAAATCTGCCTGAAGAACGTCGCAGGTATGGCAAGGTATAGCGCAGTTACACTGTGACCATGTTAGCACTGTACTACAGCCAGCACACTGTGACCATGTTAGCACCGTACTACAGCCAGCACACTGTGACCATGTTAGCGCTGTGCTGCACCCGGCACACTGTGACCATGTTAGCGCTGTGCTACAGCTGGTACACTGTGACCATGTTAGCACTGTGCCACAGCTGGTACACTGTGACCATGTTAGCGCTGTGCTACAGCTGGCACACTGTGACCATGTTAGCGCTGTGCTACAGCTGGCACACTGTGACCATGTTAGCGCTGTGCACACTGTGACCATGTTAGCGCTGTGCTACAGCTGGCACACTGTGACCATGTTAGCGCTGTGCTACAGCTGGCACACTGTGACCATGTTAGCGCTGTGCACACTGTGACCATGTTAGCGCTGTGCTGCAGCTGGCACACTGTGACCATGTTAGCGCTGTACACACTGTGACCATGTTAGCGCTGTGCTACAGCTGGCACACTGTGACCATGTTAGCGCTGTACACACTGTGACCATGTTAGCGCTGTGCTACAGCTGGCACACTGTGACCATGTTAGCGCTGTGCTGCACCCGGCACACTGTGACCATGTTAGCACTGTACTACAGCCGGCACACTGTGACCATGTTAGCGCTGTACTACAGCCAGCACACTGTGACCATGTTAGCGCTGTGCTACAGCCGGCACACTGTGACCATGTTAGCGCTGTGCCACAGCTGGCACACTGTGACCATGTTAGCGCTGTGCTACAGCCGGCACACTGTGACCATGTTAGCGCTGTGCTGCACCCGGCACACTGTGACCATGTTAGCGCTGTGCTACAGCTGGCACACTGTGACCATGTTAGCGCTGTACACACTGTGACCATGTTAGCGCTGTGCTAGCCGATCTATGCCTACCTGGTTGAGTGTTACTGATCGGGCAGAAAGACAGGATGTGGATTATAGATTTTATAGACTGTGCGTTTGTCCTTTGACTCTCTGGTCAGACATTCTTACCAGTTTCTTCGCCTCTGTGCCACTCTTGATCTTCTGTGGGTATTTGGCAATAACCGAGGCAGCTTTCCTATTGGACAACAGAGACGGAGCACACTCCAGTTTAGGCCAAATCTAACCAGACATTAATACATCACATCTGATATATATATATATATATATATATATATATATATATATATATATATATATATATGTATTATTCTATTTTGGGCAAATGCTGACATTAGAAAGAAATATGATCACGTTCAGATACATTGATATGTATAAACTTACCTGTAAGCATTATACTTATGGATCGCCCTGTTCACATTCTTTTCAAAATTGGCCAGTTCTAGGAGGAACAGGAAAAGGGATAATACTTTAAACCCCTCCAGCTGTTGAGTGAGGTGTGCTTTGTTAGAGTTGGAGTGAAAACCTACAGGATGGTAGATCTCCAGGATTAGGGTTGGGCAGCCCTGCAGTAATTTAAATGGTGGACTCACCAAAATTATGTTTCTATCAAACAAATTCTTTTAAAAATATGCTTACTTTTGTATAAAATATGACCATTATTCCATATAATTCCATATATTAAAGGGGTGGGGAAAATTGTACTTTTAATTTAATTTCCACGCCAATAAAGTCTGACGGAGTGTAGCACAGTGGGTAAGGAACTGGACTTGTAACCGAGAGGTCCCAGGTTCGATTCCCGGGTAGGACACTGCCGTTGTACCCTTGAGCAAGGTACTTAACCGAAATTGCTTCAGTACATATCCAGTTGTATAAATGGATACAATGTAAAATGCTATGTTAAAAAAAAAAAAAAAAAAAAGTTGTGTAAGTCGCTCTGGATAAGAGCGTCTGCTAAATGCCTGTAATGTAATGTAATGCTTGTGAAACACTGAAAATTTCATTGGAATGTTATTTTTTAGTTACAAATCAAAATGGGAATCCTTCAAGTTGATCAAATACAAATTCGGACATTAAGTAGAAAAGCTATTTTTCGAAAATGATTGTAACCAATTAATCTTAAAAGTGTAATTCAAAGAAGAGAAGTCCAAAAAGTTATTTCAACAACCTTAACCCTCAGAAGAGAAGGTTTTTTGAAATACTTTTTAAATATTTGTCAGTGTTCTAGAACCCCGTTTCTTTCAGTTACCAGCAGTGATCGTTACATGAGCATTAGAATGTTCAGTTCAGCCATTCTAATCACAGATTTTTGACATCTTGCAGGGTTAACATGTCTTGTCTGCACGAGTGACGCCACTCCTCTGTCAAGCAGAAAGCCCTTGCAGCCTTTTTCGTAGATATCCAATCAGGGACCGCACAGGGGGCTTTAATTGCCTACGCAACACTTACGTAACGTGCCCTGAACAGCTGTCAACTGACAGTAACTACGAACCTTGTTGCCATATAGCACGCCGAAGAAAGCTGCGCTTATTGGCAAAAGTACAGCAAGTTCATAGATATACTAGTATTAACTAATGATATCGATGCATCGACCTAGTTACACTGCTTTAAATGTATCAAAGAAAACACCTTTACTAGTTAGCGACATTGACATTGACAGTAGCTAGCTGCATTCGTTACCAATCTACTTAGCTGACAAGTCTAAAGTTAGGAATAGCTATGTTGGCGAGTAACATCATCAGTTCAGCGTCAGACTATCCAAATAAGCTCTAACGTTAGCCTAAATTAAAGGCTGATGACTAAAATAATTAGCCGCAGTGCTCAAACTAGATATAGCTACTTTGCAAATCATGCAGCTAGCTAAATTAGCTAATGTCAGTATCCCATCACATACCTATAAGGAAATCCGTAATTCCCTCGTTCAAAGTTTCTTGAGGCGCTTTTCTTTTGCTCATTGCTGTTATATTTAGAGATTAGCAAGCTACTTATTTATCACAGGTGGCCTTAGCTGAGCATACAGACTGGCTAGTGATATAAAGGACAGGAAAAGAGAAACCAGGTTATTTCTGACAGATCCTCGGATACCAGGGCAGAGCCACGTCACGTCTGGATGTCGCTGTTTGTCACGCGTTCTCTCGCGTTGACAGAAAGCAGACGGCTCGGGGCAAGACGTTTCTCAGTTCTGTCTACGTGAGACTGCAAAAATAGATATAAGACAAACCAGTACTATAACAGTTATTACCACTACTGCTGTTGTTTATAGGCTATTTTTTCGCAGCATTAACGTGGCCAGTCAAGATTACCATGACCTAAATATAACACAGGTTCTACACATGAAACTCAAGCCACTCCACATCAAATCAGTTTTTTCACACCTTCGAAATTTCAAAGCTCTCTATGATGCTCCTTCAGCCACCTAAAGTAAAATGTCCTATCCTTGACCTGTAATAATAAGATACATCTACCACACCTTTTTGCGTTGGTGAAGATTTATCACACAGAACTGCTGGAAATTAAGCTACACATTTCAGCACATTACAAACACCCTTTAAACCCACTTTTCTGCAAGTGAAAAACATACAACTGTGATTTCTGGATTATCCAGAGTAAAATTTAAAGTACAACATTAGCATGTCAAGGCTGAGCTCCTGAGAATCAGTTGGTGTAAATGGTGTGAAATTATTGCCTTTAATGGATCTTGGAGATAAGCACACAGCTGGACCCACAAAGCATCCATGTGTCTTGCCACTTCACTCCAGTATATGAGTCTACATTTTAGACTATTTATCCTAATATGGGCTATAAGCAAATGACCAGAAATGAGTCTCAACATAACATAACATAACATAACATAACATAACATAACATAACATACAGTAACACAAGTTCTATACTGAATATAAGCTAAAAAGTTGATTTAAAAAAAAAACTTGGATAAACATTCACAGTAATGAATGCTTTAAAGTATAATTACAGCTCAAAATAATGCAACATTGATTTTTCTTTCATGAAACATTTACAGGGGCATATATCTCAGGAATAGTTCTGATATACGAAGCGTTTTCATCGGTTTTATTTGACTCCTATAGCACACAATGCAGTGCAATCTGACACTGATGAGAAGCATCAACCACGTCTAGCCTGCAACAGTGTTATGTTTTTCAAAGGTGCTGCCGAGCTAACTTCTGAGCTATACTGTCTCTGCCTTTTCATTATAAATATTTCATTATAACGTTTTTAGCTGTTTACAGATTGGAAAGATTAGTTTACAAACAGACATAAAACAGTAATATTGTTGTCTTAGATGTTTCCGGCTTTCGTGACATTTAGGATGTGTAACAAATTTAAAGTCATTGATGAAATTGCATTCTTGTCAATATAACCATTTAGTTAATGTAAATGATCGCCGGCCCGTTACACGTCACAAATGGTATACTATGACCGCAATCCCACTCCCCGCCCGGAGAAACCGCGCCTGCTCAGTCATTTTCCCCTCTCTGGTTTCTCCTTCACCGTGTCCTCCCCGCAAGTGTCGGCTTTTGCGCTGCCCGTAGTGAACCTCTTTTCCCGTCGCGATACAAGAAAGGTAAGAACTGGGGAACTTGTGGCAAGCACACAAATATCGCGCATATTTACAGTGAGATCAGGGCGCGGTACAGGCTTTGGGAATCACAATAGCCCACAGCTGAACATGCATTTCACTGCAACGCTTCCGAGCATCAAGTTTAACGGTGGTGCAGGCCTAGCGCGGCAGGTAGCATGCTAACTAATCGCACATCGTTGCAACATGGTGATGGGCTTGATCTATTTTCAGGTGAAAAGTGCTTAACTAACATACTCGAACAGTTTATTGCTAAAGTTAGCTGTGGCTGACATTGAAATCGCGCCTATAATTTCTGCTATACACTTCCAGTTGCTTGTTCTCCTTGAACGCTTGCTGTCGGTTAGCTAGGCTGCTGTCTGAAGTCAGGTATTAATGCATGCATTTAAAAAAAGTTATCATAGAAATATGTACTTTTTTACTCTGCTTACATCGATTAGCTGGCTTCATTTCTAATTCTAGTTTACGTTGTGATCTTACACAACTAGTTGGCTATAAAGAATAATCAAACCACGACCGCAGCAAAAAGGGGGCGTAACGCAGAACCCATTCTCATTGTTCATGGACTAGCTTGTTAAATAAACTGGGCTAGCTTGGCTTAGCATGTGCATTTGTATCATTGAGAAAATATCCGTGACATTGGGTTAATATGGGCAGCTCCTTGATCAGAAGGAAAATCCTCAATTCAAAAACGACAGATAACAATTTCGCGGTGGCAATGCGTGGGCCTTTAGTGCCATTAGAGTTTCATTTTTGATGGAGATATCTGTGCTCGTTCCAGAGGCCAGAACTCACTTTTTGGCTAGATGGCTACAACCTAAACAGTAATCATGCTTCTTTAAAAAAGTGGTCATCGCGTCTATACAGAAAGATAGCAAAATATTATCCACGGTTATGTAAATAGATATTAAGCGCAGATGGCCATGTTTTAATGAAAATCGTTTGCTTGAATCGCGCTCGTATGTTAAATATTCAGAATGGTAATGCGGCATTCGAATTACATTTACTGCATTAATAGAGCAAAATGGACTGTAACATTTAGGTATTCATTTCAGTGAACCTGGTTATTTTTATGTAAGACATGAGTCACTTTGCTCTACTAGTTCAGAGTGCAGTCACTTGGCCTACTTCACAATGGAAGTAACTTTGAAATCTGCATAGTAGTGTCAGTAAACAGATGTTGACGTTTTAATTTCTGTGATAAAAAATTATTCTGCAGCAAACAATCAAGAAAAAACGGCAGTGTGCACTATAAATGCACTCTTTCAGTATGAAGTTATGAATGGCAATGCATGGAAATATAATGATTCTTAGCCTTAGACTCAGGTATTTGAATTTTAATAAGAATTGGGAAACCCTGGGGGGGCCTCCAGTGCTAAAACCGAATGATTAATACTTAACATAATTCTGATCAAAAACCTAACATTTCCTTTCTAATGGTCAAGTCTGCAGTTCTGTCAGAGTTTGCAGAGGTGGAAAAGTAAGGACCCTGTCTGCTTCTCCCGTTGTGTAATCATGTGTGTGGATGACTCATCCTGTTGAGGCATTGTTCTCCTGAATGTTTGGGCCCCACGGTCTGCTATCACATCTGGGTCATGACTGTGCCAGCTACCTCTGGCTGCTCTGCTGGGGGGCAGGCAGTGGGGCTTAATGTTGCCCAGAGATGGGACAGATACAGTCAGCAGGATTAACTCGCTGACCGCTAGCGCCCCCCTGCTGGTCGACTGGGTGCCCGTGGCACTCCCGTTGGGATGCACATGTGTCTTCCTCTGACTCATACTGGTGTGAGTCTGACTTGTGCACTGTGGTATAATACCTCAGCTGCCATCAGAGAGAGCACCAGCACGTGTGTGTGCGCCTGTGTGCGCGTGTCTGTGTGTGCGCGCGCACGTGTATGTGTGCGTGTGTCTGTGTGTGCGCGTGTGCGCACGCGCCCGCACATGTGTGTGTCTCAATTGGATGGTGTTTCTGCTAAATCTCTCAAGGCCCATCAGCTTCAGTCTTTCCTGAAAGCAGACACGTCACAAATGATCAGTCTGCTTTCTGTCTGCAAGAATCTCTGAAAGATTGTGTGTGCATGTGTGTGTGTGCATGCATGCGTGTGTGTGTGCATGTGTTTGTGTGGGTGTATGTGGGCATGTTTGTGTTTTTTGTGTGTGATAGTCATGCTTTTGTGGCATCTAGAACAGCTTTTTCCTCTTCTGTAGAACGTGGATGAAAAAGTTGTAAATTTAGCCTGCACCAACAAGACGTCCCCTTCACTGGACTGTAGCCAATTAGATCAGTAGAATTTCAGAGACAGAGGTTTAAGGTTTAAGGCTTTCAGAGTTTCTGAGGTTTAAAATAAACATCGGTCACATGGTCCGTTTTCCCAGAATGCTGAACTCTTGCCAGAATCCATTTCCCTGGTGTAGTATTATTTTCATTGTTTGCATTGTGGCTGTTGTGAGTACTGCCTGTATAATGGGGGTTTAAATCTCTGACCTCACAACCATTCAATTTGATTCCTGCATCATGAAATCTCTAATTTCACCATGACTTGATTCAATTAATTTCAATACAGAATTATTTAATACATTGACCAATTGTGTGACCAATGTGACCAGTTTACTTAGTATTAGTGAAATATAGACAAAAATGAACACACCAAGCTTTACGTTCTCAGCATATTTATTTTCGCCATATTTAAAGTGCCTCATTGAAATTGTTATTATGATCAGTTATAATCTGTTCTAGGCTTTCAAATGGATGCAGTTGACTCGCCACATTAAGATAAAAGCATCAGGATGCACTGCTGTGTATGGTGTCCTGTTCTTAGGTGCTAATAATAGCAGCACATCCCAGTGGCAGATGGAGGAAGGGTCTTCACAGTGCTGAGCTCCAGGGCTCCAGCAGAGGCCCGTCCCAGAAGCCTCTTCTCCCTGCGTGCTGGGAAGCTTAGCGTGCCCGTGGCTCGAGCGATCCAGCCATGCTTTCATTTACAAATCCCACCACTTGCATCGTGGAGTAACCTGCGAGCAGTTAAGCCATTTTAACTGCTGACAGGGTGTGATTTTCATATTCTTAGCGACCAACAAATTTATGGAAGCGTGTTATGATGTGACGTAAATTATGTGAAAATCATGCGAAGTTCATTGAATGTAATGTCGTAAAACATTGTTGTCGATGCCGTAGACCTACCACTCACATGTGCGGTTGCTCTGGGAAACGAGATAGAGGTGCAAAGGATAGGGATGTTCCCCTGGGGGATTGTGGGTATAAAATTACACCAACCATCACCGTGGCAACATAATCGCTCCCTTGATTGCATGTGTAATCCCTCTTAGATGGCTTTAGTGTTTGTTTTATTTTATTTTATTTTTGCTTATTATTGATACTACACTAACTCTGTAAATTCAGTGGACGTTTACAAATTCACTCTCCCTCTAAATCTCTCACAACCCCCAGTGTTGCTTCATAGTCACTACACTGATTGTTTTACCTTTTAAAGATACCCTTGCTTACTGGAAACTTAAGTACTACTGCATGTATGCAGTGTGCATAAAAAGATGGATGAGAGAAGAGCAAGAGAAAGATGGACAGAAAAGGAAAGAGAAGGACAGCAGGAAAGAGGGATGAGAGAAGGGCAAGAGAAGGATGGACAGAAAGGGAAAGAGAAGGACAGCAGGAAAGAGGGATGAGAGAAGAGCAAGGATGGACAGAAAGGGAAAGAGGGGGAGAGCAGGAAAGGGTATCGGAGCAGAAGCTTGCAGTTGGACAGGCCTAACGCTGGGGAGGAGTGTTGGTTAGACAGGCCTAACGCTGGGGAGGAGAGTTGGGTGGACAGGCCTAACGCTGGGGAGGAGTGTTGGGTGGACAGGCCTAACGCTGGGGAGGAGTGTTGGGTGGACAGGCCTAACGCTGGGGAGGAGTGTTGGGTGGACAGGCCTAACGCTGGGGAGGAGAGTTGGGTGGACGGGCCTAACGCTGGGGAGGAGTGTTGGGTGGACGGGCCTAACGCTGGGGAGGAGTGTTGGGTGGACAGGTCTAACACTGGGGAGGAGTGTTGGTTAGACAGGCCTAACGCTGGGGAGGAGTGTTGGGTGGACGGGCCTAACGCTGGGGAGGAGTGTTGGGTGGACGGGCCTAACGCTGGGGAGGAGTGTTGGGTGGACGGGCCTAACGCTGGGGAGGAGTGTTGGGTGGACGGGCCTAACGCTGGGGAGGAGTGTTGGGTGGACGGGCCTAACGCTGGGGAGGAGTGTTGGTTAGACGGGCCTAACGCTGGGGAGGAGTGTTGGGTGGACAGGCCTAACGCTGGGGAGGAGTGTTGGGTGGACAGGCCTAACGCTGGGGAGGAGTGTTGGGTGGACAGGCCTAACGCTGGGGAGGAGTGTTGGTTGGACAGGCCTAACGCTGGGGAGGAGTGTTGGGTGGACGGGCCTAACGCTGGGGAGGAGTGTTGGTTGGACGGGCCTAACGCTGGGGAGGAGTGTTGGTTGGACGGGCCTAACGCTGGGGAGGAGTGTTGGGTGGACGGGCCTAACGCTGGGGAGGAGTGTTGGGTGGACGGGCCTAACGCTGGGGAGGAGTGTTGGTTGGACAGGCCTAACGCTGGGGAGGAGTGTTGGGTGGACAGGCCTAACGCTGGGGAGGAGTGTTGGGTGGACAGGCCTAACGCTGGGGAGGAGTGTTGGGTGGACAGGCCTAACGCTGGGGAGGAGTGTTGGCTGGACAGGCCTAACGCTGGGGAGGAGTGTTGGGTGGACGGGCCTAACGCTGGGGAGGAGTGTTGGGTGCTGGTTCGGACAGTCCTTCCAGAGTCACCTTCACCCTGAAGCCCCCCCCCCCCATTGCAGGTTCTCTCTGCTGAATGTGAGTTTTTCCCCTGGCTTTATCCTTTGTGTGTGTGTGTGTGTGTGTGTGTGTGTGTGTGTGTGCGCGTGCGTGCGTGCGTGCGTGCGTGCGTGTGTGCGAGAGAACAGCCTAGAGCCCATCACGCACTCTGACCTCTGGATGTAAATGGTAAATGGACTGCATTTATATAGCGCTTTTATCCAAAGCGCTTTACAATTGATGCCTCTCATTTTCCAGAGCAGTTAGGGGTTAGGTGTCTTGCTCAAGGACACTTCGACATGCCCAGGGCGGGGTTTGAACCGGCAACTGCCAGACAATTGGTCTTACCTCCTGAGCTATGTCGCCCCATGGACGTGCTGAGCTGCACTGTTAAGAGCTATTAAACTGATAGCTCCTATCCTGGATCCTGATTGGTCAACCAGCCTTTCAGGCAGGGGTGATGTTTATGGTATAGCATGGCTAATTACAATGTTCATACCATGCCTGCCAGTAACATAAACACCATAGAGATCCATAGGGGTGACAAAACAGGGACAGCACATTGGTGCTGTCAACTTTCACATAGAGACCAGAGTGGAGTTCTATTAATCAGGAAGCATGTTTGTAATGAGGAACAGAAGACAGTGATTAATAAACTATTATTCAATTAAGTCAAGTTTTTGATTTAGCCTGAAACTAACACACTAAAAGCTCACGCCAACACTGGTGCTTCTCAGATAAGGTTGGACATTCCTGTGGTAATTGAATAATTAATGTAACTGAAATCATTAAGGTTGCTCAAAGTGGTTTCTTAACAAGTGGCTTCACAAAGTCCAGTACTGCCCTCTTGGTGTCGGAGGATAGAACTACAGTCAGGAAAAACTATATGCATATGTTCATATGCATAGTAGCAGTGTATCCTGAAGTATTTGCCACGTAGAGATGAGGCAGTTTGATGAGAGCGGTCGAGTTGGTTAACCCTTTCTTTCCTGTTCTCCCCAGAAAGCATGGCTGTACCTCCAGCGTACGCTGACCTTGGAAAATCATCCAAGGACATCTTCAGCAAGGGCTATGGTAAGTGACTGACACACGGAGCAGATTGGCCAGCCACACAGAAGGTCAGCTGTCGTAGCGTTTAGTAATGTCAGCACAGACCGATGGACAAGTTTAAAGTCACCGCTGTTGGCAGCTTGAGAAACTGTGATCAGCTCATTGGAAAGGACTGGGTTTGGAGAGCAAGGGTCCCTGTGTGGAACACACTGCTTTATGGTTTGCTAAATATTATTCTAAAAATTATACCAGATTAAATAAAAAATAATAATAAACTGGCTTTTTAATTTATTAAACCAACGTGAGGCACTAGAACCAAGAAACAAACTAGCCAGTTAGATCTACAGTGACCTGAATGTTTGTTAATGTCCTAGATCACTGGAATTAATGGAAATGGCTCTCTTGGCATTGAACGGAATCTGTTCTGGAAAAAGTGAAATGCAGCCTCCTCCTCTGTTAAACATCTTTTCCCATTCAGCAAACTATTCCCACAATCAGGAGTGATCAAACAGGCACAGCGTGGCTGTGACACCACAGACAGGAAGAAAACTAAGAGCAGCTCCACCAATCATGAGGCATGTAGGTGAAAACCAAGAGAACAGTGCCACCTACAGGATGTTAATGTGATGGTCATTAGTCAGTTCGTTTTTCCATTTAGGCATAAAAATCAAATTAGATTTTGGGTGTGTGTGTTTTTCTGAAATGCCGCTTTTAAAGCCTTGAAGCACTTTGAGGATTGCTGGTTAAGGGTTCTGCACGTTCTCTGTCTCCCAGGGTTTGGGCTGGTGAAACTGGACCTGAAGACCAAGTCGCAGAGCGGAGTTGTGAGTTTTTCAGTCCTGTCTTCTGTCTCCCTGAGTCCACTCAGCCTGAGCCTCTGTCTCTGTGCCAAACCCGGCCAGTGCTTTCACAGCTGCTGAAACTCTGCGTACTTATGGCCCTGTTAACTCCTCCCACTGACACGCCTCCTGACCTCATTAACTCCTCCCACTGACACACCTCCTGACCCTGTTAACTCCTCCCACTGGCATGCCTCCTGACCCGTTAACTCCTCCCACTGACATGCCTCCTGACCCTGTTAACTCCTCCCACTGACATGCCTCCTGACCCGTTAACTCCTCCCACTGACATGCCTCCTGACCCGTTAACTCCTCCCACTGACACGCCTCCTGACCTTGTTAACTCCTCCCACTGACACGCCTCCTGACCCTGTTAACTCCTCCCACTGACACACCTCCTGACCCTGTTAACTCCTCCCACTGACATGCCTCCTGACCTTGTTAACTCCTCCCACTGGCATGCCTCCTGACCTTGTTAACTCCTCCCACTGGCATGCCTCCTGACCCTGTTAACTCCTCCCACTGGCATGCCTCCTGACCCTGTTAACTCCTCCCACTGACATGCCTCCTGACCCTGTTAACTCCTCCCACTGACATGCCTCCTGACCCGTTAACTCCTCCCACTGACATGCCTCCTGACCCTGTTAACTCCTCCCACTGACATGCCTCCTGACCCTGTTAACTCCTCCCACTGACATGCCTCCTGACCTTGTTAACTCCTCCCACTGGCATGCCTCCTGACCTTGTTAACTCCTCCCACTGACATGCCTCCTGACCCTGTTAACTCCTCCCACTGGCATGCCTCCTGACCCGTTAACTCCTCCCACTGACACGCCTCCTGACCTTGTTAACTCCTCCCACTGACATGCCTCCTGACCCGTTAACTCCTCCCACTGACATGCCTCCTGACCTTGTTAACTCCTCCCACTGGCATGCCTCCTGACCCTGTTAACTCCTCCCACTGGCATGCCTCCTGACCCTGTTAACTCCTCCCACTGACATGCCTCCTGACCCTGTTAACTCCTGCCACTGGCATGCCTCCTGACCCTGTTAACTCCTCCCACTGACATGCCTCCTGACCCTGTTAACTCCTGCCACTGGCATGCCTCTTGACTCCAAGCTTTACTTCATCATGTGTCTGGGGTATCTGTCCCCGAACACTAACTCTCTGTTCCTTCTTTCTTCTGCTTCCTATATGGACTCCTGTGCCAGATGGTAAGAGTGTGTGTAATGTGTGAGTGAGAGTGCACACACGTGTATCTGTGTGCATCTGTATGTGTGTGTGTGTATGTGAGCGTGCGCGCGTGCGTGTGTGTGTTATCCAGTTAGCCTCCCAGACTGTCTGAAGAGTTGCTGTCTGTCTCTCCCTCTCTCCCTCGCCCTTGCTCTCCCTGTTTTCCTGCTCCTCTGCTACAGTGTGGAAGAGTGTGGTCCAGACAGGGAGCACGTTAGCTCTTTAGGAGCACGTTAGCCACTTTAGCCTCATGCCGCTGCTTGTGCGTAGAGCTCCAGTAATCTATGATATTAACTCCTCTTCCCTCTCTCACTCTCTCCTGCTCAATCTCTGACCCCCCTGTTCTTCTGCCCCCCATGCTGCTATGCTCTTGATTAATCTCTCAGGAGTTCAGCACATCTGGCTCCAGTAACACAGACACGGGCCGGGCCGCTGGTCACCTGGAGACCAAGTACAAGGTGCAGGACCTGGGCCTGAGCTTCAGCCAGAAATGGAACACGGACAACACCCTGGCAACGGAGGTCACGCTGGAGGACCAGGTGAGTGCCGCAGGGCGGGGGGGTGGGGGTGATGCATAACGCAGGAGACAGAAGGACAGTGGAGGTTAGTATATTAGCTCTCAGCCACATTGAAGCAGATCTCAGTGCTATTAGCTAAGGTACCTGCCTGGGTGAATCAGTGAACTGTTTCCACCTGTGATACATCACAAAAAATGTGCGTGCCACTTGTCAAAACTTAGCAGTGCTTTCTAGAGACAGTAATTATAGAATTATATTTTCTCAAATGACGGATGAACAAAATATTTTAGTTGGGGAAGGCTGTCAATGACATACTGAAAATCACAACCGTTAGTTTCATTGTCCTGCATAGTATAATGTCTCCCAGGAAGCTGAGTCAGGACTAGGAGTGGAATGATGGGAAACTGCCAGTTATAGAAGGACGGTGTTATCTGTAATCCTCGAGGCGTTTGTCTCACACCATTCATAATGTCTGCTGAGTGTAAACTCTTCCTTTGCTTTCCCCGCAGCTGGCTCAGGGCTTGAAGCTGACCTTTGACACATCATTTGTCCCAAACACAGGGTAAGCTTTGTCATAACCTCATTACTATAACACCAGGTCTCATTCATCTCAATGCTTGTTCACTTGCAGTGATTATTATTTCCTGATGTGCTGCTTCTTTGAAGCTGTGTTTCGGGGTCATAGCCAGCTAACACATGCAACTTAGAAATTTTCCTGGAACATTCTGGCACGTTCCATGGCGTACATGTGACATTTGTTACCATGATGTTGCGATAGAACACGTGTGAGCATGAGATGGTGAATTTCAGGAGGGCGCAATCATCAAAGAAGACCGTTTCATCCTGTCACCTGCTATAGCCCCCTCACTGTGACACTGCATCTCGTGGTCGCGCTGGGTTAAGAATTTCAGGTGGCACATTTCAGAACGCGACGATGCGTGAAATGAACTTTGCGTAGCGCGAAGCGTCCACGTTAGCGTACTCTTGTAGGCTGTGTCTCAGGCCTTAGTCCCCCTGACCTCTGGCTGACCTTTGCAGGAAGAAGAGCGGGAAGCTGAAGACCAGCTACAAGCGGGACTACGTGAACCTGGGCTGCGATGTGGACTTCGACCTGGCGGGGCCCACGGTGCACGCCGCCACCGTGCTGGGGTACGAGGGCTGGCTGGCCGGGTACCAGATGGCCTTCGACACCGCCAAGTCCAAACTGGCGCAGAACAACTTCGCCCTGGGCTACAAGGCCGGGGACTTCCAGCTGCACACCAGCGTGTGAGTGCTGCTTCTCCCCATGCCAGGTTAACACGGCGATCGATAGCTGTTTCTAAACCACCAAACCCCTCAGACCTGCCCTCTATAGTTCAGAGTGTGTAATCATTTGTGTATTATAGTATGCACAAATTCATAGTCACTTCCTTTGCCAGCAATAAAGAACGAACTGTTTTTTTTTTTTTTTTTTGCCAGAAAATATGGGTGTGTCCAGTACAGTTGGGAGTAGAGCCAGCTATATTGAGCCTCTCATATTGCCGGCTTGGAACTTCACTAATGAACATGACCGGGGTCATGAGGTCCATATTGCTTTGCCCCATTGTGCTGAATCGTTAATAGCTGGGGGAAATGTTTCTCCCCCCATTCCACGATCTCAAGCACCCCAGTAGCAGTTTCCCTGTGGGAAACACTGCAGTATTATCCCATCATGCTGTGGGGTGTTGCTGGCTTGTTATTTCAGTGATCAGGCTTGTTTGGCTAGAGCTTGTCGGGCTGCTCCAGGTCGGGCCTTAAAGATGTGGGGCTTGGTGGACTCGAGCTTGTTTCTAGCCCGGCTCAGGGACGGCCATATTGAGCTGGCCCTCGCACTGCCTGCGTGAGCTTCGCACGCTGACGTGCTGCCATTTCAGGAACGACGGCACGGAGTTCGGAGGCTCCATCTACCAGAAGGTGAGCGAGCAGCTGGAGACGGCGGTGAGCCTGGCCTGGACCGCCGGCAGCAACAACACCCGCTTCGGCATCGCCGCCAAGTACCAGCTGGACAAGGACGCGTCGCTGTCTGTGAGTGACAGCACTGGCCCCGCCCTCATCGTCATTTGCGTATCGCATCGTCACTCATTCATTAAAAACATTGTTTATGACCGCACAGAAATGTTTTAGCGGTTGATTAATCCATCACTAGATGTTTCAGGTTTTGGAAGCCGCAGACAGGCCAGGGCTGCCACTGGTACGCTCATCTGATGGTGTTCGGTTGTGTCCACATAACAACAAACCGCCGAATCTTTGCGTGTCCTGTCGCCCTCTGCAGGCCAAAGTGAACAACGCCAGCCTGATCGGGATAGGATACACACAGAGCCTCCGGCCAGGTAAACACCCCTACTCAGTACAGCACTGCATCGTCAGGGACTGAACTGTGTTCAGAGAAACGCAGGGACTGAACTGTGTTCAGAGAAACGCGGGGACTGAACTGTGTTCAGAGAAACGCAGGGACTGAACTGTGTTCAGAGGAACGCAGGGACTGAACTGTGTTCAGAGAAACGATTTTTGAGTATCGCGGCTGTATTACCATCATATCAGAGTCACCAGATCACCATTCAGGAGATCCAGCAAATCAGTCACAAGCCCTTCATTAGAATGTCACATTTAGTTAATGTTATAACCAGATATGTACTGTTAATGAGTGAAATGCTGTTTTTTCTCACTGTTTGGCAGGAGTGAAGGTGACCGTCTCCGCCCTGGTTGATGGGAAGAACGTCAGTGCTGGAGGCCACAAGGTTGGACTGGGCTTCGAGCTGGAGGCGTAGAGCTGGACAGAAGAACCCAACATGAGCAACAGAGTGAAACAAGTTCAGAACCTGTCCTAAGTCAAAAAAATTACCCCTGAACCCCCCCATGTCCCCCCGCCCGCACACATACACACGCGCGCGCGCGTGCGCACACAAACACAAACACAAACACACACACACACACACACACACACAAACACAAACACACACACACACACACATGTGCGCGCGCGCACACAAACACACACGCTCATACACCGGTGTTCCAGCCTTAACTGTCAAAGCCTCCCCCCACCCCCCTTCCATGGCCTCTGCTGTAGCCTGGACCTTCTCACTGACTGACAACATGCTGCTCCCTTTGGGACAGGGTGTAAAAGTTTTAAAAATTCATCCAAACTCTAGGGGTATGTTTACAAAGCAGTCATCATTCATGAAGGGTAAAGGCACCTGTAATTGGTTAACCTGCGCAGAGGTAGCTGCAGTGGAAAGAGTTGTTTGTGTCTTCGCAGAAACACAGAGGGCTGTTGGCATGTTCAGTGTATCGCCCCTTTGTGAATGTACCCCTGTCTGTCCCTTTATGAACCACAAGGGGGTGCACTATTTTCAGTTATTCTATAATTATTTGAATCCATAAGCTTATCCTGTGTATGAGAGAACACATATGACGTCCCAGTTTTTTAAGGTTGGTTAGTCATGTTTTGCACATTGTAATTCACTTTGATTTATTTATGTGTTGCCTGCTGTAACCTAATTAAATCCCATTGTGAGAAGGAGCTGAATATTTGTTTGAGGCAAACCTTTTTAACAGTGTAAAAACATCTGACACGGAAAGAAGCTAGGAGTCATTTTAAAATGGAAACTAAACTTGAAATGAAGCTGTCTGCCAATACCCTTTTGACTGAAGTGCCCCTACATAAGGTATAGACACAACCATTCAGAGCCAAAATGGTGGCTGTTTCACAAAACTGCAGCTTTAGATGACTATACTGCCTCACGGTTTCTGACTACTAATATTTTAGCCATTTTGTAAGGACAGGAAGCAAAATGAGATATATATATATATATATATATATGGGAAAAGTTTGGATGAAGAAACAAATTCCTCTATCAGTAAAACCACCTTCACTGGATGAGGATACAAATGCCAACACAAACTGTGTGAAATAAACATGTACAATACACTGTTACTGCCCTTCCAGAGTGGGTTGTTGCTTGTACTGGAGTACCATCTCCCTGCTGATAACACAATGCACTGCACTGGGAAATGGGCACTGGGAAATGGGCACACTGCAAATAGACCATGTATATACTATATGGAATTTAGCACTTTTCTGGTTTTCTGTTTAATCTCATCCTCCTTTAGTAAACGGTCATTTTTTATGCTTTCTTTGCAGCATCTTGAACGTGTACACAGGTACAGAACTGTACCTTTCACCGCTAAGATGATCACTATATCCTGTCTTTTTCAGTATGATTTTTGACATTTGGTAAGGCTGTATGTTTAAGTGTAATACCTCTCTGTGTTTGTTTTTGTCTGACTCCAATTAACAAAAATTATAATAAAAACACTATCTTGATATGAAGCGTCATTACTGCTTATGCATGTATGTTATGTGTTTCTCACAGGATATTATGTATAAATATTTTATATTTTCAGAAGTCTGTTGCCTGTACAATGGCTAGCTAGTACAGGGGCATTCATGGGTTTGCGGTCGGAAGCAAGAATGTACAATTCAAAGAACTGCAAAGAAAGATTGTATGGCAAAGTACTTATGAACTGCTAAAATTTATTCACTAAAATAGTTGCTTTTCATGTTACGCTTGTACCGTCACCTCCTCAGATCTGCACCGGCCACTACTGTAGCCGACCAATGCAGCTCTGTAATGTCAACTGTTACATACTGAACATACTGACAACGATCAACACAGTCAGAGAGGGAAGATCAACACCGCTAAAGATCACTAACTCAGGAAGATCAACACCGCTAAAGATCACTAACTCAGGAAGATCAACATTGCTAAAGATCACTAACTCAGAGGTAGAGTGTCCCAACTCTGCTAAACATAACTAAGAGAGGGAGACACTAGTTTCATCAGAGGAATCTTCTCACGTACAACTCAGTCCTCCAATGAATTGACTGAATTCAGTTAGATTTGTAGCTTTTCACTGAGACACTGTAAAATAGGAAAACAGAAAGCCCTCCAGCTGACTCCTCAGGAACAAAATCAAGACAGCGGAATCTTCTGGAACAAGCAACGCTCCATGTGACTGAGGAGCCAGGCGAGAGACAAGAAGGGAGACTTCCGCTGGAAAAAACTTAAATAATCTGACAATCTGAGTTATTAAGACTCCTGACAAAATGCAGTCTCATAAATGTCAGATTTCTGAAACTGCTCATAAGGATTTCAGTATGTAGGGCAGTAGGCACACTCTTGTGCTGGAACAGGGCATTCTCATAACTTTTTCCTTACATTTTATATTTCAGTGTAGTACTTTTACTCTGTCTGCATTATCAATACACAGGATAGGCTGTAACAATCCTTTGTGCCATAAATCAGGGTGAATGTAAGCCTCGTACATTACAAACCCAGCAGTGGTTATTGTAGAGAACATCAATCAAATATCTACGGAGCTATCGGACTGCTCAGTGTTCACCTAAATAAATAATGCGAGTATTCATTTGACATGCGTGGTTACTGTTTGACGTTATCGTTGCCCGAACGATGTACCTTCAAGGACATAGCTAGTCTGCGAGGTCTTGTGATGTCACAAAGGTAGCATGGTGCTAATGTTTAGCATTCTGATCAGTTTGAGCCGAATACGTATACTGTCCTATAGCCAGCAGATAAAATGAATGAATGCATGAATTAATAAATAAACTAATTAGAGATAACCTATGATATTAAGCCAAATTTATTCCCGGGTAATTCATCCATACCCATCGAACAAATAGGCCCAGAGTAACAGACAGGACATTTTTCAATTCCTCTTTCGGTGGAAACCATGATAAATCATACGCTTACATACACGATCAATTCAAATATTGGAATGTAGTGTAATAAAAGATAACGAATTGAGGAAGCCGCGCTTCCATTATTGCGGTCGGAGTTTGCATTTAAACTATTCTGCAGTAATATATAGCTTTATTCGTGTGAAATAAAAAAAATCATAAATAACTGTCAAACTTTCTAATGTTAAACAGAATACGAAATATGAGATCTATCGTTGTTTGGACCTGCTTCTGTGACGTCACAGAACAAAATTCTTTACTGATATTTAAAATCTGACCACAAATCAAATTTAACACGCATTTCAATTAACACATCACTCGTTCAATCGATAGCACCACTCTGTTCCTTTAATCGTTTATTTGCACTGAAATCAACAATGCCCAAGTCGAAGAAATCATCAGGTAAAGCTGGCGAAGTCATATCTGCTTTGGGCTAATTTGAGGTCCTGACCTCGCCACTAAATTTGATAACGCCGGTCTTGTTATCTCGCCTAAATGCGGATAGTTAAAAAATCTGAAATCTTAGTATAAATGTTTGGATTCAGTTCTGCATGTAAATGTGTATATATATATATATATATATATATATATATATATATATATATAATTTCCGGAAATTAGCCATTAAATACACAAAACTTACTGGCAAAAGTGAATGTACAGATTTAATGAGTTCCTAACTGCTGATTTCTGCGCAGACGCACGGAGCGTCACTGAGCCGGAGATCCGGCAGACCTGCGGGGATAACCTGGGCTTCTCCGGCTCAAAGCGAAAACCATACAGCCGCCGTTCTAAAGGTCAGGATGTCATACCACAACTAACCACGAGGGGGAAACAAAGGCGACTGACACCCGTTTTTTCAGCTATATAATATATAATGAGTGAGTGAGTGAGCGGGCGAGTGTGAGTGAGTGGGTGTGCGAGTGATTGAGTGAGCAATGAATGTGTGTGTGTGTGTGTGTGTGAGTAGTCACAAGCCAGGTCCATGAGGTGCTTTGCATCTAAAAAATTCCTTTACGCTGTGTAAAACTGAATGGGACGCAAGTGGTAGGCTTTGACTGCGTCCGTTTCCCTGCTTGCCCTTGCCAGACGCAAATACGGCTGAAGGGACTGTTCCCGAGCTGTGCGCGAGCGGTGGGCAGAAGAGGCTCGGGGGGCCTCCATCCTGTGGGGAGGAAGTGGTCACTAAGAAACAGTCAGAGGACAGGAGCCTTCAGACCCAGAGCCACAAGTCCTCCAGCTGCTCCAGCTCAAAGGCCACGCACACTAAGAGCAGCCGAAAAGGTAAAGGTTAGCGCTGCAGTGCTGAGTGGATTTTTGAGTGGTATTTAAGTTACCGTTAGCTTCTGCAAAGGCTTGTGCTACGTCTCAGGAGCCTAAACTTTAGACAGGCAGAACTAGAACTATGAATGGAGCAACAAACTGATGGCGGTGGTTTCAGAATGTTCCTCATCACAGAGCCACTCCACCCCCCCCCCCCCCCCCACGCCACCACCACAGTGCAGTTAAGAATGAGCACATATGACTGTAGAAATATTTTCATAAAAAACCTTCACACTGCAAAACTGAATGGGACGTAAGTGGCAGGCTCTCAGACATTCATTTCCTTGTGTGTCTTTGTCAGCCACGGAGAAGAAGGCTGAGGGGACTGTTCCTGAGCTGCGCGCGAGCGGTGGGCAGAAGAGGCCGACTCCATCCTGTGGGGAGGAAGTGGTCACTAAGAAACAGCCAGAGGACAGGAGCCTTCAGACCCAGAGCCACAAGTCCTCCAGCTGCTCCAGCTCAAAGGCCACGCACACTAAGAGCAGCCGAAAAGGTAAGCGCTGCAGCGCTGAAACAGGGAATTGAACCTGCAACCTCCTGGTTACAACCCCAGTTCTGCATGCACTGTACGACACTGCCCGCTTTGGCACTGCAGTATAATGGGTGGACTTGCTTGCCCTGTGTTTCAGCACGCGCTGAAAAATTCTACACCAAAGGAGAGCTGCTGGGGCGTGGGGGGTTCGGGTCCGTCTACGCCGGGACCCGCAAATCGGACGGACTGCCGGTAAGACGCCGCGCCGCACCCTGCCTGCTCCTCCCTGATCAAAGCTGGAGGCGCCTGTCATTTTTGTTGCAGTTTTGGTAGTAGACCCCAACCTATTCTGAGGTCTGAAATATTATGGTCTGACACCTGTTATCAGCTCTTGCTTTTGATCTTTACGTAACACTGCATTCTCCATTCTGCCCCCCCCCCCCCCCCCCCCCATATGTCCTCCCTTCCTCAGGTCGCCCTCAAATATGCAAAGAAACTGGAAGATGATGAAATACAGCTGGTAAGCACATCCTCCCTAGCTAATGGAGGCCCACGCTAGTCTCATGAGCCTGAACCTCAGATAGGGGAACTAGAACCATCAACAACAGAGCTCATGACAAAGCTAACAAAGAGACCAAAACAGCTTCTTTGGACTTTGACCCCCCAAATCTGTGTAAAGGTAGCAGGCTCAACACAGTTTGCAAGTGGGGCCACATGCGTATAAAGGCCAATCAAAACAACACAAATAAAAGAAATTGCCTAAATCCTATGGCATACCATCGGTAGGAACAAAACAGTACCCTTAGGATCACTCTTAGAACCATTGCTGGACTTTCAATAAAACATGGTCAGCCAACCACATCAGGGAAAAAGGTAATGCAATTACTGTATTCAGTAGATCATATTCAATTATAAATATATATTTTTCTACCAGCTAAGCTAAAGCTAACCTGTCAGCATTCCACACAGGCAGCTATGATATGTGCTAAGTGGGCTGGGCTGCATGCCACAGTGGGAGGCTAGCTGCTTGTATATGTGCTAACTGGGCTGAGCTACATGCCATAGTGTGGGGCAAGCTGCTTGTATACGTGCTAACTGGGCTGGGCAGCATGCCACAGTGTGGGGCTAGCAGCTTGTATACGTGCTAACTGGGCTGGGCAGCATGCCACAGTGTGGGGCTAGCTGCTTGTATATGTGCTAGCTGGACTGCATGCCACAGTGTGAGGCTAGTCGCTTGTATACGTGCTAATTGGGCTGGGCTGCATGCCACAGTGTGGGGCTAGTCGCTTGTATACGTGCTAATTGGGCTGGGCTGCATGCCACAGTGTGAGGCTAGCCGCTAGCCATCCTGAGCCTGTCAGCTCTCAGCACACGTACCGCCATCTTCCCTCGGCAGCCTGGACTGGACAGGCCTCTGCCCCGGGAGGTGGGGCTGCTGAAGACGGTGAACAGCCACTCGCACCCCAACGTCCTGCGGCTGTATGACTGGTTTGACAGGCGGTCCTCCTATGTGATGGCGATGGAGCGCCCGGACCCGTGCCAGGACCTGGCGGAGTACTGCGAGGCGCAGGGCGGGGCCCTGGGCGAGGGCGAGGCTCGCCACATCACACGGCAGCTGCTGGGGGCGCTGCAACACTGCCGCCAGCACGGGGTGGTGCACCGTGACGTCAAGCCGGAAAACATCCTGGTGCAAACGGACACGCGGCAGATCAAGCTCATCGACTTCGGCTGTGGAGACCCCCTGAAAGACACCCCCTACGCAGAGTTCTCAGGTCTGTGAGAGGGGTGGGGGGACTATGCAGAGTTCTCAGGGCTGTGGGAGCGGGGACTTTCAGGTCTGTGAGGGGGGGCTTTACGCAGAGTTCTCAGGGCTGTGGGGGGGGGGGGGACTTTCTGCATCTCAGTAGTAGTTTTTGGAGTAAGCGCTGATACTATGATATATAGGGGAAAATAGGGTTAAATCTATGTGAAATGTAGCACACACACAGTGTGTGTGTGAACTATTCACATCCTGACAGGACTGAGTGTGTACTGTAGGTTCCATATTGTAGAGTGCCTGATTTACTCACGTTTGTCCGTGTGTCCGTGTGTGTGCGTGTGTGTGTGTGTGTGTGTGCGCGCGCGTGTGTGTGCGCTGGTGTCTATCAGGGACCGAGAGCTACCAGCCACCAGAGTGGTTTGAGAAGCAGGAGTTCCAGGCGGGTCCCGGGACGGTGTGGTCCGTGGGGGTGACCCTGTTTCAGATGCTGTGCGGTGCCCTTCCCTTCACCACCTTCAACAGTGGGGCGATGCAGCAGGTGTACTTCCCTGAGGGGCTGTCACCAGGTGAGCAGCCGACAGGAGAGGGAGGGACTGCCTTCCGACACTCCCCTTTGCCCCCACTGTCCAATCACGTGCTCTGTGTGTCTCCCCAACAGGGCTCAGGGACTTCATTTCCTGTTGCTTGAGGCCCCGGGCGGAAGATCGGCCCACCCTGGGGCAGCTGCAGCTTCACCCCTGGCTCCACCAGTAGGGCACTGGGTCGGGAGTATCCACGTGCCCCCCAGCATCTAGGCCGCTGGGTCAGTGTGAGCCTGGCCCCCTCATGGTACGGTAAGTTGAAGGTTTGCTAGTGTTCTGACGTGATAAACACTGGAAGCTGTCCCTTTAAGACAGTGTCCCAGTGTATGGATGGGAGGGAGGGATTCGGTCCACAGAGTCCACCATGGCAATAAGGGAGGAATGCTGGCCAGCTGGAGCAGAATCAAAGTGACTGCTATTCACCCAACATCAGCAGCCCCTCGAGCGCATTCAGCACCCAGACTGGAGAAACCCACTGTGACCACAGACCTGGGGCTGCTTCTACACCCAGCAATGGGGTCCCTTCAATGCCCCTTGGGGATATAGTTTGAAAGCTTTGATGAATGCCTGTTGGAGAGCATTTGGTTCATGCTCAGGAGATCACCGCCAGTTCTACTTTGTTTAAGCAGTCTGTTTGTCATTATAATTGTTTTTGTCTTTGCATGCAATGATTAGTTAGTAGTTGGGTAAGAATTAAAAAATGCCTTGTGGCATTGGCTAATAGATGCAGAACAATGTATTTTACGTCAAAATTACCGTTCCTTGTTAGTTTGTTGTATAGTCGTTATTATTGGCAGTGCTATAGGTTTTAGCTGGAACCTCTGCTTTTCCTCATTTGAAAATAAAGGATCATGACAGACACATTGGTAACAAACTATTTATATTTACAGGAATTTCCCATGGAGGGAGGTATTTGGTGTGTACCATGGCAACGAGGGAGGAATGCTGGCTAGCTGGAGCGGGACTAAGGCGACCGTTGTCCCTACAACATCTCCAGCCCCTCGAGCGCACGCAGTCGGGTCAAACAGCACCCAGACTGGAGAAAACCACTGTGGTCACAGACCTCAGACTGCTTCTAAACCCAGCAAGACCCACAAGCAGGTAATACACTAATAAACCCAGAAATGTTGTACAAGTCCATATTACCAATTATTGTACTTCGTTGGTTTGCTGTATAGTCATTATTACTGGCAGTGCTATAAGTTCTGGCGGGAACCTCTGCTTTTCCTCATTTGACAGTAAAGGATCATGACATTGGTAACAAACTATTTATATTTACAGGAATCTCCCATGGAAGGAGGTACTTGGTCTGCACCATGGCAACGAGGGAGGAATGCTGGCTAGCTGGAGCGGGACTAAGGCGACCGTTGTCCCTACAACATCTCCAGCCCCTCGAGCGCACGCAGTCGGGTCAAACAGCACCCAGACTGGAGAAAACCACTGTGGTCACAGACCTCAGACTGCTTCTAAACCCAGCAAGACCCACAAGCAGGTAATACACTAATAAACCCAGAAATGTTGTACAAGTCCATATTACCAATTATTATTGTACTTTGTTGGTTTGCTGTATAGTCATTATTACTGGCAGTGCTATAAGTTCTGGCGGGAACCTCTGCTTTTCCTCATTTGACAGTAAAGGATCATGACATTGGTAACAAACTATTTATATTTACAGGAATCTCCCATGGAGGGAGGTACTTGGTCTGCACCATGGCAACGAGGGAGGAATGCTGGCTAGCTGGAGCGGGACTAAGGCGACCGTTGTCCCTACAACGTCTCCAGCCCCTCGAGCGCACGCAGTCGGGTCAAACAGCACCCAGACTGGAGAAAACCACTGTGGTCACAGACCTCAGACTGCTTCTAAACCCAGCAAGATCCACGAGAAGGTAATACACTATTTAATAAAAATTGGGTCCTACAAATCCAGGGCATGACTAGGACACTTGCTCTTCCACCAACACTTCATATTTTTCTCTTCTAGAATCTACGAGTGGTGATCTGCCATCCTGGACCTGGTGTTGTTTTGCATTGTCTACTCATATACCACAGCAATGATGAAGCAATTATCACCTTTTAAAATAAATCCTGTTTTACATGTAAAAATTGAACTTTGTGTGTGCTTGTGTTGCTTCATTCAAAGTCTAGTCCATTTAATAGGGTTGTAGATTGAATGACTCAAAGGTTTGAAAACTGATTTGAAAGCCTTCACTTGATCACGCTCAGGAGATCAGGTGAAGGAAGAACACTACTTCTGATTTTTCAATAATTGTAATTCGAATTATTGATATGACTGTTTCCATTAGTAATGGGCTAATTATCATAGAATTACACTAGCATAGTGCAGGACTGTGGAGCCACAGACAAGGCAAGAGGCTGCCATGGTGGGGAAATTATATTTATTTAGCAACCAAGGACAGGCAGAGGTGAGGTGAGGGGTGGAAGCTGTGGAGGCTTCACTTTCTGTAAGGGGGAAAGAGTGCAGGAAGTAAGAGTTCTGCTGCATGGAACAGCCAGATAGACTGAGGACCTCCAGGCTCAAGTGAGGTTAGGGGGTGCTTCCCTAGAGCTCTCCAGGCTCAAGCAAGGTTAGGGGGTGCTTCCCTGGACCCTCTCCAGGCTCAAGTGAGGTTAGGGGGTGCTTCCCTAGAGCTCTCCAGGCTCAAGCAAGGTTAGGGGTGCTTCCCTGGACCTCTCCAGGTTCAAGCAAGGTTAGGGGGTGCTTCCCTGGACCTCTCCAGGCTCAAGCAAGGTTAGGGGGTGCTTCCCTGGACCTCTCCAGGCTCAAGCGGGGTTAGGGGGTGCTTCCCTGGGGGTGTTGCCATGTTCAGCCCCTGGACGGTGCACCACCAGAAAGGAGAGCGCCTGCAATGAGAGGAATCAGGTATAGCTGTCCTTTTCCTGGACCATCCACTGCAGAGGGGAGTGCTCCATCATCTGGGTGAAGCCCATTCCCAGCAGCTAGTCTGGAGGGAGCAGAGAGCCCACTCAATAGCTAGGGCCTCTCTCTATTGTGGCATACCGTGACTCACTGGGGTGGAGTTTGCAGCTCAGGAAGATGGTTGGGGTGTTACCCCAAACTGAACCCCCAGGCCAGACTCTGATAAGTCAGCATGCATGATGAAGTCACATTCGGTCCAGGGTCAGCCCATCAGCTCAAGGCATGGAGAAGGTGTCAAACTCAGATGCTGCGTTCAGCCTGCTGAGGTCACTGCAGAAACTCAGGCGGTCCTTGGGCTTGGGGACCATAATGATGAGACCCGACCACAGGTTGCAGGCCTCCATAATAACTCCCAGGGTCAGCATCCTTTCCACCCCCTCCATGAAGACCTTTTGCTCTGCCTCTGGTACCCAGTAGGCCTGCACGTTCTCTAGCACGCCGCCAGGGGTCCTGCTGTGGTGTTCAATGACTGTGGTCTGGGGAGGTTTGATAAGACCTCCTGGCAGTGCAACACAAGCTCCTTGACCTGTTAGGCATAGCGAGGGCTCAGGTCTTTACCCAGGGACACCTGTTTGCGGTCCGGCTCCTTCGTTGGGGTGGCGAACAGTGCAGCTGGAGAGGCCTCAGGGCCCTAAACCCATTTTTAAAGGTTTATGTAGTTCACCTGCTGTGGTCTGCATCTGCCCAGGCTAGTCCCCCAGGTAGTTTATCTGACTGACCCTCTCCTGGATTGGTACAGGGTCCCTGCCAGGTTGTGGGCAGTAGGTACCAGTAGTAAAATTTGCAGAAGTGCGCAGGGTTGGGTCGGGTGGTCACAGGTACACTGCTGGGCATGCTGAGCCTCCATTTGCTGCAGCAGTAGCAACATCACTTCCTGGGTGTGTCTCCTCATCTGTCGGATGTGTTCAATCACACCCTGATGGGGTGATGGCAGTGCCTCCCAGGTTTCTCTTGCCTGGTCAAAGAGTCCACAGGATCACTGCTAGCGATACACAGAGTCGTGGAGATGCTTCATCCGCAACAGGCAACACAAGTCACATGTCAACGGAAGGATCATAATTATAACTGCAGATACAGCTGAATTTCTGAAATATTTATAATATATTACTGTGCTAACAGATTCATCATTTTCAGTTGTTAATGCTCAACACAGTTACAGTTACACAACAGTTATACAGTTATAATTTAGCTGCTAGTTCCCCATTATGATAGAGACATTAGTAAAAATTGGTTATATTTACAGATGATACAAAACTGTGGAATTAGGGAAAAGTTTGGAGTCTAGCATGTTAATCCAAGACTTAAACAGAATCCATATGTAACCCATAAGAAAGATTTTGCAGGAATTAATTTAACTAGCTAATTAAGTCGTTGAGATCCAATACTGGAATTATAAACAGTCACACTGGAATTGTGGGCATTAAATGGCTCCCAATCACCTAACTTAAACACCCTGGCGACCACAACAGGTCCCTGTGTCTGCTGTGGACCCTGTGTCAACTGGATCCAAGTGCATGTTCCACCTGCGACATCATCTGCTACACTACATATTGTTGTCACTTAAAAAAAGTAAGTGTTGTCAATTTTTTTCGCATAACGCCCAGCAGTTTAACTCAGTAGTTCAACACATCAGATAATTTATCCTAATGCCATGTTGTGACGAATATAGGCGTTGGAATAAATAACATTTTTAATTCGTCCAGAGACGTGACAGTCTCTGGAAATAATTTCCACAGTTCCAGATTTCCATTCAACCGACGACATACACTGTTGTAGCTATAAAAACCCGCTGAAAAGTAAACACGAAAAAATATTGTGAATCAATAATACTAATAATAATTCTTATTATTATCATTATCCCATAACAGAAACATGGTTTAATTTCATACCACCTTAAAACTGTCGTTGCTACGTGGAAGGAAAGGGCGGTACGTTATGCTCTGAGGGGGGCGGACACTGACCGCCCAGCAGGATCTGTCTAAAACACCTACTTGTCTGAAAAGGCACCGCTGGTTTCACAACATTAGCTGGCCAGTTAGCCAAGTTTGTTCCAGAGCTACCGCTGCAGCTTTAGCGGTTATGCGCCTTATAACTTATTGCACAGAATTAGCTAGCTAGCTAACCGGAAACCCATTTGGAATAGAAAACAGAGACAAGTATAGTTTAGCATAGAAACCAGTTAGCTAGATATTCAATTTTGCAAATATGTCTGGAAGTCCAAAATTTGTAAGTCCCTTTCACAGACCCCACTGTATAGCAGCCGCTGCACCGGCAGGCAAAGCAAAGCTGACTCATCCTGGCAAAGCGATTTTAGCAGGTATGTTTTTCCCTTCTAGTGTTGCGACTGCACACATAGATACCCGTGTCACATTTACACAAGCCACATCCGCCTCAGTTATGTCAGACCATTTCATTTGCTCGCTAATGTGCCTGTTATTGTAGGTTGTAATCATTCGTTGAATTGGGTGAGCCAAGCACACTATTTGTTGATGGAACCTACTGTTCTGTCAGCTGGTCACCCTACAGACTACAGCGACGAATGAATTTGTTGACTTCAGCAACTTAACTTGTAAATTGCACACATTGCTAAACCGTATTGTTTCAACCACGGGTGTATCAAACACACTAGACAATTACAAACGCATAAATCGCAGTACACAATATATAATGTGTACATACCTAGATTCTAAGACTGGAATGTACTAAAAGAACAAACAGTTTTCATTGCAGTTTAGTAGGCTATTGTATAATCGCGCGTTCCAACGTCAAGTTTGCAACCTTTAATGGGTTTTAATGTGTCTACCGTACAGACTATAAGTTCAGTCATAACTTGCAAATTGTTTTCCGATGGTCAGAATATTCTGAATGCCATTTGAATAAATTACACATCTGCCGTACATATTCTAGGCGCCATCTCAAAACCTACTACCGGGTACAGGCAAGTATTGTATGCGTTGGCATGTGGTGTTACTGGGTGCCTTCTTTATCTCACACCGTATTTCCTTAAAGCATACAGTATATGTGCTTCTTTCTTTTCAAATGACCTGTGTTACCGCAACACCGTGCCTTAATCGGTCTTAACTGCATTCCAGTGCGTGTGGAAAGCTAAAGATAGGGCGCATTGAATGAGTTGCCTACAGCAGGGTTTTCCCCTTTAGCCTAAGTTCGAATGGAGAATGCAGACCGCAGCATGTTGGTTTTAACGCGCGATTAGAACGGGTTTCAACATTTTTAAAATTCAAACGCTGCATGCACTTCTAGGTCCTGAAAACTCTTTCTTTTCCAACAGTTCGCAGACGTTGCTGTGCCTGTTCTGTTGTTGTAAATTAACTGTGCAGTTTTGTTTGTGGAGTTTCAGTCATTACCTCGCAGGTAAAAAAGTATTTGGCTAATTCAGTATAGTGTCAAGCTATATTGCTGGGCCATTATACTGAATATTTAAACTTGAAAAGGTGCCATTTTTATGCTTGCATCAGCATGCAATTACACCATGGCATTTCATGTTTCTCACATTCATTCATAAATAAAATTTTGATAATGGTCAGTAATATGCACATAAAATTAGAAAAAAAAAAAAAAATCTTTAACATATTTGTGGAACTGCCACTTTTTGAAATGGTCATGACCTTGGTCTGTTACTTTGGGCCAGACAAGTCATAACTATGTTCCTGCACTACAATGAAGGTAGGCCTTAAGTAAGCCTTGGGTCAGAGTTGGAGGTAGGGCCTTGGGTTGTGTACGTGCGTGTGTGTGTGTGTGCGTGTGTATATGCCTGTGTGTGTGTTTTAACCTCAAGGTCAGTGTGATGTGGCACTTTGAACTTTGTGACTCTTAATCAGTGCTTGTTTTGTAATTGATCACGGGCCCCTTCCGCTGCTCTAGAAAAAGTGTGTTGAAAATGGGTCCCCTGTGAGGTACATGAAGCTTGCAACTCGTACATTCATGGGCTGCTTCACTGATTGGGTCCATTGGAGTGATGTCATCAATGTCATGTGATTGGGGGAAGGGCAAGTTGCCCCGGGTCACATGCAGCCAGGGGAACGGGGTCATCAGGCTGGCCTCTGTGGCAGGCCTGCTACTTCTCTCGGTTTCCCATAGTTCTTACTAATCTGATGAGTGTGTCTACTCTACTTACGAATGGAAGTTGTCAGGTTGGGAATCGTAGTCCACACTGATGTCATCTTCGCATTGTTGGTTGTTTGCATGTATGAATGCATGCATGTATTGCATCTGAAGACATGTAACTGCATTAACTGGCAATCATCTGAAGATTTTTTTGAGCTTCTGGATGAACTAGACCAGTGGCTCCCCACCTTGGTCCTGGTGGGGGCTGTGCAGGCTAGTGTTGCAATCCCACTTTATTAAGTTGTTAATTCTTCTTAATTAGGTGATTTTTGTGTCTAGTGGGATTATTTACCCTCTTAAACCACATTATATCAGAAATAAGTAAGCATGCCATGAAGAATAAAAGTCCCACGTTCACGTGCTACTTATTGTGCTACATTGCCAACAATTACGGTGACTAAATTAACTAATCACTTTAAAGACTGATGTGAATCAGAAATAGCAGACCTGTCTGAGCGTTAAGTCGATTCCTTGTGTAAGTAGGACTGGTGGTTTGTGTGCCCTTTGAGCGGGTGATCTGGGCTAATTTTGGGGGGGGGGCGGGGCTGATAATAACAGGGCGCTGAGTGACGACCCCCCTGCAGGGGATTGTGGGAAGGCGCTGTCATGGCCTGCCGATTGCGACACCCTCATGGCACACTTTGCTGGGACGGTTCCGAATTGCTGATGAAAAACAGCGGTGAACCAGGAGACACCAAGTGCCCCTGGGGGGGGGGGGCGTGTGTGCATACCTTGCCTATTTCAGCCAAACGTGTTCTGGCTCATGTTCTGTTTTTCTGTTGTTAAATGCGTGCATGTTTTTTTTTTATTTTTTTTTAAACACAATGGCACTGCCGTTTTCTCCCAAATTAGTGTTTGTTCTGGCTCTCCATTTTTTAACACACACACACACCATGTCAGTACCTGGCTGACCTCATCCCATCCTAGCCTCCCTAACCTTGTTCTGTCCAAACCTGGCTACCCTGCCTAATCTTGTCTCGACCAAAACAGGTGTCATTTCCATAGTTAAAATAATGCAAACAGAGCAGAAACAGGGAGGCCAGGGACTGTGCTTCTGCTGGCCTGCTAACTGCCCGCTGTGAGCTCATGTAAATGATGCAGGAGCAGCGAACGGGTCTGAATACATGCAGTTATGCCGTCCCTGAGAGTGCGGGGGGGGGGGGGGGGAGGGGGGACTGAGGAACATCAGCAGTCTGGATGTGTGCAGTCTGAGGGTTTGGGGGGGCTGGAGCCATTCATTAAAATGTCACATAAAACTGTCCATTTAAATCGGCTCTCCCTGTGCACTCCCCCCCCCCCCCTCCCTCCAAGGCCTTCCCAAGGCCCTCTTTTCCACAAGTGGCCAGTTTTTACGTAGCCTCACCCCAGACTCCAGCGATTGGAAACATTTGGCGCACGCTTCTACATCACACCACCCGTTACTCTCAGTGGAGGTGGCGTCTGAGGAATGTTCCGGGCAAGACAAAGCCGGCTTCTCCTCTTTGTGTGATCTGTCTGGGGCAGTGAGCTGTCATACAGCCATTTTGTTGCAGAGGCTGTTTTCTTGGTAGTTAAAGTGGACGAGATTGTGGAAGCTTGTGTACGTAAGGAAATGGTTGCAGAGCAGATTTCCTCTTAAGCTTTTGTCTTTCAGTTTGTCTTTCGTGTTGCAAGCTGTCCATGACCCAGAGAACACCACAGAGCCATTCAAATGAGAGCAGAAAGAGCACCAGAGAGCCAATGAAATGACAGCACAAAGAGCAACGGACAGCCAGTCAAATAAACGCACAGAGTGCCTGAGAGCCAATCAAAGCAATAGGGTCATCTTGCATGTGTAATGTTGGTGAAGGCTACTTTTAAACATATTTTAAAATCACATGAGAACTGCTGTGGGAAATCAGTACGTCAGCAGGCAGAGCCTTCGACACCAGAGGATAAAATTATTTACTTATTTTAAAACATTAGTGAAGGCTTTCTTTGTACAAAAAAAAAACATTCATCTGAATTTTGTTTTTGATCATCATAATAATGTTTGAGTCTGAATGCTACCCCAGCTCTCTCTCTCTCTCTCAAAAAAAAAACACATTGTTAGTACACAAGCACCTCTAAGTGGTGTCTAAGCTTGTGGCAGATATGGCAGATGTGGCAGATCTGTTTATGGGCCTGTCCCTGGAAGCAGTGCCAGTCATGCCCTGTGCTGGAAGCAGTGCCAGCCATGCCCTGTGCTGGAAGCAGTGCCAGTCATGCCCTGTGCTGGAAGCAGTGCCAGTCATGCCCTGTGCTGGAAGCAGTGCCAGCCATGCCCTGTGCTGGAAGCAGTGCCAGCCAGGCCCTGTGCTGGAAGCAGTGCCAGCCATGCCCTGTGCTGGAAGCAGTGCCAGTCATGCCCTGTGCTGGAAGCAGTGCCAGTCATGCCCTGTGCTGGAAGCAGTGCCAGCCATGCCCTGTGCTGGAAGCAGTGCCAGCCAGGCCCTGTGCTGGAAGCAGTGCCAGCCATGCCCTGTGCTGGAAGCAGTGCCAGCCATGCCCTGTGCTGGGCACCTTGCTGCCGTCAGGCTTGGCCTTCTGTTCTGTGGCAATCGCGTCTCTGCTGTGACACACTTTCTGTGCAGTTTGAGCAGTCTGTCACTGTGTGTTTCTGTGCAGTCTGTCACTGTGTGTTTCTGTGCAGTCTGTCACTCTGTGTTTCTGTGCAGTCTGTCACTCTGTGTTTCTGTGCAGTCTGTCACTGTGTGTTTCTGTGCAGTCTGTCACTCTGTTTCTGTGCAGTCTGTCACTGTGTGTTTCTGTGCAGTCTGTCACTGTGTGTTTCTGTGCAGTCTGTCACTCTGTTTCTGTGCAGTCTGTCACTGTGTGTTTCTGTGCAGTCTGTCACTCTGTGTTTCTGTGCAGTCTGTCACTCTGTTTCTGTGCAGTCTGTCACTGTGTGTTTCTGTGCAGTCTGTCACTCTGTGTTTCTGTGCAGTCTGTCACTGTGTGTTTCTGTGCAGTCTGTCACTGTGTGTTTCTGTGCAGTCTGTCACTCTGTGTTTCTGTGCAGTCTGTCACTGTGTGTTTCTGTGCAGTCTGTCACTGTGTGTTTCTGTGCAGTCTGTCACTGTGTGTTTCTGTGCAGTCTGTCACTGTGTGTTTCTGTGCAGTCTGTCACTCTGTGTTTCTGTGCAGTCTGTCACTGTGTGTTTCTGTGCAGTCTGTCACTGTGTGTTTCTGTGCAGTCTGTCACTCTGTGTTTCTGTGCAGTCTGTCACTCTGTGTTTCTGTGCAGTCTGTCACTGTGTGCTGAGAAACATGCACATTGATGTAAGAAGTAATTGATTTGTTCTTTGCTTGGCTCTGCGGTGTTGAGATCCGTGCCGAGGTTTGGCAAGATTTGGCATTATTCCCGTCACCAGATCTCATAAATGCTGGACTTGCAGCGGATTGGTCTAGCCCAGGGGTGTCCAATCTTATCCAGGGCTGGCGTGGGTGCAGGTTTTACTTTTAGCCCAGCACTAAGACTAAATCACTGATCAGTCTCCAAACCTGCACCCACACTGGCCCTTTTTGGATAAGACTGGACACCCCTGGACTAGCCTCTGTGTAATGAAATGCAAAGTGTACTACAGTACAGCTGAACACAATACACTGCAGCACTGTACACTACACAACAACACAGTACACTGCTCTACAGTCTAATGTAACACACTACAATACTCTACAGCACTACCAAACAATGTGCTACAATGAAAAAATCGTGTTTTTACAATGAAAGAATTTTGTTCTGATGAATAGAGGCTGCTTTTTTAAAAGTGCTGTCCTCCGCTGAAGTTTGCTGCTGGTTGAGTGTTTCACATTATTATCCGGCTGAAGTGTAATTTGAGCCCGTAAGTCCAGAGGCTGCTGGGAGGTTCCAGAGGATCCCGTCTCGCTGCTCGGGTGAAGAACGGAGGCGTGTGCGGTGTGAGGCGCGTGCAGTGTGTGGTGTGTGAGGTGTGAGGCGTGTGAAGCATGTAGCGTGTGTGGTGTCTGGCGTGTGCAGTGTGAGGCGTGTGAGGTGTCTGGTGTGTGAGGTGTGAGGCGTGTGCAGTGTGAGGCGCGCGCGGTGTCTGGCGTGTGAGGTGTGAGGCGTGTGAAGCATGTAGCGTGTGTGGCGTGTGCGGTGTGAGGCGTGTGCGGTGTGAGGCGTGTGCAGTGTGAGGCGTGTGCAGTGTGAGGCGCGCGCGGTGTCTGGCGTGTGAGGTGTGAGGCGTGTGCAGTGTGAGGCGCGCGCGGTGTCTGGCGTGTGAGGTGTGAGGCGTGTGAAGCATGTAGCGTGTGTGGCGTGTGCGGTGTGAGGCGCGTGCGGTGTCTGGCGTGTGAAGTGTGAGGCGTGTGAAGCATGTAGCGTGTGTGGCGTGTGCGGTGTGAGGCGTGTGCAGTGTGAGGCGCGCGCGGTGTCTGGCGTGTGAGGTGTGAGGCGTGTGAAGCATGTAGCGTGTGTGGCGTGTGCGGTGTGAGGCGTGTGCAGTGTGAGGCGCGCGCGGTGTCTGGCGTGTGAGGTGTGAGGCGTGTGAAGCATGTAGCGTGTGTGGCGTGTGCGGTGTGAGGCGCGTGCGGTGTCTGGCGTGTGAAGTGTGAGGCGCGCGCGGTGTGTGGCGTGTGAAGCATGTAGCGTGTGTGGCGTGTGCGGTGTGAGGCGTGTGCAGTGTGAGGCGTGTGCAGTGTAAGGCGCGTGAGGTGTGAGGCGTGTGAAGCATGTAGCGTGTGTGGCGTGTGCGGGGGGAAGGAGCACGCCTCCGTTCTTTATCCGAGCAGCACGCGTGGTCTCTGATTGGCTGCCAGGGAAACAGGCGCAGATTTCCATGGGGATTCCTGCTGTGATGACGACGGTCACACTGACTAGACTGGGCAGGGGGTGGGGCAGGGATGGGGGGATACAGTTGGTGCTTACACAGATGGGATTTAAACTGAAACCCCAGGGGAGGGAGGCCTAGCGAGCTCCGACACACTGCAGACCAGCGCTCCGCAGCGTCACGGCGATAGGTCACATGACTGTCTGAGCGCCGCAGTGACTCCGCCCGGTCCAGGTATAAACAGCTTAAAGCAGAGTCTGGCCACATCTCATCTCAGAACTGATTGGCTGGATGTGTGCGTATTTAACAGAATGATGGGCGTTTCTACTGGGGCCTTGAACTACGTCCTGCAAAAAGCATCTGATTTAGATTTGAGGAAATGCATCGAAATGGCGCCCTTGGATGTATTACTGAAAATACTATGGGCACTGCCGTTAACAAAGTGAAGGAAACGCACAAGAAAAAGGTCTACACTGTATGACACTGCTCTGCTCGCATTTGAGAAACTAATACAAGCTTTTTTTTTGAAAAACGGTTTCTGTATTTCTGTTTTAAACTATTGTGATTCTCTGAGTTTGAAGGATGAAGGAAACCCGTTTAGTGCTCTGTGACTGCAGGGCTGTGCGAAGGCTGGCTGATTTTAGTGCAGCGTGGTGTTCTCACAGTGCTAGCAGTCTGGCCCCAGGGCTGATGGTGTTTTGTTAGGCGTCCATTTTGTCTGTAAAACATGTCAAAGCTGTGTGCACCCGCCTACCACAGTGGCTCTGCTGAGCCATGACCTTTGTCCTCCTGACACTGCCATGACCCCGCTTCATTTGACAATTCAGCAAGTTCCGTCAGCTCAGAAATATATTTTTTTGGGTGGGGGGGGGGGCGGTTATGGGTGGTATGTGACTGCAATGTCAGTGTCCTGGTTTTTGCATGTTTGAATGTGCCTGAGGTTTGATGTGCTTGCCCAAAAGGTTTAGCATGTCTGTGTGGGGTGAAGTGCCTGCATGGTTTCCAGCACGTTTTCTTTGTATGAATAAAAAGGAGCGGTGTTTAAATGCTGACCCATTACTCTCGCGCCACTTCCAAGAGCTGAGAGCCGCTTGTGTGAGCAGCCCGCTGCTCTCTGAACAGTCCCCCAGCTGTAAGGGGCGTGTCTCCAGGAGGTGGTGTCACACAGAACCACCGGCAGCCAATCACAAGCCTCCTCTGCTGGAGGCCATCGGCAGATGTGTCTAAAGGAGGAAACTGCTCATTCTTGCTGGAGTGTAGTCTGTCTGTGCAATGGTCTAATTGAGAAACTTTTCCCCACAGTCACTACAGCTTTATATATATTTTTTGGAATTCTGACTTGGTGTTCTAGAACTCCACTGCTTTCAGTCACCAGAAGTGACTGTTAGATCAGCATTAGAATGTTCAGATAAATATATGAATAGAATGTTATTATGGTCTAAAACATTCAAGGGTTAAAGCTTTCAGAACTGCCAACAGAGACCAGCATTACAAGTGTAGGGTTCATACAAGTGTGTACATAGTGCACTGTTGTACAGTGAGCCCAAACGTTATTGTCACCCTCGATAAACACGAGGCTGTATAAAATTACACAGGTAATGAGCCATGTTGTAGGCTCAAAGATGGGGTGGCCTGGTCAGATGAGAAAATGATTTCTTTTCCTCACTGACTTTATATAGACGTAGTTTCTCAGATCTTGAAGCACTTTAAAAAGGCGTGCTCTGCAGAGACCAGAACAGTGTTTTGATGGCATACTGGTTTAACGCCAGCGCAGGGCTGGTGCAGGGAATTACGAAAGGCCTGTGTTCCGCTTATCATTGGCTGTGTTCCGCTTATCATAGGCTGTGTTCCGCTTATCATAGGCTGTGTTCCGCTTATCATTGGCTGTGTTCCGCTTATCATTGGCTGTGTTCCGCTTATCATAGGCTGTGTTCCGGTTATCATTGGCTGTGTTCCGCTTATCATAGGCTGTGTTCCGCTTATCATAGGCTGTGTTCCGCTTATCATTGGCTGTGTTCCGCTTATCATTGGCTGTGTTCCGCTTATCATTGGCTGTGTTCCGCTTATCATTGGCTGTGTTCCGCTTATCATTGGCTGTGTTCCGGTTATCATTGGCTGTGTTCCGGTTATCATTGGCTGTGTTCCGGTTATCATTGGCTGTGTTCCTGTTATCATAGGCTGTGCCAGTCCCCCCACCCCCCCGGGCCCAGCAGCACATTCAGATTAAAGAGCCTCCCCCCTCTGTTCTGCAGGTGGGATCGCAGGAGGGATTGAGATATGCATCACCTTCCCCACGGAGTACGTGAAGACCCAGCTGCAGCTGGACGAGAAGGCCAACCCGCCACGCTACAGAGGCATCGGTGTGTGTGTGTGTCCGCCGCGGCGCGTTCAGCCCTCCACAGCACAAATACACACACGCACGCGCACACACACGCACACGCACGCGTGCACACACACGCGCACACACACACACACACACGCACGCACACACGCACACATGCACACACACACACACACACCCGCACACATGCACACACACACGCACACATGCACACACGCGCACACATGCACACACACACACATATGCACGCACGCACGTGCACACACACGCACACACACACGCGCACACACACACGCACCTGCACACATGCACGCACGCGCACGCACACATGCACACACACACACACGCACACATGCACACGCGCACACACACGCGCACACACACACACACACACACGCACATACGCACACACACATGCACACACACACACGCACACACACACGCACGCACGCATACACACACACGCACGGACACACGCTGGTGCCCGGGGAAACCGTGTCCGGGGAAACGAAGCCTTGCACATGCACTTTGAAACCTGGCCGTCTGCCAGTAAACATGTTTGTTTGCGTAAGAGTCGGCACCGTCAGTCCCGGCCAGGCCCTGGACTCCGGACGCTGGGTAATGTGCACTCCTCACTCACGCTCAGGGACGGAGCGTTCTAATGGTGAAATCCACCGCCGTTGCCAGGGGAACGGTATCTGCTCGTTCTTGCGACCCGCGTGGCCCCTCCCACGCACACTCACAAGGCTTGCAGGGCCTTGATTGGCTAATTACAGCAGGACTATGATTGGCTAATTACAGCAGCACTATTACTGGCTAATTACAGGAAGAGTATGATTGGCTAATTACTGTGGCCCCGATTGGATAATTACAGCAGAACCCCCACAGGCCCTGATTGGCTAATTACGAGTTACGAAGCAGAAAATGAGCACTGAACAGAACAAGTCACAGGCACAAAGGGGCAGGTCTTGGGGCCAATGCTAAAGAATGTCATGGTGTTGGATAGAAAGAAGGGTCATAATACAAAACAGTCAAGAGGCCATATATTAGTGTGCTTTAACATGGACTGTATGTTCTGTAATAACGTGCACTGTGCTCGAATAACACTGTGCTGTAATAATTAGGATAACGCTGTCCTGTAATAATATTGTGCTAATAACGCTGTGCTGTAATACTGTGCTAATAACGCTGTGCTGTAGTAACACTGCTGTAATAACGCTGTGCTATAACTGTGCTGTAGCAACACTGTGCTGTAATAACACTGTGCTATAATAACTGTGCTGTAACAACACTGTGCTGTAATAATACTGTGCTAATAATGCTGTGCTGTAATAACGCCGTGCTATAATAACTGTGCTGTAATAACACTGTGCTGTAATAACTGCGCTGTAGCAACACTGTGCTGTAATAATACTGTGCTAATAATGCTGTGCTGTAATAACGCCGTGCTATAATAACTGTGCTGTAATAACACTGTGCTATAACTGTGCTGTAACAACGCTCTTCTCCCTGCAGGGGACTGTGTGAAGCAGACTGTGCAGGGTCATGGTGTGGGTGGGCTGTACAGAGGCCTCAGCTCACTGCTCTATGGCTCCATTCCCAAAGCTGCTGTTCGGTGAGTACCCCCCCCCCCGTCCCGCCCCCCCCCCGTCCCATGACCCTGTCCGTAGCGCTAATGTCACCCTGTCCTGCACCGTTCGTCCTGGTGGCCGAGGCGAGTGGTTTTTGGTGCACGTTGTGAAATGACTTGATGTCCTGTGCGGGTTTGTTATTTATTGAAAGCTGTGGATGTGCGCACGCTTTGTGCCTTTCCCCAGTCCTGTCAGCTCAGAGTCCAGAGGGAGTGATAACCTTCCCACGCTGCCCTGCTCTGCGGGCTCGGGGTGGGGCATCTGTGTGCGACGCACGGACCGTGTTCACGTCCTACGCGTCATACACCAGCAGCAAATGATATGCTGTGCTGCTGGAGCGCTCTGGGACGAGGGCTGGAGGATCATACTCTCCCTTCTCAGGGCAGCAGTTAAAAGCGCTTATAAACGACCGGTGTTCTCCTCACGCGTTAATCACCAGGCTTCTCAGGGAAACCCTGTCATTTCAGCCTGTGCCTGGAGACACACGGCCTGTCACAGCGTGTCAGGAGTCACAGGCAGAGAGGCTGCTATGACTCCAGACACTTCCTGTTTACTTCACGCACTTCCTGTTGGTTGCGTGAGTAAATTCCTGCAGGACCCAATGTGTGAAGTCTGGACTGAGCACACCTGCTCCCGGCTCACCTGCTCACCTGCTCACCTACTCCCGGCTCACCTGATCACCTGCTCTGCCAGTCCTGCCTTTTGGCTCTGAGGCAAACTGAACACAGAACATCCATCCTGCACTCAGCCACACCCCTTAAAGGGGCAGTTCCCCCAAAAATAAAATAGCTACATCTCCACTTACCCACTGTGCTATCTATCCATCCAGATAGTTTTGCTGAGTTTCGTGTTTTATGGATATCTGCTGCAGCGCACCTCAGCGGTGCCAGTGTCTGTGTGGCTCTGTGTCTGTCTGCACAGTCTGGGTGTAAAGAGCCCCTCCAGTTTAACCAGACCAGGTCAAAGCCTAGTATATGGCTGGACCTGACACACGTGATCCGGCCGACCAATGGTGTGACTTCATCACTCACTCGGTCCCAGACATTCGCGTTTGTAGGGCTGGCCCTGCTGTTGCGGTCCAGCCAAAAAATAAAATAAAAACAACACATTTAAAAATTCGTAGACTCATCTCATAATGCTGAACTTGGCTGATACAGACAGTTACGTGCCAGACACCCCTGTGAACCTGATTTTTAAAAATAGCAATGGTCAGGTATAATTTGGTGGAAGGTGGATGCAAATATTTATAAAGTGCCTGCATGAAAAGTGTCTATTTTTTGCCTTTACAACTTTATAGCAATTTGAAAGAGGAGCAAAGTACCTTTTCACGAGTGACCTATAAATATACTTAATCGCACCCTTGCTCTGTTAAAAATAAAAAATACAAAATACCATATAATCTGTAGTTCCTGACTGGACCTTGGGTGCAGTATGCCAGCCTGTGCAGTGCATTATGGGAGCTGTTGCCAGTTCCATACTGTATGCAGCAGGTCTGTTGAGGGGTCTGTACTAACCTTTGCCCGTTCTCCTGCAGGTTTGGCATGTTTGAGTTCCTTAGCAACAAGATGCGGGACGAGTCGGGGAAGCTGGACAGCACGCGGGGGCTGATCTGTGGGCTGGGGGCGGGCGTGGCCGAGGCAGTGGTGGTGGTCTGCCCCATGGAGACCGTGAAGGTGGGTGGGGCTGGGGGCGGGCGTGGCCGAGGCAGTGGTGGTGGTCTGCCCCATGGAGACCGTGAAGGTGGGTGGGGCTGGGGGCGGGCGTGGCCGAGGCAGTGGTGGTGGTCTGCCCCATGGAGACCGTGAAGGTGGGTGGGGCTGGGGGCAGGCGTGGCCGAGGCAGTGGTGGTGGTCTGCCCCATGGAGACCGTGAAGGTTGGGTACTAAAAGCACAAAACAAAACCATAATAATAGTCTTTTTACTAAACTTTAAATAGTACCTAAATGTATCTGTACCCTGCAGTTAAAATTGTGGATGCCACACAGAAGTATAAAACTAGACTAAATATAACAAGGTAAACAACCCATATTAAATAATATGCTAATAGATATTTTGAATGTGTAAATATGAAATGTGTGTGTGAACATATCGCTGTATTTTGTAACACTGTAATTAGTGAACCTGCTGTAATGCCAACCCTTCGCTGGATGGGCACAGCGAGGGCTTAATTAGGGCCTTTCAGCCTGAGCTCCAGCGAGGGCGCGTACTAAAACCATGGAGCCGCCATGGCGTCTTCTGACCCCTCCTCCACCGCTTTGGAAAAAAAAAGCAAAACACATGAAAGGGTTAGGCCCTGCCCACTGCTTTTTGGGAGATGTGTGTTCCATGTGTTAAATCTAAATCGTTCCTGAGGTTCTGGACGAGACCATAAGAAGGCCGTTCATCCTTGCTTTGCGCAGAGAAGGCGGCGAAACTGTCCAGTGACCGGTTTGCGTTCAGAGGGGCAGAGCCTTCTGTGCTCTGCACATGCTCTGTTTGGGTTTTAACTGCTGTTTATTTAAATGTGGAGAAAGCAAGCAGGTTTGCCTGATCTGAAAAGATTCATAAGTAATAATGTGTGCATTCTCCATCTGCAGGTGAAGTTTATCCACGACCAGACCTCTGGGAACCCCAAGTACAGGGGCTTCTTCCACGGAGTGAGAGAGATCGTCAGAACCCAAGGTGAGGAGAGACCCTCTGCCCTCTGGTGGCCGTTGGCAGTAGTACACGTACATGGGAGGATGTACCTCCCAGGTGTGCAGGAGGGAGGATGTGCCTGTGTCTGAGGGTGTGCGGGAGGGAGGATGTGCCTCTCAGGTGTGCGGGAGGGAGGATGTGCCTGTGTCTGAGGGTGTGCGGGAGGGAGGATGTGTGGGGGAGAGAGGATGTGCCTCTCAGGTGTGAGGGAGGGAGGATGTGTGCGGGAGGGAGGATGTGTCTCTCAGGTGTGCGGGAGGGAGGATGTGTCTCTCAGGTGTGCGGGAGAGAGGATGTGTCTCTCAGGTGTGCGGGAGGGAGGATGTGCCTCTCAGGTGTGCGGGAGGGAGGATGTGCCTCTCAGGTGTGAGGGAGGGAGGATGTGCCTCTCAGGTGTGCGGGAGGGAGGATGTGTCTCTCAGGTGTGCGGGAGGGAGGATGTGCCTCTCAGGTGTGCGGGAGGGAGGATGTGTGGGGGAGGGAGGATGTGCCTCTCAGGTGTGCGGGAGGGAGCATGTGTGCGGGAGGGAGGATGTGTCTCTCAGGTGTGCGGGAGGGAGCATGTGTGCGGGAGGGAGGATGTGTCTCTCAAGTGTGCGGGAGGGAGGATGTGTCTCTCAGGTGTGCGGGAGGGAGCATGTGTGCGGGAGAGAGGATGTGTCTCTCAGGTGTGCGGGAGGGAGCATGTGTGCGGGAGAGAGGATGTGTCTCTCAGGTGTGCGGGAGGGAGGATGTGCCTCTCAGGTGTGCGGGAGGGAGGATGTGTGGGGGAGGGAGGATGTGCCTCTCAGGTGTGCGGGAGGGAGGATGTGCCTCTCAGGTGTGCGGGAGGGAGGATGTGCCTCTCAGGTGTGCGGGAGGGAGGATGTGTCTCTCAGGTGTGCGGATGTTGAACGGTGGCTGAATTCTCCCAGGCCTGCGGGGGACGTATCAGGGGCTGACAGCGACGGTGCTGAAGCAGGGCTCCAACCAGGCCATCCGCTTCTTCGTGATGACCTCACTCAGGAACTGGTACAAAGGTCTGTGCGTTTATCTTGTAAAGCTACTACCTCTGTCCTTCATGCAAGAAAAGCACAAATAAAATGGCTGCTGTTGTTTTAAACTCCACCTCCAGGGGATAACCCGAACAAGGCCATTAACCCGCTGATAACAGGGTTGTTCGGGGCCATCGCCGGGGCGGCCAGCGTATTCGGGAACACCCCCCTGGATGTGATTAAGACCCGGATGCAGGTATGACACCCCGGCCAAGGGAAAGCCAAACCTGAAGTGCAACTGGTTAAACTCAGAAATTCCACAGGTCGATATATCAGATAATGTGTTTGATTCCAAATTCCATTGCAGTGAAATCACATATTTTGAAACGCATGTTTTCATTACAGTTGATGAAGGTAGTAAATTTGCCTCGGGGCTATTTCCCTCAGTGTGGGGCATTTAAACTGCGTAATCTCAGCCAATAAGACATTATCCATTATCCTTACAACAGCTTAACAATAAAAAGCATAAGGCAATCAAAGCACGCATTTCAAAATTTCTTTATGCTCTTCATATTAGATGAAGAAATGTCCTCTATTTTAATGTGTTTTTCTTTTTTACACACTGTATTATAAATTAATAAATGGAGCTAAGTTCTAACACAGTAATACATGCATAGTCTTAATGAGAAAATAAAAAAGATGGGGTAGACACGCATTCAATGAGTATTCCATCATTCCATTACTCACACACGTCTAAAATGTGATGCGATTCATTTAGTAAGAGCAAAGGTTACAGTTATGGTTACATTACGGTTATATTTTTTCTAAAGGTGTAAGAATATGCTGGCGAGTACTCTTTCCTGATGAACATTCTCACCTCTAGTTAAAGGTCTGGTGTCTGATCCTGGGTCTATCCTGTTCCCCCCTACAGGGTCTGGAAGCTCACAAATACAAAAGCACCATCGACTGCGCGGTAAAGATCATGAAGCACGAGGGACCAACTGCGTAAGTTACCGTGGAAACCCACACCTCCACTTTCCTCTCTCCCATAATAATAATGACTCATAACCATCTGTGCAGGGCTTCTCTTACATGGCCTGGAAGCACAAACACGACTCACACCACACCTGACTACTGAAACCTTGCTTTGCCCTTCCTGCACCTCTGGGAAAATACAACATAATTTGCCATCGAGTCCTACCAGATGCACTGACTGACCTCTCCTCTGCTTCTCCTCTGCAGATTCTACAAGGGCACAGTGCCACGTTTGGGACGCGTGTGCTTGGACGTGGCCATAGTGTTTATAATCTACGACGAGGTGGTGAAGGTTCTGAACAAGGTCTGGAAGACTGAGTGAGGAGGATGGCTACGTGATTGGCTAAGGCCAGAAAATGACCCTGTGACATCACTCTGGGAATTAAAGGGGTGGGGAAAAAATGTTTGCCAAAGTCACTGGTTTTGTATCCATTAACAGATATTAATGCTTTTTCTATGTGTTAATACGCCTTATTTTAAAATATGACATTTCTATGAATGTGAAATATAGGGGCTTATTTCAGCTGAAATGGACGTTCCGTTTTCCCTTTGCTGACCTCATAAGATGTAAGTAACTCAGTTCTGTAAATTAACTGTTAGTCCTTTTCACAGTCCAGACAGATATTTTGTGCAACTTGGCACCTGACAATAATACCAAAATGTCACGTGAAGTAGGTTTCCTTACTGCACAAAAAGCCCTACATCTATCAACAGTTTCTTGGTAAGCTTCAATTGTTTGCTTGCTACGAGAACACAAATGCCAAAAAAATCTTTTGAAAATTTATTTTTCTTAATTTTTTTTTTTTTGCTGCTGCTGTTTTGACTGCCCATGTGGATGCAAACATTTCCAGTTTTTTCCCCCCAGAACGAATTTATTTACTTTTTGCACTAACATTTTACTTACACAGACACTCTTTGGCTCCCTCCTACCTCAGTACTTCAGAACGCCTTAACACATTAAATACCCCAACACACTGTCGTTCACATGCCTTAACACACTGAATACCCCACAACACAATGCCCTTCACACGCCTTAACACACTGAATACCCCCAACACACTGCCCTTCAGAACGCCTTAACACATTAAATACCCCAACACACTGTCCTTCACACGCCTTAACACATTAAATACCCCAACACAATGTCCTTCAGAACGCCTTAACACATTATATACCCCCAACACAATGTCCTTCAGAACGCCTTAACACATTGTATACCCCAACACAATGTCCTTCACATGCCTTAACACACTAAATATCCCAACACAATGTCCTTCAGAACGCCTTAACACATTATATACCCCAACACAATATCCTTCACATGCCTTAACACATTAAATACCCCCAACACACTATCCTTCACATGCCTTAACACATTAAATACCCCCAACAAAATGTCCTTCACACACATTAACACATTATATACCCCTTCACACGCCTTAACACATTATATACCCCAACACAATGCCCTTCAGAACACCTAACACATTATATACCCCAACACAACGTCCTTCAGAATGCCTTAACACACTGAATACCCCCAACACAATGCCCTTCAGAACACCTAACACATTATATACCCCAACACAACGTCCTTCAGAATGCCTTAACACACTGAATACCCCCAACACAATGCCCTTCGGAACGCCTAACACATTATATACCCCAACACAACGTCCTTCAGAATGCCTTAACACACTGAATACCCCCAACACAATGCCCTTCAGAACACCTAACACATTATATACCCCAACACAATGCCCTTCAGAACACCTAACACATTATATACCCCAACACAACGTCCTTCAGAATGCCTTAACACACTGAATACCCCCAACACAATGCCCTTCAGAACACCTAACACATTATATACCCCAACACAACGTCCTTCAGAATGCCTTAACACACTGAATACCCCCAACACAATGCCCTTCGGAACGCCTAACACATTATATACCCCAACACAACGTCCTTCAGAATGCCTTAACACACTGAATACCCCCAACACAATGCCCTTCAGAACACCTAACACATTATATACCCCAACACAATGCCCTTCAGAACACCTAACACATTATATACCCCAACACAACGTCCTTCAGAACGCCTTAACACACTGAATACCCCCAACACAATGCCCTTCAGAACGCCTAACATATTATATACCCCAACACAATGTACCCCAACGTGCCGATTTAAGCAGCTCAGTTTATTTTGTTCCCCCTCTTCCATTGTGAGCAGGTCAGTGCAGTTGTACTATAACTGCTGTAATGTTCAGCCATTTGATGTTGTGTTTATCATCCATTTAGCCAAATTTCTTTGACTAATATAATACATTCATATTTTAATCAACTTTTCAAAATGGTGTTTAATGTATTTACAGAAATGAATTCTATTGCTATTAAATAATTTGTTTTAGACACTACAGACCAATGAAAATGCTTACTACAGTTTAGTGAAGATGTGAAAGATGCACCTCATAGTGGGCCTGGTCTGTGTTAGTAATCTGCTTTAACTACGAGCTGCTGTGCTCTGCAGTAACTCTACTCATTTTAATAACTGCCTTTGCCTTCAGTGCCTTCAGGTTGGATTCTGTGTGTTTTTATTATCTTGAAAGATGAAAATGATATTTGTAGGGACAAACGGAGGCCATGTCAGAATGTTGTCTTTGCTGGTTGCTGTGGATCTTACCCAGGGCTCCTCCGCCTGCCCGCTGTACCCTCCTCCTGCCCGCTGTACCCTCCGCCTGCCCGCTGTACCCTCCTCCTGCCCGCTGTACCCTCAGCCTGCCCGCTGTACCCTCAGCCTGCCCGCTGTACCCTCCTCCTGCCCGCTGTACCCTCAGCCTGCCCGCTGTACCCTCCTCCTGCCCCCCTGTACCCTCCGTCTGCCCGCTGTACCCTCTGCCTGCCCGCTGTACCCTCCTCCTGCCCCCCTGTACCCTCCGTCTGCCCGCTGTACCCTCTGCATGCCCGCTGTACCCTCTGCCTGCCCGCTGTACCCTCCTCCTGCCCGCTGTACCCTCCGCCTGCCCGCTGTACCCTCCGGCTGCCCGCTGTACCCTCCTCCTGCCCCCCTGTACCCTCCTCCTGCTCCCCTGTGCCCTCCTCCTGCCCGCTGTACCCTCAGCCTCATGAGCAGCTCTATGACAGCATCTCAGTCCTGTTTGACCTGCTCATGAGCGGCTCTCCCTGTTGCTTTTATCCCTGGGACCTCCCCTGCCTAACATCCCTGTGCGACCTTCACGCGCAGACCTCCTGTCGGCCGGCCTGCTGTACTCTGCTCCTCACTGCCTGTCCTGGGGCCGTGTCTCTGGGGCATAAGCTCTGCTCTGTAGATTACAGTATGTCCCAGTGAGCTGGGATTTAGGGAGCAGCGTCATGTGACAGGAGCCAGTCATGTGACACAAGCCATGCTTCAGCCATGGTTCAGATTCACACTAATGGAACACTGGTGATTTTTTTTCCCCCTCTACTTGTTGTGACTAATAATGAAAAGTAATATGCATTTTCCTTCTCAGACAATTTGGCAGGTTCACATTTCACTAAAAGGAAAGCTGCCAGACTGGGACCATTCGTATAGTTTTGGCTGAACGCACTCGTTCCCCTCTGCTTTAGATCTGCTATACTGTCACTGCACCAAAACCCAACTGCTATTAAAGCTGGTCAGAGCCACACCCGTCTAATCTGCAAGTACACGACAAAACAAACTCACTCTTCGCTCTTGCTGAGAATTCCATTTTTTTTATTTTTTAAACAGAATATTGTGAGACAGAACTGGAAAAAAAATGTATGCTTCTTGTAATGTGTTCATATTTTTAAATGAAAACATTTCTATGACTGTGAAATACAGGGGCTTATTTTAGCTGAAACGGATGCAGAAACAGCCAGTATGTCCAGTTTTGTAATGCTAAAACAAACTGGGTTTGTGAAGAAAAAGCACAACGCTTGCATTTACTTGCAGGTCAGAGTTAAGGACAGATATTGCCGTAATTCTGGCTTCTGACACCCATGTGCATGCAGAGTGGTCTGGTTTCCAGGGCAGCCAGTGAATGACCTGATTGGTTAAATTACAGCACTTATCATCACTTATGGCTCCGCCCTAGAACATTAGCATTAAGTGCATAATGTTGCAAATCGTTTGTGCAGTTAGGCATCCCTGTTGTGTGACACTTTAACATTAAAGATGGAAAAAACGCACATGTACACCCCAACCTCGGTACCCTCTGCAACGGAATCGACATTTATATCCACGTACAACCTGAAAGAGAGTCTGTGAAAAACACCACTTTTACGTTGTATGAAGTAAAAAGGAGATGGCATGATGTGCCTGTGTGTATGAACGATATGGGAGTGTGTGTGTGTGACTCTGCAGGTATCATCCTCAGGTGTGGTGCTGTGTCAAATGCAGTGTGCCTTAAGATCATGGTGAATGTCAAAAAGTAAAAAATTCTAACTTTGTTCTTAATCCAATAAATTAAGCTGAAACCCTGATGTAATAAACGCCTACTTCTTGTGAATGGAACATCCATTTGTGAACTGTAAAGATGAAACACCACCACTAGGGGGAGACTTTGCATGAAACACAGATTGTCCTAAAACAAGTGATGGGAGGTTTCACAAACCCCATAATAGGCGGAGCTACAACAAGCTGTTAATCACTGACCTGTCAGATCAAATCTGAAGGCTTAGAAGGTAAGAGCAGTATAAAATCAGGCAGGGTGATAAGAGGCTGTTTTGTGGGCTTTCATTCTAGCCAATCACCTCAGTTTCAGTTTTCTGACAGCTCTATAACTTCACTGGCTCACTCCTGCACTTGAGCTCAGTGAAATCTATAGGGTACTTCTGCAGTCTGTGGCTGGAGCAGCCGCTAATACAAATGTCAGATATGACTGAGCTAATTAAATAACTAAGAGCAGAAGTTGGCACAAAATCCTGAAATGGATCAGTGCTCATTGTGCAACATCTCAACTGCTGCTCAGAGGAGCCGGATGGAAGGGAGGCCAGAGTGCCGTTTAGGCCCAAACCCTCGGGCAGGGGGGGCACTGACACGGGGGCGGTGGACTGCAGAAACAGCTCCTAGTGGCAGTGAAGTCAGAGGATTAAGGATAGAAAATGAATTGGTAGAAAAGGACCACATGCAGCTTGTCTAAGAAACGTACTCGCTCACTCTGTAGGCACCAGACAGGTGTACCTCAAACAGGTACAGAGATGCCCTTCTGCGCTCCACACAGCTGTTATTTGAGCCTAAATGAGTCTGCACATGCTCCTCTGACCTCTCTGACTGACAGGGTGTTGGTGCCCACAGACTGTCGCTCAGATCACAGGTCCTGCCCACCGTAACGTTCAGTCTTCACCTCTGCAGCCCTGTGCATCGCTGTTTGGAGGAGCAGGCGGTTCCCGTTTAACAAGCAGGTGTACCTAATAAAGCGGCCTACGAGCACACATTCAGTATTTCAAATTGAACAACGGCCGTGTCGTTCTAGTACTTGCTACACATGGTAAATATGTTCTGCACAATATTTTAAAATGGAACAAAGTCCTTATTACAAACATTAAATACCTCCCCAGGAAATGCACTTTGCCTGGTGCTTTAGTACCCTAATGGAACAGTGTTGCCCTAAGTTAACAAAATGGGGTGGGGGGGTGAAAGTTAAATAAATTATCATTGATACATAATCAGAGGTCCCAAATAATCCAAGAAATAGGGCAGAATTATTTTTTCAACGTAAAATCAAAATGCGTGCGGTAGAGGGTTATTAAAATGGTTTTCGTATTGCCAAATAATCCATAAAACAACGATTATCAATGTTTTAATTTTATTAGTATTACAATTGATGAAGGAAAATTGTCTATATCATTGGAAATTAAGGGTATCCAGGTAGGGTTGCATCCCAGAAGTTTTTGTTAAGAGCAGATAAGTCAGCTAGACTTTCCCAGCATAAAAGGACAGGCGTTCTTGGGTCTACACTGGGTTCTTATGGTCGGGTGAAAGTAAAACCCTACAGACCCTGTGGGCCACCAGGACCAGGATTGGGGACCCTGACCCTAGTGATGCTATCGGTGGGATTCTTGGTGTGATAATATTTCTACCCAAGTTAACTTCTAACTTCTACCTCTATGCTCCGTACCTTTAAAATATTGCTGTGATTTGCAAAAAATATTGCCTACAACTTGTAGGCAATAAAAACATTAATCTCGTTACTCAAGTCTACTTTAGTGTGCCAACAGCAGCAACTGCTGAGTCCGGGCGCTGGGAGACAGCAGTCGGACTCTAATGATTAATGCACAGCCGGCGAGCCGCCATCGGGCCGGGGGCGGTGCCAACGGTCGGCCCGGCAGCGCTCTGCAGATCAGCACTACCACCAGCCACATCCGCCAACTGCTTCACTTTAACGGGTTCTACCTCGGCTGACCCGTCTGCGAGCGGGCCGCCGTGGGGCCGACCAGCCAATTCGGCGCAGAGACGGCCGTGCGGACGGCAGGTTCCTGATGGTCTCTGTGGGGTCTCTGTGGGGTCCTGGGGGGTCTCTGTGGGGTCTCTGTGGGGTCCTGGCGGGTCTCTGTGGGGTCTCTGTGGGGTCTCTGTGGGGTTCCTGGCGGGGTCCCGGTGGGTTCTCGCGGGGTCTCTGTGGGGTTCTTGGCGGGTTCTCGGAGGGCAGCTGGCTGCATGTTTGCCGGTGTAGCGGTGCTGGCTATTTCCACTGTGCTACCGGCATCCACCCGTTCCCGCTCCAGGTGTCATTTCATGCACCGACTCCCGACCCCTTACTGGCACAACGCGGAGTATGTGACCCGTGCACTTATTCATGTAGCACCTGCGCAAGACATTCTTACCCGTTATTAGCCTGCTGGCTAAACAAGTTATTACAGCACTGCAGGCTGAGTAGTTAGCTAAAGCTAGCTGAACCGGCTTTACCAGACACCCGAACCAGAAACAGATGGATCCAGCCGGAAATTAAGTAGCAGACAAATAGCCCAAAAAGGCATTAAAGCAGGAAGTGATTGATATTAAGGTCCCATTAGGATCATCAGGACGGCTGTGTGGCAGAGTGGCAGGAGCAGTGGAGCCATGGCAAAGATGGCAAACGGCTGTACAAACTGCAGAACTCCATTAGGGCAAAGCAGGTTAGGGGGTAAACAGGAAAGAGGGGTACTGAAGGGCAGGGTAAGGCTGGGGCACACTGGGCTGAATTCTGGTTTGTGGCTGAAGGGGAGACACGTAGATGGGGTGTGTGAGATGTCTATGGTACCAGAGACGGTTCAGCATGTAATAATGTCACGTGGCAAGTTTGTCAATGAAAGAACGACGTCATTTAACAGGACAGTGGAGGGCTGTGGTAGGGTAAGTGATATCAGATACATCTTGGGTGAGGCAGAAGGTTCAAGTAGGAATTATACGGCCGTACTGCAACATCTATTAGAAATGGGTTTGGGCTATAGGATTTACCTACTGGCCTAATCTGCTCCACACTCCAGCACTGTAGGTGGCGGTAATGCACCTTTCATGTATGTTACAAGCCGGCAATAAACACCATTGAAGAAGATGACAGCTCCTGCCAGTGTCCTGGATTTAGCCAGTGCAGTCACACCGGCTGGGTAGAATATGTGGGTGTGAGCACTTGACTGGAATACAGCTTAGTGCATTTATAAGTAAAATACAAATGCCTGATTTCAGAGGGGAATTTTCATTTTATGCTCATTCTATCATAACTGTCTTTGATTTCATGTTTAATGATATAATTCATGCAAAAACTTGAAGCAGACTTTAACGACCATTACCATAATCTCCATTAACATCAATGAAAATGTGCATGTTTCAGAGAACCATAACCACCAAGGCAAGCACGTTGCTCTGCCACAGATGGAACACCTGAATTAGTCTACGGTCACAGTTGCGAAGACTCGTTCGCCACACACTTTAAAGGGTAGCACAATGATGAACAGAATTAGCATAACCATCAAACAGGTTTGTATCAGACTCAAAAACAGGGTACTTGGAGTATTTCCGAAGGCAATTCCGTGTTTCAAAGCAACACTGGGAAATAGAATAATGTGTATCTACATCTTTTTCATAAGCACTCCACTGAATCAATACGGATACTGCACCAGTTGCTATTTAGGGAGGTCAAAGCACCGCGCACACGCCCCTGGGCTGCTGCAACGCAAAATGCAGCACGTCGCACTGCGCAGGTGCACGCCTACTTTCTGCGATTCTATTTATAGAAGCTGACGTCACCATGAAATATCTCTGACCACCCCCCCCCCCCGACCCCCCTCCCCCTGGCCAGAGTGGGGACCACGGAGCGCCGGCGCGACTGCGGCAAAGTGTGAGAGGCAAGAACAGCGCTAGCTTAGCACTGATCAAGGGGAAGCGAGTGGCGGAGAACTGGGGGTTAGCCCACTCAGGACGGTAGCTGCAGCTAGTCTCACTAGCTATTGAGAGGCAAGCGAAATCGAAAGTAATAGAAGTTACAATAAGGGACGTGAAATACAGAATATCATTGGAACTGACAGGCAATTATTAGAACATAATTTTTCTAGGTAGCTAGCGATAGTCACGATTGCATCGATCTGTGCTTGTGATCTTGAAACGTTGCCTTGCATACTCCAGCAATTTAACGTCTTTTTTTGGGTGGAGTGTCGGTGTCAGCTCATTTAGAAGCTAACGTATCTGGCTGGCAAGCATTAAACGTTTGCGCTTCTGCGTTGGGTAGTTGGCTACACCTCGGTGTATGCGTGTTCAGCCGGTTCACAGTGTCCAGTGAGTCAGTCTATAGTCGCTACTATGGTGGACAGGGAGCAGCTCGTGCAGAGAGCCCGTCTGGCGGAGCAGGCTGAACGATACGATGACATGGCCTCTGCGATGAAACTGGTGAGTGTACCATTATGTGACATATGCTAATGATCATGTGTGGGCAGCTAGCAAAACGATAACGTGGGTGAGTCCACACATCACTGCACTGTTCGAACTGACACTCTACACAGTAACGCTTACCAGTAGTATTAGGCTTCCAGCTGGTTAACTTGTACATCCAGTGAAATGCAACGTTGAAAAGGCCGGTTGCCAGTTCGCTTGCCAGTTCGTTAAAAAGCCGTGTCATGCAAGTTCCGGCTACGCTAGCTAACTGTATGCTCCATAGACAGATTGATACCGAGTCATTAGCTTGCTATCGCCATTGTCGATGTACCCTTCCCTCAATAAGCCGCGTTAGCTAGCAAGCGCATAGACAACGGTCTTTGGGTTAAACTCCGGCACAAATTAGTAAACTAAGGTTTGCTGGGTAACGTTAGCTCACTACTAGCTACTGCAAATGCGAACAAAATCAGGTCATTACTAGACTAGCGTTGGGTACCCTACTATAGTCTATTAGGTTTCAAAATTTAGCCGGTATACTTATAGCTAGCTACTAATTAACTGCTCACAAATTTAACAGATTTTTAAAAACATCCTGGAAGCAAGAAAAAATCGTTTAGCATAGCTCTCTAGCTTAACAACCCTTAACGATTTTGCGAGCAGACTGTTCAGTCATGTTTAACCATTTAGAATTATTTTCCCGATAAAAAAATAATGCTGTGTTGTCTCACTGAATGTCATATGGTTAGAGGACAGTATTGCTTACGACCGATTGAAGCTGAACTAGCGTTATCTAGATAACTAGCGCCTACAACATACGTTAGCGCAGCTATTCGTTTAGGTAAATCAGTTGGCGAGCTCAGTACATGACGAGCAGCACTGGTCTTACTAATGTTACCCCTTTTGTGGCCCTAAGCGATATTTTTGACTTCCCCCTCCCTCAGACAGGAGCCAGCCAATCCATGTGTTGGCAGGTTGGCCGGCCGATTTCAAGGTGTAACCTTACTTTATCTAGTCATCTAGCTATTTTTTTTGCCTTCAAGTAAAAACCATGACACAATTCGTAGTTTAAAATAGTTTGTTCACATAGGTATATATGCAGTATTCTGTTGCAGAAGCACCAATCACATCTGATGATGCTTTTACCTTGAGAATTTGCTGAACCACAAACATTTGAGCAGTTACAAGTTCGCATAAATTTCTCATTTAGACTATATTTTAAATTAAAAAAAAAAAAAAACATGACCGTTCAACCGTGTGCACAGCACACTGACGACGAATAACGTCACATCGCTCTTAATGACATTTGGACCTGAGGTGTCCATTCAAGCTAACAAGCTAACGGCTCTTAGCCACATTTAACCATCTACAAGCACTTACTATTCTGACGAAACACACTGTATACATATTAAATGTACATTATCTGCATCTCGTACCTTCATCTGGGCCTCAAGCTTCATTTCGGAGTTTTTTTCCTTCCTTCTCTGCAGTCTCGGGGAAGTTGCACCAGCTGTGTTAGCCACGTAGCTAACGAAAGCTAATTGGTAACACCATCCCTGCCTAACGTTTCCGTATAGTTGCTAACAGTAAAGCTAGCCTTTATTTCACGTACAAAAATTGCGAATGTAGCCTGTGTGTCAATACAACAGAAAACCGAAACGCGAATATGTACTTCAAATAGTTATTGTATAAATAGACTAGCAAGCTCATTTGTAGCCAACGCTCGCGGTCACGTCGATCTCTCGCATTTTCCTTTCTGCCGGATGACCTTACACCAATCATATCTATTAATTGTAGGAAACCAATCATTTTCAATTCGTCTGTAAAATAAACCCAATTAAAAACGTATCAGGAAGTTCTTTTCTTCGTTTAAAAGGTTGAATTGGTTGATTAATGAATCATATATATTCGGAAGCCCCCGAACGATCAGAGGCCTTAATACGGCGCATGATGGACGTCGGAAGGAGCAGGCATTTGTGCCGTTAGTTATACTTGGATATTATCTGGAGGAACCTGCTCAGTGTGGACACAGTGGACAGTGAGAGGTCCTGCCTTTTCGTAGCTCAGAGAGCCATGCTGCAGCTCTTGGGCTCACCCGTGGTGACTGCCCAGAAACGCCATGCCCCTCTCAGGTGTAGATAATTCTGTGGCAGAAGCCGATTTGATTCCTTCTTCCTGCACCTGTTTGTGTATTTCACATCTGGTGCCTCATCAGAAACAGATGACCAATAGCCTACCTGGGGAGATTCTTTGATTAAGCATTCTAAAGCCTGAAAGCATGTTATTACTTTAAAAAAGTATGTTATTGAGCATTTGAGTGTGAGTGCAGGAATGTATAAAAAACAGAAAAGGCTTGTTCAGGCTGATCTGCTGTCATGGGAGAAAACATTGGTTCATATCTGTACAGGTGCACAGGAAATAATTATCCCTCCATTGCTAGTCTTCTGTCGATATCTAGGTGTGGCATGTTATGATGCAAAATGTCCACCCATGATTGGTGTATCGTACAGACCTAATTTTTGGCATGTGCAGAAAGTACTTGTGCTGTGCCAGGGTCTGCATGGACAGCAGGAAGTGTTAGCATAGCATGCTAATGGCAGCGGTAGAGCGCTAGCATAGCATGCTAATGGCAGCGGTGGATCTTTAGCATAGCATGCTATTGGCAGTGGTAGAGCTTTAGCATAGTGTGCTAATGGATGTGGTGGAGATTTAGCATAGCATGCTAATGGCAGCGGTGGAGCGTTAGCATAGTGTGCTAATGGCAGCAATGGAGCGTTAGCATGGTGTGCTAATATCAGCGATGACCAGGCACCTTTCTGCATGTGCGCTGGGCAGCCTGGGTGTGGTCAGACCGGGGTATTCTGGATCAGCGTGTTGCACCAGTGACGCATACTGGGCTGCCCACAGCTCGTTTGGGAGAGTGGAACTTGAGTCCTCAGAGGCAAATCAGTGTCCTTGTGACCTCTGTGCCCACTTGGGTACAAGTATTGCTAAATATAGGCTGCCATTAAGGCCAAAGCCATCCAACGTAGAAGTCTATTAATATTCTACTAAACGGAGAATCCCAAATACAATAATTACGATGATGACGATAAGAATGATAAGCAAATACTACTACTATTGCTGCTACTACTACTTCTAGTACCAATAATATTAATAATAATGATCATTTTCTTTATTACTGAGGAAAGTAATTGCTGTAAATTCGGTTCAGTCTGTTATTCTGCCATCCCATATGACAGTCATAAAACAGGAAACTGGCAATAATTTAAAATGGTTCAAACCCTGGAATGCTTGATTTTGGAAAGGTCCTTGCCCTAAGCGCAGGCCGGTCCAGTCCTGGGCTGTGCCATGTGCCTGCTGTGCCTGAGTCACTAACGGGCACGGGACACAGCTGGCCCTGTCCCGCCAGGCTGTCCCGCGGGGTCAGAATAGCTTTTTTCCAGTAGTTATATCAGTTGTGATTTGAATTATTTAAAAAAAATAAAAGTACAGTATCTTAATCATTACAGTTCTTAACTCATTCTCATTCTGAGTTATTAGTATAAGTATTTCTCATGTAGTTACTGTTGATTTAAATTTCCTGTAAAGTATTGCCTTGGTTACACTATTGCCCATGTGTGGTCATGCCAGTAACGCATGTGTTAACTAGGAGGATTTCCTAGGCCTGGATAAGACAGATGAGGGAATGTGCGGAGATGACTTTTCCCAGAATTCTCTGAGACCTAGCCCCGCCCCATTTTCTGGAGCTGGCCATTACATAATGGGCCTTTAAGGAGGGCATCGTCACTCCTCTGATCCATTTCACGCTGTGAAGGCGACGTTTTTAGAAAGTCCATTTTTAAACGGTGCCTTTCGGCATGCGTCTGTTAGCGCTGTGAATGTGCTTTGGCTGAGTCACCAGCAGGGGAGGCGCTTCAGATGAAAGTATTTAATGAGTACTTATTGCGTTAAAAGAGGGATGACACACTGTGTGGAGAGGAGTCATGTATTTATCAGGCAGTTCCCAACAGCATGTGTGACACACAGGAAATAAATGTTCTCCCAGCCAATAGAAAACATTTCCAGAACGTCGGAGAAGATTCCGAATGTTTCCCATTCCGCTGTGAGAGAGCGTTATGAATTAGGATGGGGTGGATCCCAGAAAAATCTGTAGTTTTTCCAAACAAGCTCTGTTACAATCGTACAAAAACATTCCAGACGTTGTGTACAAACTTACTGGAATGGACGATGGAGAGGACATTTTTAGGATGTTACAAACTAAAGCTTTTATTTAGCAGGTCTGTTTCACGTTGCTAACATTCCTGGTAGTATACACTCCTGACCGTCCACTCTTCAAATCATTCTTTAACTTGAACAACGAAACTAAATAACATTCAGAGCCGTTCCTGTAATGGTCCTTGTGGCATTTAAGATACCGTTCCGGGGGCTTCCAGGAAATGGATCGGATGTCAGTTTCCGAGGAGAACTTCCCTCAGGTTTCCGGGAATGTTCTCACAACCAAACATTGTTAGCCGGGGAAATAATTAGCTTGGCTGCAAAGCTGGAGTACTTCAGGAACCTGATTTTGTTTTTGCTGTGGTCATTAACGTAAGCATTATGCAATACCTTGTCAATCAGGAAACACCTGAAAGGTCAAATCGTTAGCCTGAAGTGAAAATATGGCTTTTTGTCACTCAGCTTTCTTAATTAAGAAGATTAATGCATTCTGCATGTGGAAAGCCATCAGTAATTAAGGATTAAGGATATAATTCCACACATTGTCTATGGAATGGTGGTAATAGGTGACTGAGTTCTGATGTTGTCAGTAGTTCTTTTGGGGTCAGTAGTGAAGTTTTTCCTGTGTCTTTTTGTCATAAGTGCTACCCAGTTCAGATTAAAAACTGAATTTTCTGGAATAAGTTTTAAAAATTAGAAGCTTACTGATTGAGGACTACACATTCAAAATTGACCGCTAAATTAAATGAGTGTTTCACATGGTTCCGTGGACTTGTTTTTTAAACTCTGGAATCTGACAACGTTGAGTCTCGGACGCCACAGCCAGGAGGAGGCAATCTAAAACATGGCTGTTCGCATCGAACAAACATTCTGTCTGTAAACATCCAAACGCAGTCTTATCCACTGACAACATTTCCTGACCTGACTTGCCTTCCTCCGTGTCCCTGCAGGTGACGGAGTTGAACGAGCCGCTGTCCAACGAGGACCGAAACCTGCTGTCGGTGGCCTACAAGAACGTGGTGGGGGCGCGGCGGTCCTCCTGGCGGGTCATCTCCAGCATCGAGCAGAAGACCTCGTCCGACGGCAACGAGAAGAAGCTGGAGATGGTGCGGGCGTACCGCGAGAAGATCGAGAAGGAGCTGGAGTCGGTGTGCCGGGACGTCCTGTCGCTGCTCGACGGCTTCCTGGTGAAGAACTGTGGCGAGGCCCAGTTCGAGAGCAAGGTCTTCTACCTGAAGATGAAGGGCGACTACTACCGCTACCTGGCGGAGGTGGCGGCGGGGGAGAAGAGGGCCGCCGTGGTGGAGTCTTCAGAGGCCTCCTACAAGGAGGCGTTCGAGATCAGCAAGGAGCACATGCAGCCCACCCACCCCATCCGCCTGGGCCTGGCGCTCAACTTCTCCGTCTTCTACTACGAGATCCAGAACGCGCCCGAGCAGGCCTGCCACCTGGCCAAGCAGGCCTTTGATGACGCCATCGCCGAGCTGGACACCCTCAACGAGGACTCCTACAAGGACTCCACGCTGATCATGCAGCTGCTGCGGGACAACCTGACCCTGTGGACCAGCGACCAGCAGGACGACGAGCCTGGGGAGGGCAACAACTGAGCCCCTACGCCCCCCCCCCCCCAATCCTGCCACCTGGTACTAGCTACAATCCCCCCTACCCCCCTGCCCCCAAATACCCTTTCACCCTCCCACCTTCCTCTGTATCCCATTCTCATTCTTTATCTTTCTCTGTTTCTCCCTCTCTCTGTCCTCTGTCTCTCTGTCTCCTAAGGAAAACAAACTCATACGTGCCTCCACCCCTCCTTTCCCCCTCGTCCCACACCCCCCCTACAACCCTTCATATTTATCCTTGCTCCCAGGATTCTTCCTCTCCATCTCCTCCTCCTCCTCCTCCTCCTCCCCTGTGTGAATCATGGTTGTCGTGTGTCCTCCCAAATGTCTTGAAAGGCACCAGACGTACCCCCCCCCCCCCCCCCCGCCTTTGCGTGCACACTGGCTAACCGCGTATTATGTGCGTCTCCTTGTCTGCCGTCCCAGAGCTCGGTGTCTTTGTCGCAAGCAGTTTGTTCTGGAATTTTCCGTAGGCCAAAAGCCTTCTTCTGGCCCAGTAAAACTACAAATGTCCCACAGCACATTCAACCTTTACTGTGGGAAGTGCTTTATTTGGGGGTGGGGCATATTTCAAGTGCTTTGTAGAATATATAAATGTGTACGAAACAAAGAAACTGTGACAGACCATCTTTAGTGTGTCCTGTACAGGGGCTTCACATCCCTTCTGTGTTTAGATGGCAGGTGCCGTGTTCCTCTTCTGTGTGAGTGTGTGAGTGAGTGTGCGCATGTGCGTGTGTGTGTGTGCGTGTATGTGTGCAAGCGTGTGTGTGCATGCTTGCATTTATGTGCCTGTGTGCATGCGTGCATGCGTGTGTGTGCGTGTGTGTAAGCTTATGCATTTGTGTCCATTAGTACCCGTGCCAACTTTCCCAGCAGGCTGATGTTGGCGGTATTGTCGCTGGGCGGTACGAGGAACGCCAAAGGGGGCGGGGGGGGGACGGGGGGGCGGGTGCGGCAAATAAACACTATGATGGTGGAGGCTTAGGGTGCATTGCAGAGGTTGCATAGAGCTACAAACCACATAAAAACCATCAAGCAGCTGCCATTACATGTGAAATGCAAATATGCAGATACTGTATTAAAAACACGCGTGTTTGAAATTCCCTGCCCTGCCACCACCCCCGCCCCACCTCTGCCTCGCCCCCGCACCCCCCACTTGCAAACAAGTCACGGCAGAAACAAAAGCATTATAGGGTGACCCCGCCCCCCCCCCCCCCCAATGCCCCACCCCAAGCGTTTCTCTGTTCCCTGTTGTTGTGTTTTAGTGCTGCAGAAATAAATTCTCTCCAAGCGTTCAGACCATGGCACAACCTTCTGAGTACGGCAGTGAATTTGGAGCTTGAACACGCCTTGCAAAGCATCAATGCAGACAAATCTGCTTTGTAGAACACACCCCTGATCCACTCCCCCCCCCCCCCCCACACCCCCCCCCATTGCTGCACAGACAGGGTTTGGGATGCTGAACCCGTCCGAGCCGTTAGCGTGGTCGGTACTGCTGGTGTTGGGGTTTGACGGTGAAATCGCTGGTGGGTAGTGGCTGTTTGAAGGCTCTGAGTTAATGGAGGCCGTCCTCGCCTTGCTGTCAATCGAGCGGCTGCACCACGCACGTTCCACAGCCGCTACGCAGCCGTGAGTCCACCGCCCTGTCACCTGACCGCCCTGTCACCTGACCGTCCTGTCACCTGACCGTCCTGTCCGCCCTGTCACCTGACCGTCCTGTCCGCCCTGTCACCTGACCGTCCTGTCTGCCCTGTCACCTGACCGTCCTGTCACCTGACCGTCCTGTCCGCCCTGTCACCTGACCGTCCTGTCCACCCTGTCACCTGACTGACATGAACTCATCTGACATCGGGACTGTCATTGTGACCGTTTGAGTATTAAAGGGGAGTTCAGTCAGTCCTTAATGTGGAGGGTAGAATGTGCATGCAAAACAATGCAACAACAAAAAAAAAGCTGTAAGAGCGTGTAAAAGAATTAAAGACGCATTTGTGTGTTATCAGACTGCTCACCTGACCCCTAGACTTTCCAGATAGTCGGTTCATTTCTCCCACAAAACACTAAGTATATATAATATAATAAAATATAAATGTGAAGTCAGATTCATTTTGACTCGACTGTCCTAAAACATGTCAGCAACTACCAGTTTCTCAAAAATGAAACATTGTTAAATAAGATGAAAAACCTTCTCAGAGGCATATGTATCTCTTTCATGATGTAACTCTATACAACTGTTGACCTTCAATGCATTTTCAAGGTCACATTATTGCTATGTGGTGCCTGGAGTTCTGTCTGATATATTACTGTATATCCCTAAGCATTTGATTGAGTTAATACAAAAGGTGACTTCAAATACACACTCACACACAGACACTTTCACTCACATGCTCACACACACACACACACACACACACTCTCACTCACATGCTCACACACACAGACACTCTCCCTCACATGCTCACATACACTCAAACACACACACACACACACACACACACACACTCTCACTCACATGCTCACACACACAGACACTCTCCCTCACATGCTCACATACACTCAAACACACACACACACACACACACTTTCTCTCTCTCTCTCACGCACATGCGCACACACACTCACAGAGTTTAAATAAGAAGGGATCTCAACCAGCTTTCAAGAAAATCTGTGGAGTTCATGTTCATGGATGTTTGAGTCACTGATTTCACAAAGAATTGCCCAAATTTGTTCTGTTTTGCCAAGTGTTTAGCTGATATTGAAGTATTGAGGTACACAAATAATAAATCAAAACATTTGACTGAAAATATTTTGATTTAGCTTTTAATTAAATATTTAATTGGTTATTATTTTCCTACGTTATTTATTTATTTTAATTTTTTAACCATTGGCTAACTGATTGGTTGCTTGCAGTGTTCCTCTTTGCCAGACTGTACTAGGCTTTGCTGTCATTGACAGAAGGGGTGCCCAGCTTATGGCAGAATGGAAATGTTCTGGATGAAACGTGCTGAAATAAAGGTTGCTGTATGGTCTACGGTTCTGACTGTATGTTTTCTGTTACTCGTCAGTATGAAAGATCACTGTGCTTTAAGTCACTGCAACAGGGTCGCAAAGCTTTAGAGAAAAGGGTGTTTTATCTTTCTTACACGTTACATACTCGAAGTAAAAACGTTGCCGTTTCTAAATTTCATAACTGAAAAACCTTCCTCTTTCTTTTTGCCGTTGGCAGACGGAACACAGCAAGCGGCAGGCGTATGTTCGCACATAAATGTGTTTTACTTCTACAGTATCAGTCACTGGTAAATCGGACAAAGATTTTTTTGACTATGGTATTCTGAATGTGAAGCAGCTTTTTAAAATGTATCCCTTGCTTAGTTTTCCTTTACTCCTGCCCAAAAAGTCCCCCAAAAACTGCAGTGAAAGTCATGGTACAGAGATTTAGGTTCTTTGGGTGGTTAAGGCCTCAAATGTTGTAATAACAGAAATGCCCCCCCCCATAAGCTTCATCACAAATCCACTGAAAAAAAGTGGTGCAAATGCACTGTCGGGTACTTGCAAATGCATCTCCAAACAAACGGCACGCTCATAAGAAATAGGATTATCAAATATAATGATTGGAATTGTGATGGCCTCTGGGCCATAGCCTGGCCTATGTGGGTGTGTGTCTCTCTCTTTGCTCGTTTGGGAGTGGCTTTCTTGCTCTCTCTCTCCTAGCCTTGCCCCTCCCATTTTGAATTGTGTTTGCCCTTGCCTAACTCTCCTCCCCTCTCATTAGCAGATTGGCTTCACCTGGAGAGGAGGCCATAAGGCATGGCTTCATTTTTCCCACAGATACAATTTCATATTTCCTGTGTCCTCCATTTGATGTTGTCAAAGAGTTTAAAAAACAGAAATGATTTTTAACAGCATTGTGTTACATTTTAAACATCTGCGGGACATATACCGCTACGACAGGAGTCACAGTCAGACGTGTTCAATGCTAAGCACTCAACAGTCCCTGTTACAGCACTTCACCTCTGTTCTGGAGCTACACGAATGGCTTATTAAACCATATAGCCCACTATGGTCAAAATATTTGACTATTTTTGCACGTGTGTGGCATTTACTTAATTTATTCCTGAAATGTCCTGAAAATGTGAATTTAAGGGTCAGTGATTTCCTGAGTGTCAGCTGTAAATGCGGAAGCATCTGGCGTAGAAGGGAAATGAATCTGAGAGGACAAGCCTGTTACTGCTACTCACAGTCTGCAGGCCTGGCATGGGATCTACAGGATCTGAAACAAAGGAGAAAAAGAGTTAATATCACTTTGAGGACATGGAGGGCATACACCTGCACTCGCGTGTCATGATCAAAGTGATGATGTCAGATGTCCATTAGGGGATGTGATTGGCTTGGAAGCAGCAGGCTGTTGCAATGATCAATCCTCCTCCATCTTGGGACAGCAGTTAAATATCCCATCTCCCTTGGTTACGATGACCCTATTGCCCAATCCCCTGCTATCCTGCTCTCACTCTTTGGCACATTATTGGTCTGGAAATCGTTGCCATGGTGCCTAACTTTACCCCCGAGGGAGCTGTTACCTTGGCGATGGGGGATGATATCAAAGGAAACAGTTGCTATAGAGACGGGTGTGAAGAAAAGCAAATTGAGAGTGTGAGTGCTGAGAGATGGGGAAGGGAGGAGGCTGCAGACTGAAAGAGAGAAGAGAAGACTGGCAGGAACAGTGGAGGAAGAAGAGAGAGGCAGAAGGAAGAAAGAGATGGAGGAAGGAGAGGTGACTCAGCAGAACGGTCTGGACTCCTGGTTCATAAATCCTGGCCTTGGAGGACCAGCTGAATCTGAATTTTAAGGTGAAAACAGAAACCAGCCACGCCCTGAGGTTCTCTGGGATCAGAAGTACTCGCAAAACAGTGGAGCTATTGACTCATATTGCAGTGTGTAATTAGTGTGTCTGTGTGTGTGTGTATGTGTGTGTGTTTGCGTGCGTGTGTGTGTGTGCGCGTGTGTGTGAGTGTTTGTGTGTGTGCGTGCACACATTCTCTCTTCAACAAGAAGAATAATAGTTGCAATACAGCTCAATATTAACTAAATAAATCAAACAAAATGAAAATGATGCTTTATTCTTGGGAACAGGCTGAACTGTTAAAAGCATACTGTGGGTTCTATACAAACTCTGTATATCCATTCTTTGTCATTGTTCTTTTAAACCACACTGAGTTCTCATCAGTTAGCTTTGTGTACTGCCGGCGTTCCATAACTCAACAGCTAATAAAGTTTGTTCAAAACCCCACATGACTAAAGCACAAGCTTTTTGTGTTTTGTGTTTGAGGAGATAAAAAGCATTTGTGCAACACCGACAATATACAGCTTGTTTCAAAGCTGTACGGCAGGGTGGCCGATAAGGTTGGTGTGTCTGCCAAATGAGTGAATTAGCTGAATACTCTCATGATGTCTCACCTGTAGATTTCTGTTTCCAAATCAATCACCCATTGTTTCCCATTCTTTGACTACCACCAAACAGAAAAATGCGTATAATCGTTTAATTAAGGATCCCTGAGTACATGTTTGTGTGTGAAGTGTGTGTGAGTGTATGTGAGTGAGTGTGAGCGTGTGTGTGTGAGTGTGAGCGTGTGTGTGTGTGAAGTGTGTGTGAGAGTATGTGAGTGTGTATGTGTGTCTGTGTGAGTGTGTGCGTGTGTGTGTTTGTATGAGTGTGAGAGTGTGTGTGTGTGTGTGAAGTGTGTGTGAGTGTGAGCGTGTGAGCGTGTTTGTGTGTCTGTGTGTGTGAGTGTGTGTGCGTGTGTGTGAAGTGTGTGTGAGTGTATGTGAGTGAGTGTGAGCGTGTGTGTGTGTGAAGTGTGTGTGAGAGTATGTGAGTGTGTGTGAGCGTGTGTGTGTGAGTGTGAGCGTGTGTGTGTGTGAAGTGTGTGTGAGAGTATGTGAGTGTGTATGTGTGTCTGTGTGAGTGTGTGCGTGTGTGTGTTTGTATGAGTGTGAGAGTGTGTGTGTGTGTGTGAAGTGTGTGTGAGTGTGAGCGTGTGAGCGTGTTTGTGTGTCTGTGTGAGTGTGAGTGTGAGTGTGCGTGTGTGTGAAGTGTGTGTGAGTGTATGTGAGTGAGTGTGAGCGTGTGTGTGTGTGAAGTGTGTGTGAGAGTATGTGAGTGTGTGTGAGCGTGTGTGTGTGTGAAGTGTGTGTGAGAGTATGTGAGTGTGTATGTGTGTCTGTGTGAGTGTGTGCGTGTGTATGTTTGTATGAGTGTGAGAGTGTGTGTGTGTGTGTGAAGTGTGTGTGAGTGTGAGCGTGTGAGCGTGTTTGTGTGTCTGTGTGTGTGAGTGTGTGTGCGTGTGTGTGAAGTGTGTGTGAGTGTATGTGAGTGAGTGTGAGCGTGTGTGTGTGTGAAGTGTGTGTGAGAGTATGTGAGTGTGTGTGAGCGTGTGTGTGTGAGTGTGAGCGTGTGTGTGTGTGAAGTGTGTGTGAGAGTATGTGAGTGTGTATGTGTGTCTGTGTGAGTGTGTGCGTGTGTGTGTTTGTATGAGTGTGAGAGTGTGTGTGTGTGTGTGAAGTGTGTGTGAGTGTGAGCGTGTGAGCGTGTTTGTGTGTCTGTGTGAGTGTGAGTGTGAGTGTGCGTGTGTGTGAAGTGTGTGTGAGTGTATGTGAGTGAGTGTGAGCGTGTGTGTGTGTGAAGTGTGTGTGAGAGTATGTGAGTGTGTGTGAGCGTGTGTGTGTGTGAAGTGTGTGTGAGAGTATGTGAGTGTGTATGTGTGTCTGTGTGAGTGTGTGCGTGTGTATGTTTGTATGAGTGTGAGAGTGTGTGTGTGTGTGTGTGTGAAGTGTGTGTGAGTGTGAGCGTGTGAGCATGTTTGTGTGTCTGTGTCTGTGTGAGTGTGAGTGTGAGTGTGCGTGTGTGTGAAGTGTTCAGTGCCCCAGCTGTTGCAATATGACGCTGACTTCAACCTCTCCCCCCCCCCCCCCCCCCCCACAATCACTGCAGAGTAACTCTGGAGCTGAGAAATTAATCTATTCTTAAGCCATGACCAAGCACTCCTTCACACGCTGTCCCTGTTCTCAGAAGAGCGATATGAGCCGCACATACCAAGGAAACCAGCGCAACATAGAGGTGGTCTTACCATAGATATTACTGAGCAACTAGATTATGCGCTCCAAAATATCTTCAGTCCTATAGGAAGCTCTGGTTCCTAACAGTGGTTCCACGCACTTCTGAACATCTTTTAAAACCGTACTGCAGTTAGTGAAGCCCCATAGTGAATTTTTACAACACACGAAATTGGACTGTTTAAAAACCAATGGAAGACAAACAGAACTTTCAGTGTCAGGAATAAAGTGGTCCTGTGGTCATTCTAATCTGTAATTATATGCGCGATAAAATTTACAAACTTACAAGGAAAGGTGTTCCTCCGACTCCACTGAATGCCAGTTTCACCTCAGTTTGCGGTGTCAAACCGAGCAGCTGCTGACGCCAAG
>CM077297.1:580000-602500 GCA_039654925.1 Anguilla pacifica
AGCCTGTTGATTATATGTTCCATACCAAGCTACTGCAAACATTGGCCATGCCAATAAATGTTTTATGGTTCTGTTCCTGTGTTTGAAGAGAATTGACTAAAAGCAGTGAAATGCCTCTCCCTGTCCTGCGAGAGGGTTTGGACTCTGAGATGTTGTCCTCAGGAGACACAGTCAGGACTTCCTGTTTCCTTCTGTATGTTTCTGTTATTTTGAATTCTTCTCACTGTCAGCGGCCAGCTGACCTCACCAAATCCCACGTCTTCACTGCACGGCCTGCTGGGAAATCACAGAATCCTGCGTCTTCACTGCATGGCATGCTGGGAAATAACAGAATCCTGCATCTTCACTGCACGGCCTGCTGGGAAATCGCCGAATCCTGCGTCTTCACTGCATGGCATGCTGGGAAATAACAGAATCCTGCATCTTCACTGCATGGCATGCTGGGAAGTAACAGAATCCTGCATCTTCACTGCACGGCATGCTGGGAAATCACAGAATTCTGCGTCTTCACTGCACGGCCTGTTGGGAAATCACCGAATCCTGCGTCTTCATTGCACGGCCTGCTGGGAAATCACCGAATCCTGCGTCTTCACTGCATGGCATGCTGGGAAATAACAGAATCCTGCATCTTCACTGCACGGCCTGCTGGGAAATCGCCGAATCCTGCGTCTTCACTGCATGGCATGCTGGGAAATAACAGAATCCTGCATCTTCACTGCATGGCATGCTGGGAAATAACAGAATCCTGCATCTTCACTGCACGGCATGCTGGGAAATCACAGAATTCTGCATCTTCACTGCACTGCCTGCTGGGAAATCACAGAATCTCGAGTCTTCATTGCACGGCCTATTGGGAAATCACAGAATCCCTCATCTTTGCCACATGGCCTGCTGGGAAATCACAGAATCCCGCGTCTTCACTGCATGCATGCTGGGAAATCACCGCTGGGAGTAAAGGAGGTCTAATCCTGCTGTGTGGCTCAACACAAGGGTGACACTGAACTTTTTTATTCTTGTGTGGCTGAGTAAGAAGCAGCTGAAGGCAGCAGACTGATTCAGCTGGGGTCTGAGGGGCCGCAGTAGCCTTGCACACACCAATGGGAGCACAGACCCAGCCTGGACCTCGCCCTGAATAGAACCTCTGATTAATACCTCTCATGCTCTTAGAAGTAGACTTACATTTATGTGCTGATCTGAGGTCATGACATGATATAAATAGATATGAATTGCATTAGTTATACGCCACATATATTTATGACTTTCAGCAGTGGCATTTATACATATCCTGCCATGATATATACTTAAGATTTCATGCAAAAATGTTTGTCATTTGTCATAGCTAAGTGACTGAGTAACCTGAGTTTTCCTGTTAAAAGTGGAACAGCTAGCCTTTGATACACACCAACATTTTGCCATATTGATAAGTGAAGAAAAGAAGGGATAAGGAAAGATCAAAACCTGTTTGTACCTTTCAAATCTAACAGCCAGTTTTACAGGTCAGACCTTGAAACAAATATATCATTTTAAAACAAACACTAACATTACAAATAAAATGGGTCAGTGCGACTCATTTATCATTTAGGGCTTTTGTACCATGAGAAATGCCACTGACAAAATCACAACCCTTTTCTGCAAATGTTATCTACTAACTAAACAGGATGAGAGCTCTGCGTTTAGTGTACATTTTTGATTGACCAATGCAGTTTGTACACTGAAGGCTATTTTAGGCATTTACAGAAGGTTCTATACCTGGTACCTGCCAGTGTGAAGCTGGTCACCCCCCATCTCATCACCCGCTCACCCCCCCATCTCATCACCCAGTCACCCCCCCATCTCATCACCCAGTCACCCCCCTATCTCATCACCCAGTCACCCCCCCATCTCATCACCTGCTCACCCCCCCATCTCATCACCCGCTCACCCCCCCATCTCATCACCCGCTCACCCCCCCATCTCATCACCCAGTCACCCCCCATCTCATCACCCGCTCACCCGCCCATCTCATCACCCATGTGTGTGTGTGTGTGTGCCTGCACTGAGAATGTTTTTTTTTTTTCTACCCCAGATGGCAGATTGGTGCATTTGCACATACCACTCAGAATATAAACTATAATAATGGTACAAATAAAATATATGTAATAATATAATATAATGTAGACAATATGTCTTATGGCCTAAATAAAATAAGGAACTTCAATGTTTGATTAAAAATAAAAATTCAAACAAAAATACCTCCTATTTGAAAATGTGCAAAACTGAACTGAAATTGAAAAGTTCTGACAATGCATGAGAAATAGATGCCTACAATTTCCCAGAATGCCTTGCCCCCTCACTGAGCACCACGAGTATAGTCAGCATTGTACATTTCATTCAAACTAAACTAAGAAACAGAAAAAACATTCAGGTCCCATTGTCGTATTTCCCACTCGTCGTATGGAAACACAGCCTTTCTTTTCCTCTTCATTTCCAAAATGAATCGTGAAAAGTGTCGACACTTCTGCATTCTACCCGATACGAATACTGAGCATAACACTGTGTTGGTGACTCAGGTGTCAAAAATACAGATTTCCTGATAAAAATTTAATAAGTAATATATTATCACAAATTCTGTGATTCCAGTAAGTCACTTAGGTAACACATTGACCATTGTTGCTTTGTTTAAAGACATACAGGTTTCTATGAAGTGATTTTCCCTGGCTAGCATCATGGTTAAAGAGACCCCACAAAGCAAAGTTTTCTCTGTTAAATCTACTCAATCCGTGTTTATATGAGTCCAGTAGGAACCATGTGTACTCTATTAAGAGTTAAATGTGGAATATCAGAGTTGATGTTACACCAAGCTTTTTTTCTGTGCGGGAACTTTGAAGGAAAGGTGACTGTTGGGGGGTGCTGACCAGGAGCTTTCCTGAAAAAGACAGTTCGATTGGCTGATGTTTCATGAGCAAAACAAAACTACAACTCCCAGATGTGATAGTGAGCATGCAGTTTAGCGAAATAAATGAGTTTTCTGAGGGCAGCTGTACATATCTGTCTCTTGTGCAAGGCTGCTCAACCCTGTTCCTGCAGATCTACCGTCCAACAGGTTCCCATTTCAACCCTAATCTGGCACACCTGACTCAACTAATTAGCAGCTCAGCGAAATCTACATCTGTTGAATGAGGAGTGCTTTGTTAGGGCTGGAGTGAAAACCTACAGGATGGTGGATCTCCAGGAGCAGGGTTGGGCAGCCCTGCTCTACTAAGTGCTTACAGAGATGTAGCTGCTTTTCTGGTGGCTTGTGCCTTCCCAGGCGTTCGGTTTGGAATAATGACCTTCATGACTGATTTAAAGAGTTCCTCTGGAAAATCCTGCTCATGCATCAATGCAAACTAGCCAGACAACCAGAGAATAAATGAGGCTATTCTTAGTCTCCCCACACCAATTCTAACCCAGATAACTTCAAACCTATATTCAGGAACCCACTCAGTATGTTGATCTTTGCCTGTCCTCCACCTGAGCTCTTATCTGATAAGGCCCTTGTATAATTTAAAGCAAATATATGTGCCCTCTTTTCATTTTCCTTTAAAAATCTTTGAAGTAATGGTACTTCCATTTTTCACGATTTGAGTGGGAATTGCAGTCTGAATGTTTTTCACAGGTTCTTTTACGGTAACACATTTCTTTCCTGAGAAGAGTTCCTGGTGGGTTGATCATTAATGAGTGTGGAGTTTACCTTAGCACACATTCATCGACATATACACACGCGCACACACACACACACACACACACTCACCTATATGCATACTGACCAGGAGCGATTCCTCCTTTTCTAACACACGCTCCAGTGCATACTCTCAAACACACATCTGCGTGTGTATGGTGCTCCTGCCCTAAACCACACAGGGGTCCAGCTTCTGCTCCAGTACTCTGCACAGCAGGGGTGAACGATACCACAGTCCTTCTCCTCACTGGAACACACTAGCACAGAAAATGGAACGGGATTACTTTGGGTTCTCCTGGGTCAGGAGCGCAGAGAACATCAGCTCCACCAACGCCATCAACAACCCGGCCGACATCTCCGTCATAGTCATCTACTTTCTGGTGGTCCTGGCCGTTGGGATATGGGTGAGTCTGAATCTCCTGAAGTGTCAGTGTGCGACTCCCCTGTGATAAGCAAAAGATTTTCCAGGCTTGGGAATAGTTAACCTTGATTTAGTTTACAGAATGTCAGGTTTGTAGTTGCCTCAATGAAAAAAAAAAAAAAAAAAAAAAAAAAAAGGTCAGGTGAACTGTCATTGGTCACAATGGTTTCCATTGGTGGAAATATGCTGTTGATATCACTGCTATCACTGAGGTATACATAGATGTATGTGTTTATAAGCAAGTGATAATCATCTTAGATGATTTTTATTTGTTTAAATTTTTCAAAATTTCTCAACTTCTTTATGTATTGTCCCCTTTATTTGTCTGATGAAACTCAGAAACACGCCGGTTTTAAACACAACTTCTTTCTTCCACTGGAAAAAAAAACTTTTTTCCTTTGCTGATACTGTTGTACTGTTCCTTGCACTTTGATCATTCAGTGAAGTAGCATCAGAGTCCCTTACTTTTATTCACAATTTAATCTCAAAACCAGAACATTCCAGTGCTCAGAACACTGTTATTTTCCAGTGTAAATGATTGTTCTCACTTATGTCTGATTTGTTGTTACACATACTGATAGCAGCAGAAGCGTATGGTCAGGGTGCGACTCTTCTACAGCTAACGTCACACTGCGGAGGAACATAAATGAGGCATTTCTCTAAACCATGGTAACGAAACTACCATGACACAACATCCCATGATGCTTTTCCAGTGATGACCCAAAGCAAGATGTTAAGCATTAAATGAACTATTATGAGGTAGTTTTTTCCACTGTAATGCAGTACATTTAATCCCCTACAGACTCATGTAACCTGCATTAAGAGTGTGAGGTTAAATAACACTGTACTGATCCACTGCAACTGCTGAGCTGGCTCCTCCTCTTCTGTCTTTGACAGGCAATGCTGAGCACCAATCGTGGGACAGTGGGAGGGTTCTTCCTGGCAGGACGCAGTATGGTGTGGTGGCCGGTGAGTGAGTGTGGTTCTAAAGAGGGGATGGAGAATCGCAAGCTTTGCACCCTAAATCTCAAACAGACAATACACCCAAATGCTCAGCAAGCATTACACCTGAAGCTAAATTAGGCAATACACCTCAATCTGAAGCAGGCATTACACTGGAAGCTACTGTAAATCAGGCATTACACCTGAACATCAAACAGGTATTAAATCAGAATCTTAATTGACATAATTGGACAGAGAGCGAGAAAGAGACAGATAAACAGACAGAGAGAGAGAGAGAGAGAGAGAGAGAGAGAGAGAGAGAGCAGCTGTAAACCAAATGACAGCAGAACCAGTAAAAACAATAAAACATTTGGGAGTGGGAGATGTAACCGAGGGTGGACATCACAGCACTGTGCCATCGTTCCTCTGTAGAGCTGCCTCATTTGCAGAATTCCTTCACAACATCCGAAAAGATGAGAGATTCAAGTTCTCAAACCCTGCTACTTTCAAACAGCCATTCCTGTACACTGCAAAAAAATAAAAATAAATCTTTTGAAGTAATATTAACACTATTATTAACTGTAATATTATCAAATATTAACAGTAATATTAAAACTAACATGAACTAATGTTAACAGGAACAATACCCTGTGATGATGTCATTAAGCTTACTGTGCTCATGTGATCTGCACTGACCAATGGCTGATGTGCCCTGTCTCTGGCATCCTGCAGATTGGCGCCTCTCTCTTCGCCAGTAACATCGGCAGCGGCCATTTTGTGGGCCTGGCAGGGACGGGAGCAGCTGCTGGCATCGCCATTGGCGGGTTCGAGTGGAACGTGAGTCATGGAATGAATGCTATTCGCATATTATTAGGATTATGATTATACAGTAATAATAATAATAATAATAATAATAGTATTTTGAGTATACTACTACTACTACTGTACTACTAATAATAATAAAAACAATACTTTTAAAACTGCAATTATAATTTAAATTGAGTAGCAGTAGTGGTGAAGTCATAATAGCTGTTATAATAGTGATAATATTAATCTTCATGGAGTCACTGTAGCCTTGGTGGGGACGTGCTGTACTCCAGTGTGAGTAAATCTTACGGGGGTGATGGGTGTGTTTCAGGCCCTGGTGGTGGTGGTCATCCTCGGGTGGCTCTTCGTGCCTATCTACATCAAAGCTGGGGTAAGCGTGTGTCTATATCTGTATCCCTGTCTTTTATCTGTTATCTGTATTTGTATTTCTGTCCATTTCTGTTTTATGTACTTGTATCTGTAGTTGTTATTTGTACTCAGGCTATATCTGTATCTGTTATCTGTTATTAGTTCTGTTACCTGTAGCTGTTGTTTCCTGTGTGTGTATACGGTGTGTGTGTGTCCTGTGAAACATGCCTGTGTGTGTATACAGTGTGTGTGCTCTGTGAAACATACCTGTGTGTGTTTCCTCTCTGGGTGATGCACCTGTGTTTTATCTGTTTTTTTGTCTGTCAACACCTGTGTTACGGTTGCTCTCAAACCCCCGCAAACATAACGAAGCCAATACCCAGGCTTCCCAAAAACAACCAATAACTCTAGTTAATTACACCTAAGGAATACTAAAATAGCTGCACAAGACAAGCTAAAATCAAGACCCGGCCGTGGTCGAGAGGTGAGGAGAAAAAGCTCCCATCTCTCAGAGAAGCTGACTCCATGCTTCTTAAAAGGGCACCGCCACAGGTGATTGAGAGCCCTTTTTGCTCTCAATTAGCTGTAACGAGACAAACACGTATCCAAACAGCCAGCGCCCCCACCTGAGGTGGAGGGACGTAACAACCTGTATCTGTTTCCCAACACTCTGTGTTATCGGTAACTGTACCAGAGTCTGTATGTGTTTCTGAACGCAGTTTGTGGAGTCCGTGTTAATGCCCTACGCTGAACACTGCCCAGGTCGTGGCTCTCTTACTGAACACAGTTTGTGGAGTCCGTGTTAATGCCCTGTGCTGAACACTGCCCAGGTCATGACTCTCTTACTGAACGCAGTTTGTGGAGTCCGTGTTAATGCCCTGTGCTGAACACTGCCCAGGTTGTGACGATGCCAGAGTACCTGAAGAAGCGGTTTGGGGGCCAGCGCATACGGATCTACCTGTCTGTGCTGTCTCTGCTGCTCTACGTCTTCACCAAGATCTCTGTGAGTGCAGCGCTGGGCACTGGTAACCAGGGAGGGGGCCAAACACATCAGGGTTGAATAGAGAGAAGTCAGACGAAGACTCTTCATTTAAAGCTTAACATTCGGAGACATGCTCACCGGACTGGCCAGTAGGCGGCGCTTGTGGGTGATGGGACATTGTCATCCCAGGCAGATGAAACAGACCCAGCTGTGCCCCCCCTTGCACGGCTGCAGATCAGAGTTTGGCTCTGTCACAGAATCGATACCAGGCTGTGGGGCCCAACCACACTGTAGAACAGCGCCTTAACAGTGCCACCCAAGTCCTTACATTCTGGAGCTGCACCACTCAGCAGTTTACAGTCATAAACCAGAATTTATGGGCATAACAGCTTTAGCACCTTAGGCAACATTGACAAACATTAAAGCAACCAGCAAAGAAAACACAACACACTTCCAATTAGATTTAAAACATGTGATTCCATCAAGCCTACTATAAAACTTGATAACAAATACTTTAAAATAAAAAAAAAGAATTCCAGAAACATGTTTTATTTAATATTCCCTGTAGAATATTTCTTGTTGTTTATTTACTTTCCCTTCTCTCTCTCTCTCTCTTTCAGGCAGATATGTTCTCAGGGGCAATTTTCATTAATCAGGCCCTGGGGCTCAACATTTACCTGGCTGTGGTGCTCCTGCTTATGATCACTGCTCTCTACACCGTCACAGGTCTGTCTGTCTGTCTGTCCGTCCGTCTGTCCTTCCCCTCTCTGCTGCCAGTCCCTGATGCTCATATATTTCCATACAGCAAAATAGGCCAATTTTTTTTTAAAGAAAAAAAAGAAGCATAATGCATGTATACATACATATAAACAGAGACATGTTATATTTATTTTCTCTGGTTAAATGTGAATGTGCTCGTTATGCAAAACCGGGGACATCAAACACTCGCGCACACGATTGCCACCAACGTGATGACAAATTAGGTCACTTATTTTAGTTTATTATTTCTCTCATTTCATCACTAGCTATGTTTCCCCTTCACATAGACTAGATACACAACGATGTTCACAGGCTAACGTTTAGCATTGCCAGCTAACAACTGCCTATCGGCTGTATTGTTAACAGTGCATTTGTCAAATAAACTTTGATTTGATTTAATCGCTCGGCTATCTCCAGTTAATAGACTAGACATGTTATATGATGTTATTAATAGCTTGTCTTCATGCAAATGTAGCAAGCTGCATCTGTCTGTGGTATTGACCACGTGTCCATGTATTTATCCACAACAGACACTCTTCCAAGTTTGCATTTGGCTTGGAGAATGGAATAAAAATAACCCCCTCAGGGTAGCGCGTGTCATTTTTGCAAGTTCCTGAAGAGCAGCTTTTAACCACCTACAGAAGCTTTGTAACTTGTAGCTAACTAGCTAATGAAAATTGTTCTGCCCCGCTATCAGCTATACTGTTGCAGACATTGTCGGAGCTAGATGTCGGAGGAAGCAGTATATAGCAGACTTCTCTAAGCAGGGATTGGTGGACTGCCGTGTTAATCGTAAATTTGCTCAAGGTCTACATTCTTCGCGGCATTAATTCTGCAGGGCTGGGCTTATTGACAGTCCCTCTGACCTTTCGTGGCCTTTCCTACACACGTGAACAACCTTGGAATTGGAAAGTGGAATCTTGCTGGCCACCACTGCGCCCTGCCTGCCTAAAATCCACAGCATGTCTGTCGGCGAACGATGAAAGGTGACGTTTGAAAACAATCACCAAAAGTGGGTGGGAAAAATAAGCATTTTTGAAAAGTGGGGGGGGGTATGCCCATGCTCTCCAGGTGCAGGACGCTGAGTTATTTGTACCCACAGCAGGTAAAGCCCTGAGTCACGCTGTTGTTGTACGCTTTACGTAACGTTCAGGTGGTCTTGAGGAAATTATTTGCCACAGACACACCCAAGCAGACATGTCCATTTCTCAGCCAATAGCGCCTTGCGTTTGGCCTCGGGAGGTAATAGTACAACAGGCAATAAAGGTGCAATTACCTCTGCAATCTCCAGCACTTATCTTCACAGAAACACGAGACTGAGCAGAGTAAAGTTCATCCTTTTAGCTTTACGACATTAAAATCGCTGCAAGATGAATCTTTAAAATACATAGTGCCTTGCTTACAACATGTTATTTTATCAACCAAATGAGCGATTAACCTTATCTTGCTGGCAGCAGTTGGCAAAGTGCTCGCTGTAGACCTCCTTTATTTATGCTCTCCTACGTTTATCAGTTCATCAAGAGTATTCTCCGACATGATAAAACTTCTAGTGGTCGTTGTTACCATGTTAATACTTCACCTGATTTTATTGATTATAAAATTGCAAAAATAAATTTATTACAAAACTTTCATTGGAGATGTTCATGTGTGAACATTATCAACTGATCTCATGATGTGACAAGAATAGAAGAAAAGCATATCGTGTTCTGTGGGTTTTTGGAGGGAATCCGTTACCATCGCACCCAGACAGATTGAAAAATTAGCCATCGATGTTTGATTTCTGAACAACAAGCAAACTGAATTTATGTAAAAGTATGTATGGTTCCCGCAGAAGTCTGTGTGATTATTAACTTGCAAAAATGAGTTCCATCAGCAGAGTTGAGCTAGGATGGGACATGTACAGTAAAGGCTGGACATCTTGGTCCAGGATGACATCTTTCAGATTGCTGGAATATATAGATGTACATAAAATATATGGACACTTATCTATGCATAATCTATTAATATTTTCATTTGATTATGCTGCCTTGTATTCAGTGAAATTTGGTTTTGATTATAAAACATTTTAAGGGGGCATTCCAAACATGGAGCCTCAGAGAGCAAAAGAATGGAAATAAATACCAATGTAGTGTTTTTCGGTTCTATTTACATAACTGTCAGAGCAAAGAATGGACGGATGAGTCATTTTTATTGGGCTGAAGTTTACTGACAGCGCTTGTTGGTTACATCCATTATTTTCATACCTGAAATCTCTTGTAGCACTGTGCATTTACATCTTTATACAAAGGCAACCAAAAGAAAAAACAGCGTATTAGAAATTAATTGTAACATCACCATGGAGATAACCAGCAGGCACTGAAATTAGGCCCATTTTGGCTCAACATTGCTCAACCTTTTCATTATTATGTATTTTAGTCCATGCCTAAAAATGAACTGTTGAATTGTGTGCGTATAACGTGTGTGTGTATAACGTATGTGTGTATTCCTGTGTGTGTGTGTTTGTGTGTGCAGGGGGTCTGGCTGCAGTAATCTACACGGACACCCTTCAGACGATTATCATGGTGGTCGGGTCCTTCATCCTCATGGGATACGGTGAGCGCCCTCCCTTTCTGTACCAGTCTCCCTCTCAACACCTCCCTCTCACTCTACTGATTCTGGATCAGTGTTCATGTTCATAAAGCTGTAATAAGGAGCAGGAGAGCTCTGATTCTGGATCAGTGTTCATGTTCATAAAGCTGTCATAAGGAGCAGGAGAGCTCTGACGCTGGATCAGTGTTCATGTTCATAAAGCTGTCATAAGGAGTAGGAGAGCTCTGACTAGATCAGTGTTCATGTTCATAAAGCTGTCATAAGGAGCAGGAGAGCTCTGACTCTGGATCAGTGTTCATGTTCATAAAGCTGTTATAAGGAGCAGGAGAGCTCTGACTCTGGATCTGATTCTAGTGCAGTGATCCTCCACTGAGTTTCTTTATGCCCAACCCTGTTCCTGGAGATCTACCATCCTGTAGATTTTCACTCCAACCCTAACAAAGCACACCTCGTTCAACAGCTGGAGAACTTGTTGAGCTGCTAATTAGTAGAATCAGGTGTGCTAAATTAGGGTTGAAATGAAAATCTACGGGACAGTAGCTCTCCAGGAAGAGCATTGGGCAGCCCTGCTTTATGAATACATGCCCAGCAGTATCACCACAGCCCACGAACCCTTCCTGTCTCTGCAGCCTTCAATGCGGTGGGCGGTTACGAGAACTTTGTGGATAAGTACATGAACGCCATCCCGTCACTCGTCAGCCCCAACATCAGCGCGAGCTGCTACACCCCCCGGCCCGACTCCTTCCACATCTTCCGGGACCCCCTCACAGGGGACATGCCCTGGCCCGGGCTGGTCTTCGGGCTCACCATTCTGGCCACCTGGTACTGGTGCACCGACCAGGTATGGCGCCCCATAGATCAGGGGTGCCCAGTTTCATCCGAAAAGGGCCGGTATGGGTGCAGGTTTTTGTTATAGCCCCGCTCTGCAACACCTGATTCTACTTGTCAACGTCTCGATTGAAGACCGTGATTTGTTAATTAGTTGAACCAGGTGTCGTAGTACTGGGCTACAGCAAAACCCTGCGCCCTTTCAGATGAGATTGGACACCCCTGACATAGACACACACAGATTGCCCCCCCCTCCTGCCTTTCCCGAATGGACAGGAATGAAAAAGTGTCATTTTTAAGTGTCAGGTTTAAGTTTAATTTTGATGTATAATTTGTGTAATATTGGGATGCGAGTGCATCAGGCTGCCCTGTGGCTAAGGTTGCGGCTAACGTTGAGGCTAATTTTGCCGCGAAGGTTGAGGCTAATGTTGTAGCTAACGTTGTGGCTAACGTCGAGGCTAACGTTGCGGCTACCCTGTGGCTAACGTTGTGGCTAACGTTGAGGCTAATGTTGCGGCTACCCTGCGGCTAACGTTGAGGCTAATGTTGCGGCTACTCTGCGGCTAACGTTGTGGCTAACGTAAGTGTCCTGTCCCAGGTGATCGTGCAGCGCTGCCTGTCGGCTAAGAGCATGTCGCACGTGAAGGCGGGCTGCGTCCTGTGTGGCTACCTGAAGCTGCTGCCCATGTTCATCATGGTGTTCCCCGGCATGATCAGTCGCATCCTGTACACAGGTGAGGGCGGGGTCAGGCACGGGGTGGGGCTACACCCACATGGGGAGGGGGAGAGTGGGGTGGGGCATGGGGCAAAAAAATAAATTTAGAGCCCCTTAGTGTTTTACTCTGTATTCATCTATTTTCAGTCCTTTTATTTTATTGTGTTTAGTTTCTTGTACTTTTTTACTCACTGGCTCTAGGGGACTCAAGCCTACATGGCCCAATGATAATTGTAAAAGCATAGTATTAGGTGCACTTAAAACGAAACTGAGAGCTTCGACAGTGTAGAGATATTCACAGTAAAGCCAGCCCCCCTCCCCCCCGATGGATGGCTGGGGTTCTGAGGTGAACAGGTGTGAGGCTCACCTGCAGCTGTCTGTCCGTTTTCATCGCAGATGTGGTGGCCTGTGCGATCCCAGAGGAGTGCAAGAAGTACTGTGGCACCACGGTGGGCTGCACCAACATCGCCTACCCGAAAATGGTGGTGGACCTCATGCCCCAAGGTAGGACATCCTCTTACGTCTGCAATGCAATAATAATATGCTTGCAGGTCTTTAAGGTATTGCTTTTAATTGTGCATTTAATAGTGTTTTCCTCTAAATAAAACTATGAAAAGTACTATTAAATTCTCAGCAGATGCTTTTAGCCAAGACTACTTTCAGAAGGTGCATTGAACATGTCCAGAAAACCCACCACTAAAACTAGAGATAAATAAATCTATCAAATCAGTGCCATCATACAGTTGTGCTATCTACAAAACAAAGGGAGAGGAAGGTTTATTTATTTTAAAAAAGCATTAATTAAGGTGTAGTCTCAAAGGCAGCCTTTCAGGGTTTTGTGGAAAACAGCCAGTGTTTCTGTCCTGACCAGGCAGGGAAAGTTGTTCCACCACTGGGGCACAAAAGTGGAAAAATGTTGGCTGATGATGGTCATCTGTTTTCTCTGGAGTAAACTCCCCTGCTTTTCTCTGTTCCTCCGCTCCCCTCCACCCCTCCACCTCCTCCACCCCTCCTCTCCCCCCGTCTTCCTCTCTCTTCCCATGACGCAGGTCTCCGAGGCCTGATGCTGTCGGTGATGTTGGCCTCGCTCATGAGCTCCCTCACCTCCATCTTCAACAGCGCCAGCACCCTCTTCACCATGGACATCTACACCAAGATCCGCCGCACCGCCTCGGAGAAGGAGCTCATGATCGCCGGCAGGTAACTCTCACAGCTGAGGGGCGGAGTCAGCCCGGGCTCCATGACCAGGCCTGGGTTTTCAACTGAGGGGCCTTGAAGGACCAGTTGGGGGGCCCTGGCCAAACTTGTTATGCAATAATTAAAGACTTGGGAAAATATTTGAAAAATATGAAACCTTTTTGGGTCCCCTGGACCCATTTGAGCCAGGGTGGGGTTCCCTGGATCAGAAAAGTTTGAAAACCCCAGATTTATTTGATTTATTTGATCTCCCATGTTTGATAGTCAACATGGGAGATCGAAAACTCAGCACACACAACCCCCCCCCCCCCCCCCCCCCCCCCCCGGAAATAAAATGGTGTCCCCCTAGCCCATGTTTTGCTATCAGACCAGGGACAAATAATAGCTTGAAATACTGGAAGGCATTGGACACAAACTCTGTGTGTGCATGTGTTTGTGCGTGTGTTTGTGTGTGTGTTTGCGCGTGTGTTTGTGCGCGTGTGTTTGCATGTGTGTTTGTGCGTGTCTGTTTGTGCGCGTGTGTTTGCACATGTGTTTGCGTGTGTGTTTGCGCGTGTGTGTTTGTATGTGTGTTTGTGTGTGTGTGCTTGTGCGTGTGTTTGCGCATGTGTGTTCGTGCGTGTGTTTGCGCATGTGTGTTTGTGCGTGTGTGTTTGTGCGTGTGTTTGTGTGTGTGTTTGCGCGTGTGTTTGCGCGTGTGTGTTTGTACGTGTGTTTGTGTGTGTGTTTGCGCGTGTGTGTTTGTGCCTGTGTTTGTGTGTGTGTTTGCACACGTGTTTGTGTGTGTGTTTGTGCGTGTGTTTGCACGTGTGTTTGCGTGCAGGTTGTTTATCCTGGCTCTGATTGGTGTGTTTGCGCGTAGGCTGTTTATCCTGGCTCTGATTGGTGTGTTTGCACATAGGCTGTTTATCCTGGCTCTGATTGGTGTGTTTGCACGTAGGCTGTTTATCCTGGGTCTGATTGGTGTGAGCATCGCCTGGATCCCCATCGTCCAAACTGCTCAGAGCGGTCAGCTCTTTGACTACATCCAGTCCATCACCAGCTACCTCGGGCCGCCCATCGCCTCCGTCTTCCTCCTCGCCATCTTCTGCAAGCGCGTCAACGAGCCGGTAGGCTGCCATTGGCCATTACACCCGCTCCATCCCGTTCCACCTCAGTGAATGCATGCCGAGAGTACTCTGGCACAGAAGGACAGGCTCACATCAGCCACACACTGTAGATCGGTGGTGGGCGCAGTGAGCAGCGCAAAGCACTGTGAGAGTGAAATATCATTGTCAATATCAGCGTTAGTTCATGGCACTCTAGGGCAAGCTGCATCTTGTGTCCGCTTATGGCTGGTGACCCCACGCAGGGCGCGTTCTACGGGCTGGTGATTGGCCTGCTCATCGGACTGTCCCGCATGCTCGCCGAGTTTGCCTTCGGGACGGGCAGCTGCGCCAGCCCGAGCAACTGCCCCAAAATCATCTGCGGCGTCCACTACCTCTACTTCGCCATCCTGCTGTTCGGAATCACCTGCCTGCTGGTGCTCAGCATCTCCCTGATGACCAAGCCCATCGAGGACAAATACGTGAGTGCCGTGGAAGGAAACACACACACAAGCACGCACACACACACAGACACACAGACACACATTACTGCTCATCTAAGGTGACACACACACACGCACACACACACACACACACACACACACAGACACACACATTACTGCTCATCTCAGGAGACACACATACACACACACACATTACTGCCCATCGCAGGAAACACACACACACACACACACACACACACACGCTCACACACACATTACTGCCCATAGCAGGACACACACACCCCCATTACTGTCCATCACAGGAGACACACACACACGTTAGACATTTCCAGAAGGTTTAGTGTTATCTCTTTCTCTCCTCCCCAGCTGTATCGCCTGGTCTGGAGCCTCCGGAACAGCAAAGAGGATCGGGAGGACCTGGAGGTGGATGACTGGACCGAAAACGCAGATTCTGAAAGCATGGACGTGGAAGGTAGGGCAGGAGTCCCCGTAAAACGGGGAAGGCAGGGCAAGAGTCCCCGTAAAACAGGGAAGGTAGGGCAAGAGTCCCCGTAAAACAGGGAAGGTAGGGCAAGAGTCCCTGTAAAACAGGGAAGGCAGGGCAGGAGTCCCCGTAAAACAGGGAAGGTAGGGCAGGAGTCCCCGTAAAACGGGGAAGGTAGGGCAGGAGTCCCCGTAAAACGGTCTGCAGCCCTGCTCCTGGTGGAGTTCCAGCCTGGCTGTAGCTGTTCCTGTAGCCAGTCTGGCTGTAACTGTACCTGTAGCCAGCCCTGCTGTAGCTGTTTCTGTAGCCAGTCCTGCTGTAGCTGTTCCTGTAGCCCTGCTGTAGCTGCCCCTAATATAGCTGTACCTGTATCCCTGTTGTAGCTTTAGCTGTAGTCAGTCCTGCTGTAGCTGTTCCTGTAGTCAGTCCCACTGTAGTTGTTCCTGTAGCCCTGATGTGGCTGCGCGTGTCTCTCTCGCAGAGGACCCTGAGGAGGTGGGCTGCTGCAGGAAGGCCTATAACTGGTTCTGCGGCTTCGAGCAGAAGAAGGCCCCGAAGCTGAGCGCGGAGGAGCAGGCTGAGCTGCAGAAGAAGCTCACCGACACGTCGGAGCACCCCACCTGGAGGAACGTAGTCAACGCCAACGGCATCATCCTCCTCACCGTCGCCGTCTTCTTCCACGGCTTCTATGCATGAGCCCCCTAAAACTCAGGGGCATGCAGCTCGACCCTGGGGGCTGGGGCTCATCTGTGTACTTTGCTTTTTTTTTTTTGGTCCAGCTAATTATTCCAGCTCCAGGTTTACTCCCAAAGCAGACCTCAGAAAAAACATTTTCATCGAAGACGTGCATTTCTTCTCCTTAGCTGTAGCTCATGATTGCGGAAGAAAGACGTCTAGATGAAATAAATGATTTGACGCCACAGAAATGATTGAGAGCAGAAGGTTTGCGTGAAATCCCAAAATGGATGCCATGGTCTCGCTCTCCCTGGGCCCAGCTTTCCTCCTGTTAATGTGCGAATGATTGAGATCTCAAACAAATCCAGACCTCCTTGGTTCTTGAGCACAGTCGTCTGGTGCAGGAGTAACATCTTCTCTACAGCAAAGGCGATAGATGAACTGTTTACTTCAGAAGGTGGAGATGAAGATGAGACAGTGGACTGTCTGGACCTCTTCTGAAACAGCTTGCGACTCATTTAAAATGTCTCCAGTTCATTTGTAAAGAGGCTGATGTAACCAAATTCCCTGGGGTTGGTGGTCGAGTGTTGAAACAGCGTAATTTTAACCAACTTTCACTCCAGTTTAAACTCCTCCCTGTCTCCTATTTTCTCATTTTCATTTTGTGCTGGATGCTAATTTATTAAAGGGGTGACACAAAGGGACATACTGTCCCTGCATACACTGAAGTTAGCTTCAAAAAAATCAGCTTGTGATTTTTTTTGGTCTGTTTATATGTTAGCTGAGTCCCTTTGTTTTATTATATAGATCATTTTCATTGGAAATACATTATAATGTCAAAAAATTACACCGAGGATCACAAATATCATACAATTTTAAAAAAAAATTAAATTTAAAGCTTTTTTATGGTTTCCTCTTTTCTCTCTAATTTGTAATACCAAATCTTGTGTGTGTGTGTGTGTGCTTGTCTGCAGTCTTTGTTTGAATTGTTGCATTTCAGTCTATTGCTGTTTGAACTAAATGCACTGGTGCCACAAAGGTGTCTTTAAACTGGAATCATGTACAAATATTTACAAAGTGAGTCAGATAGTTCTTCATTATGTGAAGAAAAGAGATCACTCACATACACACAATAATACATGAAATACAAGCATAGCTATTTGAAGAACCGGCAGCTTTGCTCATTTCAAATCAAAGTGCTTTGCTTCCTCATTCTCCTCACGTTGTCTTTTATTGAATGTTAATAAGTGACAGAGTGAGTGTTTCTGTGTGAATAAATGCTTTGTGAATGGGGTGAACAGTACAGGCCTTTCTCTCGTTCCCACATCGTCTCCATGCCCCATGTCCCACCCTCTACTGCCCCCTACAGTCAGAGCAGCCCACAGCAGCCTCTGGGTTGGCCAAAACTGTCCATGACACAGCAGGACTTGTACAGACACCACAAAGGTTTATAACAGAAAAATAGTTCAAAATAGCAGGTTTTTATACACCCAGACAGAGGTGGAAAATCCAGGTTGAGAAAGTACAAGTCCTCCCCAGTATTTTGTTCCAATCACCTGGAGTTGCTAATTAGCACAATTCTTCAACCAGGAAGCAGAACTAATTAGTGAAATCAGCTGGCTGAGTTCATGGGTGGACGAAACACACAACATGACCTTCTGACCCCTGGACTGTCCACCTCTGCACCCTGGTCAGTATGAGGTGATCTAAGGGTGAGAGGAAAGCCAGCCAACAGCATTGAAAGGCTTGTAAAGGAAAACACAGTGAAATAACGCACTGTGTGGTGAATACATGCACTGGAAAGGCCAGCTCAGAATGAGTTCAACATCATGTCAATCCGCTGTCTTCAAAGTAAAAATAATGTAAAACTAATCAAAATTTTTTGAATTCACAATGAGTACAGAAATGCAATAAGTGAACAGATTTTTCTTCCGGCAAAAAAACTAAACAAAACAGCTTTAATGTTTTTCTGTAATATCTGCTGAACAATGCATTCATAATTTGGGTCCAGTATAGACAGTCACAGTGGCAACAGCAGTAGGAAAGCGAAGCAGCTGGAGAAGCTAAAGCTAGGGCTAGCATTAGCCTTCGTCACTCTGAATTTCCCACGCTGCAAACATGGCGTGCTAACGCCCCCCCAGCATAGTCACAGTGAAACTACAGCAGTTCCCCCTGCGACTCTGCCCCCGTAATGCTGCTCAGTGCGTGCCTCTCTTTCATGCGATGAACAATAGCTGCGCTTCCAGTTTTCTCTGAGCGAGCGGTGATGGAGCAGGTCGGGGCCTTATAAGGCCAAACGGGCCAGGCGGAAGTGGCAGAGAACAGGAAGTGAGCGGGTACCTTCCTGACTCACACGCCAGTCTCAGATCAGTTTTTCCACACGTCGGGAGGTCAGCAGAAGGCCACACCCTCGGGCTCAGTTTCAGTACAGGGAGAGATTTATTAAGAAATCTATATTTAAAAAATAATAGATTTTTTTCAAGCTTTGCTAATAATTTGGAATGTCTAATTGTATTCATTAATGCCTAATGGCTGGTGCATACTACAGGACTTTTCAAATCCTAACCAACATTGAAAACATAGGAGATCCACACAACCACAGATTATTTTTTTGTCTTTCAGTGGTCAGAACACACAAACTAGAAGATTTGGCCGAGATGTAGCATCACACACTTAACATTCAAACTCAAGAGCAGAGTCTGAACTCTCAGAACCTGGGATCTTGCAGAAACTTGTGTGATTCAACAAGACTTTGAGTAGTGTGCACCAGCCATAATTCTGAAACCTCTGCCATCGATTCGGGATAGAGCAGATGTAAGAAGTTAGAAGCACTGGCCCAAAGTAAGATTTGAACACCTGTCTCTCACTCACCCGAAGGCTCCAAAGAGGAAAATGTGACCAGTCAGCTAACTGGCGAAATCACCCCTAGCCAAGGGCAACAATGTTATTTTAAACCTGAGGGTTGTGTCATCACAGAGCGTTGTCATGGTAACCCGCTACGAGGCCTTCACTTTGCTGAACATCACTGTGTTTCACTAGCGAACCAGCCGAGCTACACCCGCTACACCAACACCTGCTCTCCCCTGAAGCACGAGATGTCCGCCCAGGCTTCTCATCACACCCCAGTTTGCAAGGCGCATGTGCACAAACATGAGGGGGAGGAAGACACTTCAGGGGCAGCTCAGCATGTGGACCTCACGCACCCAATCAACCAAAAGGGGGCGCAAGAGAGCAACGAGACGCTCTAATCCCTGCCGGGTTACAGTCGGCACTGTTGGGCACTGCCCCGGAGTGGCTGCTGGCCACAGGCAGCTCGGTCCAGTCCAGTCCAGTCCAGTCCAGTCCAGTCCAGTCCAGTCCAGTCCGGATTTCACACCAGCCCATCCAGCAGAATCTGAACAATGAGCCAGCCAGCAGTCCCTGATGAGCTGTGTATTAAACGCACACATCAACTTACAAATCAGACACAATCAATGCATTTATTAACTTTGGCTTACAGCACTAATATGCTTTTATTGAACAGTTACAAGGATTCTACAGAAGTTACCCTCCTTAATACGGAAGTACCCCCGAGGTAATTACTCAAGGCAGTGTCATACTAGTGAATTACGATACAGTACTATGAAAAAATAATTTAATTTGTAAGACTGTAAACTGCGTAATTGCAACCATTTCAACTTCATGAGCCATTATTATTGCTTATTTCCTCTGCTCAGAGAGCATTAAGGTTATTGTTATTTATGTATTTCCGTTACAGACAGGCTGCTGACCGATGCGCACACAGTGTGCTGATCATCGTGCCCACGAGCAGCGAGCAGCGAGCAGCCTGCTTCCATCGCTCAGCGTAACCCACTTACCAGACCAGCCCTCTGTTTAAAAACAGTGTCATTTCTGCGTAGGTGGCCCAGTCTTCCTGTCCCGGTGCGAGCCTGCAGGTTTGGCATGTTATTAATAACCTCAGCAGATACGCCGCAGTCACAGCGTTACTTCCACAAGCAGAGAGCCCTGTGAGAACGGCCAGAGAGAACAGCGATTCGTGGAAGAAAGAAAGTGCGCAACACATTCGGTGACTCAACTGACCGCAACCAGTTGTGCTGCTTTTTTCTGTGGAGAGCAAAATGCTTTGAAACAGGGGTCCTCAATCTTATCTAGGGGCTGGTGTGGGTCCAGGCTTTTGTTCCAACCAAGCAGTAGCACACCTGATTCTACTCATCAACTACTTGGAATCTTTGCAAAGCACCTTGATTAGTACAATCAGGTGTGTAACTGCCCAGTTGGAACAAAAGCCTGCACCCACAACAGCCCTTTCTGGACCCCTGTTTTAAAAGAACAGTGATTGGCAGATTGTTTTACCTTTACCCCTAGCCATAGTCCAGTACCCAGATTTCAGAGAAAGCACTGAATAGAGGTAACTGCTAAAATAAAGAAAGCATGTGAGTAAAGGAGGGATAAGAAGTTTACTGAAAGCAGGTGCTTCCACACAGGTGTGGTTCCTGAGTTAATTAGCAATTAAGGTCTCAGCACGCTCACACTCAGTAATAATGACACCTAACTATTGCCCTCAGGGGGTGAACTGAGGTCAGTTTTGAGAAAGGCTCTTTAGTTGAATTTTTGCAAAATCAATAACACTGAACCATTTTAAATTGAAGATTTTTTTTTGGCTGAAAATTGATTTGAATGATAATATCAGAACAAACATTTACGGCATAATATATGCTCTTTTTATAGAAAAAATATTGTGTATTTCTTCATTAAATAGCAGGGATTTCTGACAGATCCTGAAATGAAAAGCCATGTGACTTTGCAGCACACAGCTGTGAGGTTAGAGTACCTGCAGACGAGCTGTAAAATGCCACCAGCAGCATTTTGTGAACTTGGTGAGGTCGCCTTGCTATAGAGACTAGGAGGTTTTTCCACTTTAAAGCAGTACTCCAGGAAAACAAATGCCCAAGCAAAAAATAGATTGAATCTTCATTGTCCACCAGCCCAAAATGCGAAAGATGACCCCGCCACCCCCTGTTCTGAATCACATGCTGTATTTATTTGAACTACTGAAAAAGTGAATGTTGATGGCCATACCTCGTTCTGCTAATATTACAGTGAATGTCATCAGTTATCAGAAAGTCATTGCTGGATGCTTTCATATTGCCATTGTTTGAAAATTTTTTATTTTTTTTTAAACAGGGAGTGCAAAGATTGTGTCTGTTTGAAACCACTGACATGGTCAAGTGATTCTAGCGTTCAGGCTAGTAACAGAAGACTTTGATAGCAAACCCATAGTCTAAGATCCTAAGATGATCTGGTCCATGTTACTAATGGAGAACAGCTTCAGATCCTAAAATGTGCTCTCCCTGGTTTGTAAACAGCTTCAGATCCTAAAATGCACTCTCTCTGGTTCGTATCTCTGACAGAGAACGGCTTCAGATCCATGTCTCTGTTTTCATTCCTCGCTGCCCGGCCAGCCTATCCCGGAAAACACTTCCCACAATGCCGCTCTGGGCTCTACCCTTCCCTGGAATGCACCACAACGTTTCCCAAATGGCCTGACCTCTCGAGCACCTTGTTTATTTGTTACTTTCGAACGGCAGTGTAAAAGCTCAATGCTTTCCCCTCTTCTCTCTCATTTAAAGCAAACATGGCACGTCTAAACCATGGCTGTAATGGCCTGAGGTAGAGGATGATAAGAGAGACTGAAGCACGCTAAAATAGTTTCTCTGAGTGTTTGTGGAACCTCTGTTTGCGGAGCCGGAGACAGCACTGTGACCCGAAGGTGCGCATACATCCAGTGTGTGTCCATCGCATTAATAATGAGCCCAATGTAACCAAAGCGTGCTCGCCAAATTCAGAGTGTATGTGAGAAAGTAACCCCTTCCTCTCATTGTTGACTTTCTGAGTTTTGGCAGTCAGAGTTTGGCAGAGACTTATGCTTCACTGAAGTCAATTCATTGTACTTCTGGTTCCCTCAATCAAAAATCTAAACAAGCTTCCAGAAAGAAGAGAGAAAAACAAACACTATGAAGCTGTTTTCTTCTTCTGGAGGTAAGGAACAAATCACCTTCAGTGTTGAAATGTATGTTTTGATCAGGAAAGGTGCTTATACTGAATTCATATGGCAGTTTCACCATGTTTAGAAAACTTTATATTTTGCTCATATTTAAAAAAATTATTATTCTTGAAAAACAGAAGATAAAAAAAAAAACCTTTTACATGTTAAACTGTGGGTAGCATCTCAATGTACACTCCAAACCAATTGTGAGAGGGTTTTTGTAAATGAAATGTGGACATACTGTATTTTGTCATACATTGTCTAGTGTAAGACACAGTCTCTTATAATTGCATGTTTATTACACACATGCACGCACATGCACACACACACACACACACACACACGTGCACACTCACGCACATGCACGCACACACACACACACACACACACACGTACACACATGCACACACACACGCGCACACACACACATACACACA